>JAQPZY010001429.1:2547500-2870000 GCA_029931535.1 Margaritifera margaritifera
GAATATAACATATACAGATCGCGTATACCATACAGTCAACTGTCCAGCCCAATTATTCTTAAGGCTGCACGTGTTGTGCTTCGATTCTGTTAATTTTGTTCTGATTGCCCCGAATCTAATACGCATACAGCAAGATTTATTCTCTGTCTAATTCAAGTGATACGTAGGTTACTTTTTCAGTCAGAACGTGTAAAGTTGTATTTTTTCAATGTCATATCTTCCATATACTGCGATATACGATCAGCATCTACATTCTCCTAATTGTCAGTGAGTATAATATACAGATCGCTCATACTATACAAGTAAATGCCCAGTCACATTATTCTTGAGGCTGCACGCACTGTGTATGGATCCTGTTAATTTTGTTGAGTTCGCCGAATCTAATACGCATACATCATGATTTACATTCTGTCTAACTCCAGGTAAATATAGGCTACTTTTTCAGTCAGAACGAGTGAAGTTGTATTCTTCTGCAAACCATATCTGCCCTGTGATACGCTTTACGATTTTGCAATTAAAAGGAAGTTTATAAGTTTATCATTACATCCTATTATCTAACGTCTAATTCGCATAAATCAAGATTTACTTCCGGTCTAACTCGCGAAAACTGTAGGTTACTTTTTCGGTGAGAAGGAATAGTATTCTTGTCAATACTATATATTTGTTCCTATACACTTTACAATTATGTAATTAATCGAAGTTCATTTGTTCATTATTACTAACATGTTTTCAACCGAATTCTGTATGTCTCTTTAAGTCGTTATTGATAAGCAAAGAGTCTAAATGATTGGGTTGATACATTCCTGCGTATTGAGCTAAAGCTGTTGGCTCACTAAAACTTTGAGAGATGAAGCTTATTGAAATGTAATGTCAGTCGCCCGCTCACTCTTAACTAGACTGCAATATCTAGATAAAACAGAATGATCTTGCATCAGATTTTAATTGAATTTTTATTTTAAAAAATGGAATCATTTTGATGCGGTTCACTACAGTGTATGCTGCAAATTTGCGAATTTGACACAACCTACCAATAACTATATACAACACAATGAAAATTTATGTCAGGAGGAAAATCAAAACCTATACTTCATTACTGGGTATTGGAACCACGCGAAGCAATGACGATAAATCATGAGAACTAAACAAACATTAAAATCACTTTTCTATGTTCGATAACGCAAACCTCGGATCTTAGCTACAAACGAGAATATTCACAAACAGCAAACAATGACTAGATGTACATGCAGTCTCAAACATGCATATTCCAATACTTCACACATGCTGTTTATCTCCGATTGCATATCTACATCAACCGCTTTTGTAGTCTATAGATTTTCAGTAAAATCCTCCAAGTAAGTCTAGTAAAAGTGATGACAATCTTTTAGCCCAATTCCATGTTAAATTTCCTCATTGTTGACAATATTTTTTAAATGTAGACTGCACAGGCAAATCCTACAAGTTTATGTTTACAACCACTTATTTACCCTAAAATATCAGTACAATTCTTTCAGACGTTGCGGAGCAGAAACAATGACAAGCCCCTTTCTATCACTTGACTGTTGAAAAAAGGTATTTTTCAAACTTTTGAAAGAAATTGATTTAAATATATTGCTGCACATCTAAACCAACCACTTACATATGTCTACAAGGTTTAAATAAAAATCATTGGGCAGCTGATGAGGAGAAGCGACGACAAACTTCTTTCTGCCACTTGACTTGGAGGCTTTGAAATATCCCCCCTCCCCTTACGAACGTTCAATCCATTTGAAGAAATTCACAAAACGATGAGGCGGAGGTAAGAAATTCCAGCCTTATTTCGCATCTACAGAATCACTCACGGTTTTTGAAAAATCTTTCAAGCAGTGTCAGAGGAGAAGCGATGGCAAACCTCCTCCCAAAACATGATTTCTCAAAATGCCTCGACGTTGGAAAATTTTCAAGATATTTACAAAAAGAGGCAGAGAAAATAGTAAAACCAATTGTACTTCTACATCAGTGACTTATTCAGCCTTCAGAGTTTCAATACAAGCCTTCCGATAGCTAAAGAGAAGCGATAACAAACCTTTTCACGGATATGCAGACAAACAGATGGGCAGGTTGACGCAAGGGGGCAATCAGGTCATCCTGCTTTTTGCTGAAGTGCGGGGATAACAAAGCTTAGAAGTATTCTTATCCATTAGCAAAAGTGTGCTATATTTGAACTTCGTTATTTATATACTGATATACGATGAAAGCTTATCTCTCTCTCTCTCTCTCTCTCTCTCTCTCTCTCTCTCTCTCTCTCTCTCTCTGTTACAGCAACCCGTGTATACTCCCATTTAAAAATATTTTCAATTAAAGTATGATACAAAATGTTTTGGTTATTTTCGTGGTTTCCACTTTCATTTAATTGTTTGAATTTATATGTGTACAATGGTATTTTTGAATGAAACATCGTCTTAACATAAAATATATTTAAAAAAGAACGCAAAAATGTCTTGTTGGTAAATGGCTTACTTGTCATTCATAAGGAAGACCCACCGGGAGATTATAAACATTAAAGGGTCGTACACAGGGAAATGTGAAACATTCTCGAGTCACACAATTGAAAGTCACACAACTGAAAATTACAACATTAAGTTCGACAGATGCATATTCAGCTAAAATGAAAGACGAAATGAGATTCAGTAATCTAGTATATAAGCTAGTATACAATATCTTATACACATGAAATAAAACAGACATCTTCACCACAAATATCGTTGTTATTTCTTGATCTGTTCCTATTACTATTAGTAGTAGTAGTAGCAGTAGTAAGAGTAATAGTATCAGTATTCACTTACCTTGCCCTGTTAGATACAAATTGTGAAGAAAGACACGCACATCTGTACTATTTATCACCCGGCAGTTTCCTGAACAAGGTCCGTTTCAGGTTTGTTTTCTGCGAAACTACTGACGTTGCTTTGTATGCAGGACATATTTCACAAATCATACACACTGCAACGTCTCGAACGTCGTGTGCCCCAAATCGCATGATTCCATGATTGAGAAACCAGGTTCATGAACTTTCATTAGCGTCCAACATTTCCATTCTTTGACTTAGTCGATGTATTATTATTATTATTATTATTATTATTATTATTATTCGTTGAAGCTTCGGCTCGACTGATATAATTTACGCACTGAGAACTAAAACTGTTCAATGTTGCAAGAACTCCCTGGCTTGATCTTTTTACACTATCTGGGTTTATCAGAAACAATGCAACTTAAATAAACCAGCGCTCTTAAATTTTTCTCATAGAAAAATATCCAAGCATTATTCTTATCTCAAAATGCATTACGATCTGTTTTCTTCCAATTTGTGTGCTGCATCGACTTTGCTTCTATTGTTGTATTAAACTTGTGTATCTGCATGTGTATAGTATACTGACACGTCAGCACAACCCTGGTGTTATAGTGCCAATTACACCATTCAATAACGAAGGGACAATTTGTGAAAAATGTTTAGAAGATAAACCATAGAAATGAATGTAATTATGAAGTTCTTCAAAAAAAAAAGGCTAAAAAAGAGAAAATGTTTTGAAGGTTGTAAAATACAAAGGTTAAAATTACTAACATCCACCGGAAGACGAACTCTTCTAAATTAAAGTAACTATTTTCTCTTACAGGATAAAATATAAAAGGTAAAAGATGACAAAGTTGCTTAAAAAGTACACACAGAAAACAAGAATATTAAAATGATAGAGTTTTTAAAATATAGGATCAAACTTTGTTGATCGAGTTGACATCATAAAATATCTGTTTTGCAGTTTTTAAGTCGACACACTCGAGAAGAATATGATCCACTGTCAGATGACACTGGCACAATACATTATGGACAACGATTACCTTCCAGGAGGTTGCATGAGTGAGGTCTGTGTCTCCTATACATGGTCGACACAATACCATCATATATGTGCAATTTGTTATATATGAATGATTCTGCGAACAAATGGTTGGTTAGGGGCTTTCGAAGTCTATTTGTAGAGTTTTCGTTCCACATGTGGTGCCAAGTATATAGAGCATGTCAATTGATATAATACTTCAAGTCCATATATGTGAACTTCCATTCAAAAACCGCTGACTTCAAAGAAGCTTAAGCTGCTTTGTTTGCTGTCTCATTACCCCTAATATCGATGTGACTGTTTAGCCAGCAGTACAGTATGTTCTCTCATTACCCATATTGCCTATGTAATTGTGTAACCAAAAGAACAGTATGTTTGTCCTAGACCGTATATGCAGATCATGTTTTTGTAAGACTTGGGCTATTAAGAACTTGTCAGATTTTAGATTTTTTTTATTAAACTTACATACGATAAATTGACTTAATAATTTTAACGTCTGCAAACTCACTTCAGATAAGATGCTTGACTATGTCCGAGCAATAGGACCATCAATATGACACCTTCATGCGTTATTTTGAATACTGTATCCGTGTCTCGTTGATTTCATGAAGTATTAAGGCGCGTATAGTACGCCCAATATATGCTCTATATAACCTAATTGTGTTGTTTTGCCGTAAAACACCAAACTAAATCAACCCCATGATTGTAGATCTTGGACTAAGACTGCCATCATTCATAGGGCTGGAATGTATGTTGATTCCCGCGTGACCTGATCATATATACGTTTGATTTACCATCCGACGCTTGAAATCTTCTTGTCTATTCTACCTTCATGATAATCAGCGCAAAATTAAATAGAAGACGTACAACTGATTACACTATTGGACAGCGAATAGGTAGGCACCCATATCTTTGTCAAACCGAATCTCCCTTGTATGTATATACTACTATGTGCCCATTTCATGCAAGCTTGTGTTACACATGATGCATTCAGCTTGCAGTAATCATAAACACATCATTCGGAATCAAAACATTTCTTACCAGTATTTGTTTTTTTTTCTTCAAATTTCCCATTATTACTTTTTATGACATATATTAAAGTAATATAAAAATATGCTCGTATGGAGGCATTGTTTACAAATAATTGAAATTAAGAGACTTACGATCTCAAAATGTCAAGAAACGCATTTCAGATTTGATGACAATGAGTAACCGAAACTGGAATGATATAAGCATTAATTAATTGCAATAAAATGCAAATGCCATACAATTATACGTAGACATCACACAATCAACTTTTTATAATATTATACCTAAAATAATCGGAATTGTATACAGACATTTGAATGTAAAGGTTATATTGGCAAAAGGTAATAATGTTTCCTATGTGGTTTTAAAACATATCAAAGTGTTTCCATTTTTGAAGAAGTTATACTCTGGAGTTCAAAGTTAGATCAGAGTAAAACAACATTGTTTGTAATCACTATATCAATGGCCAATATTAAAAGTTTTTTTGATCGTCATTTTTGTCCTGATCCAAATGAAATGGGTGTTATTAGAGTTGCAAAACCCAGATTTCTTAGTTCAAATTATGCAGATTAAACGTGAAATGTTATTTTCAATTTGCGGTCAACAACTACACCAAAAAGGAAATCGGCATGCCCTTTTCCCGTTGCAGATGCGCAACAACAACAAGCGTCAAGGAACAGAAAAAGAAAACGTTCAGCTGCAAATCAAAGATTCCAGGCCAAGGAAAGTACTCGTCCATTCGTCCTCACCAGGTAAACATTGGCTGGGCGGAAACTTTACTAGGTACTCGTATCTGGGACGAGTAGATGCAGAATCGAACGTTGATAATAAATCTGAGTGCATTTTCTACCCTATACACACGTCGAAGTTCAACATCGCTTAACATTTGCGATGCGTCAGTTATAAATAAATTATGCCCAATCTGCCTGCTTGTTGCAAAGAAAAAGGCTTCGTTTTCAAAAATGCGTAAATATTATGAGCATATTATGTTACAGTTTCACACTTTGCCCTCAATGTCTTGATGATGTTTGCATTTACAGTGACATTGTTCAGTAATTTAGGTGTCATGTTTTGATTTTTAGAAAGATTTCCTTTCGACGAGCTATCGCACATCTTTATGAGTCAGACATTTGAGAAGTTAAGAGACCGAGAATATCGAAACTTGAGTGATTTTTCATCTTGTCAGACAATATTACAGTTGCCGCAGGTCAATGGTACTATCAAGACTGAAGCTTTCTTGATACATTGTCATGCCAAAATGGAGATGCTAGCAAATATTTATGTACGCATGTAATTTCTTTTCACAAAATAATTTTGCCAATCTACATTCGAAATGAGTCTAGTATGTGTTTCAGCCGATTCTCAGCAACTTTCACACAATGCATGTTGTTGTAGTGTATTTCTAAAGCAGATAATGTCGAGACAACAGACGATTGGTGGAAATCTAGTTGGGATAATGACCTAGATATGTTCCAATTCTTTTCGCCAATCAGCAATCTTCCTTTTCATGGCGCTCGTGAGTAGCTCTCTAGAATGGAGAATTGACCAAAACCGATCATTCTGCACGATAGTTGGTGGAAACTGAGACGGTTATAATTCTTCTTTCAAATGCAAGTTACTGGCATTTGTCTTGTCAAACGTTATTACACACTTATACAAATATATGTAGGTGTCTTTTCTTTGGCGTGACAATGTATTAAATACAGCTGCACTTTCTTGAAATATTGGTAATCTGGAGCAAGCGTAACATGTCTAACCAGAGGAAAATCAATAAATTTCGGCATTCTCTGTCTCTTAACTTCTCCCTTATCTAACTCATAAAGATTTGTGGTAGCTCATTCAAAAGAAAAATTATGACACCTAGATTATTAGAAGGTTTCACTGTAAACGCGAATACCACTAAGCAATCAAGGGTTATATGTGCCACTGCAATTTCTTGATTTCCAAACCTTTTCTCTAATTATATATTTATCTAAGAAGCCATATATTAGAACTGAATATTTTCATAATGTTTTGACCCATTTTAGTATCAAGCTTGCACCAAGTACCCGTGGTTCTTTCGTAAAAACGTAAGCACTGTGGTCGAGAAGTATATAATCCTGTTAAACGTGTCTATTTGTGATAAAGTGACTGGCAAGATTGTTTTTGACAATTCTATTTAGTTTGAAGGCATTATTCAAATAATTTCCCGTTACAACAGTTTCTAGGAACAAAAAGTACTTCCATATATGGCAACACGTGATTCAGCTCAATTAGTGAATGACAATAATCTCTTTTCTCATAAAATTCAATATTTATTGCCTTCTTCCTTGTATTTGTTCATGCTCTTATTAAGTGTGAAAGACACAAAATCTGACAAAAGCGGACTTGATGGATAACTTCTGTATTTCAATCGTTGGTGACTGAGTCTTAAAGTGGTGTAGAATAGTGAAAATAATGTGTAAACCTCATTGAAATTCTTTGAAGTTCTACCCGGCATTAGCTACGTGATGAGTTAATTATGATGTCTAAGAACGGTAATTCATTGGGAAATAACAATAGTTTCCTTAAAATCTCTAAACATTCACAACAATGTTTAGACATATTGCAAACGTAAGCTGATGTTTTTACAGCCGCGCCAAGCTGTCATTGCAGCGATTTCCAACTTCATATGCTCCTTTTATCACGTTCATTTGTAATTGATTAATTCATATTAAAAATTTCGGCTGTCCCTGAAGAGGCCATACTACTCAAGGAGATCAAATCATATGCTTCGATTTTATTCGTTAAATGGGTTTAAATGTCAGTTAGGCAACGTCGGAGTTAACCACGTGCACTTGCTTAGACTCACTCGCTATCGTATGATGTAGTTTAAAACAGCAGCATCAAAACAATGGTGCAAATTTATGCTTTGAAATCAGAATCTACAATAAGCAAGCAAGCAAAGAAACAAAGAAAAACAATTATAACCATTCGCACTACTCTCTGAAATTTCATAAAATATACTTTTCTTTATCGCAAACATACGTGAGTTGTGGCCACTCATTGATCAACGATAATTGGCACATGAATAAACTTGAATATCTTATATCTTCCTTGCTAACTTATTTTGGAATTTCGTTATAAAGTATATCCTACATATTCATTCTTCACGGAATTTTTGAAACAAGAATCCATTTGTTTCAGGCCCTTTTGTTAGTTCTCTTTTTCCTAACTTTTCTACGTCTTTTAACTTTTTGAGCAACCATTTCCAGAGTTATATATCAATGCTGCAGATTTTAAAATACAGATATTTAATATAAATATTAAAATGTGCATATGTGAAAATTAAAACTAATAACTGCATTGTCTACTGTTTTACGTGAAATTAAAACATCCACGACAATTTACTTTTTTACAACATACCAGTCAAATATCCAAGATTCAATTCTAATGGACTCTCTTTTTTCCATATATATTAATACCCACCAAAAATCTAAAAAGCTACAAAATCTTCAGCTGTGACTAAACAAAACCAGCTTCAAAAACTTCTTCCCAAAAAGGACTGAGATACTTTTTTTAACTGAGTTAAGAAAATGTATTCTAAATAAAAGAAATTATCGTGATTTGATGTTGAAACTTGTCACAGGCTCTTCAATTTTGATTCGTCAGACAACATTTTTCGTCATGTCAGGTTCAAAGCAGTTACAAAATTAAATATATTAATCACATTTAATCCCCCTCGTGATAACCTTTCAAAGGAACTTTTCGTTTTATTTTGTTTCTTGACCCATACCATACAAACGTCTAAAGAGAGTATTTAGCACACTACAATCCTACTGAGATGGAGTTGGTAATGACAATTAAAGATGATTAATTTTAGAAAAAGCTAAACTTTTTATCACTGTTATCTTTCAAAATGTAGTTAAAGACCTCTTGTTCCAATGAATTCGCAGGTTCTTAATTTCTCGAATTTCTGACGGATAATTACGAGTTTTAATTTTTCATAGTTAATTCAAAACGTTACACCTGAGACAGCAAAGTCGGTACAAGTGCAAATACGTTTATATATTCTGTACAATATTTCTTGTTCCTACCTGTTCTACTTCCAATCAAAATTATCTTTATTTGCTTTTTTCAATAGTTATACTAATTCCAGAAAATGTGTGAATATTAATATAAAATGTGCAAAGCAGACGTCCGAGATTTCCCTGAAACATCAAGCGTAATTGTTGCATTATCTGCATACCGCGTATGAACATAAGTTAGATTACCTGTGTATTCCCCCTAATATTTACATTTCTGTGTATTATCTGTGTATTCCCCCTAATATTAATATTTCTGTGTATTACCCGTGTATTCCCCCTAATATTTACATTTCTTTCTTATCATACGAGCTACAATCTCTGGGCACATGACATATATATATATATATATATATATATATATATATATATTTGGAGTGTGGATCCTCTTTCGATAACAAACCAGTTAGAGACGTGACCATTAATAATTACACAATATTTGATGTTTTTATTTTAAAATAACGGATAAATTATTATTTGGTTCTTCAACATTTTTAAAAAAGTCAAATACTTTTCAAAATCGAACAAAAGCCGTCCACAGATATTGTGCTTTTTGGTGTAAGACAGTAAATCATACACATTTCTTATTTTCTCTGCAAAGTATCGCCCTTTTAAAAACCCTGTTTGATTCTTACTTATAACTGTGGGTAGCAGAGTTTTAATCCTACTAGCAGTAGATGCCAAAGCAATTTTTCATGGTAAATTTGGAAGTGAAATGGGTCTCCAATTTGAAATATACTGCTTAGGTTTATCCCCTTTAGGTACACATATAATAACTCCTTCTTTCTCTGTGGAAGATAATTCTACAAGTTCACGCCCAAAGTTAACAGCCGTCACTAGGAACTGTCAAATATCTTTCCAAAAGATTAAATAAAATTAAAAAAAACTCTACTGGGAACCATTATATTCTAGACTGTTTTCTTTAAACATTATTGTAGAATATTGTTAGCTTCTATATATGATGTAGGACCATTTAAGGAATGTTTCTGTAAAACATTCAGTCTGAGAATGTCTGGATAATTAAGTATCATTTCAAGATCGACAGGATCAATTTCTTGAGTTTTATATAAATTCATATAGAATAATTTTACTTCATCCATGAAATCTTTTTGACTTTCTGTTAAAAGACCATTGCTTTTAACAAAAGGTAGCTCTAACCCTAACTCCATCCATCTTTTTTTCCTAATAGCTTCTTTCTTCCCTCCAAAACCAAAATCTCGACTGTGAATTCATCAGATTATGTGTTTTTTTCATGAGTCATTTTTTAGAACATTTACAGCTTATATATATATATATATATATATATATATATATATATATATATATATATATATATATATATATATATATATATATATATATATATATATAAGTGTGTGTTTATGTGTGTGTGTGTATTATGTATGTACATGTATCTACCGATCCATACGCGCAAAGTATTTTGTTAGATGTAACGGGTTCACTTCAAGTTTACTCCTTTGCTCCCTCTGCATATTCGTGAATACTTGTGATATAGATAACTCATAAAATCGATAAATGGACGAGCAACAACAACGACAATACAAAAACTAAACCACGCGCTTTACATAATTTCTATTTCAAGGAGTAAAAAAAAAGCAACAACTACATTTAACTGTGAAAGAAGGCTAGAAATAAGGTTAGCAAAGAAGTTAAAGTGTAAAGGATGTTGTTCTGTGGACCCTAAAGAAAGAAATAAGATTAAAATGCTATATTTTCTCTGCATTAGAATCATAATTTTATAACATTGGTAACATTCCTGACATTTTACTAAACATTTAAACAGCTCTGAAGGTGCTTTGTTTTATTTATTTATTTATTTATTTATTTATTATTATTATTATTATTATTATTATTATTATTATTATTATTATTATTATTAGTTTGTCTTTGTTTACGGTGCAAACTCTGCAAGACAATAACATAGTGTCTGCAATGAAGTTTGGCACATGCCATATAGAAGATTAATTTCAGTGTAATATGTCCGATTTAATAGAATGTTTCTTTCTTTATGGGTACTGGAGATACAATATTTCTAAAATTGCGTTCGTATATATAAGTTGTAAAATTTGTCACCTTCCCTGGATGTAAAATAAATAAATTTAACTTAAACAACGCACGAACCAAATTGTCTTAAAACTGATTAAGCTATTGTCTGTGAAAAATTATAGAGCAAGGTTTTCATGTATTTACAGAAGTATTGAAAATAAATTCGATTATAGGAATTTGATAAACCCACTATTTTTATTTGAAAAAAGCTACGATGCACACATTTAAAAGCTATAAGGTTCAAATTTGTTAACTATGGTAATGTTTGTAACAAGGGGAGTGTTGAATGATATTCGCTTCAAACATTGTATACGTTTCTTTAATGGTAAGAAATTGTATCGGACATTTTTTTTACAATGGCAACATGACTACATATATGAAAAACAATGACCATTACAATGCACAGATCTTCGTTTCTTACTTTTAAAGAAATATTACAGTAACTATTCTTGTCTATAACGCTAATACAAATCACTTATAGCGGCGTGTATCAGCAACGATCCGGTGTATTGCAAAGGTTATTCTTTGTCATATATTTATCAAAGATATCTTGCATTACAGATGCTGTATTGACTTCTCCGAGAGTCCAATTCCCATGAGTATGTTGCACTTAAAATTGTATTTATGTGTCTGTCCTTTTACTTTCGACAAGTCGTTTTTGATCAGGGAGTTTGACCTGACGACCATTGTGTGATATCTTGTATGTCCCTGACCAACTTGGAAGCTAAAACCAGGTTTGTGACAGGAGGGGAATGTTACCTGTATCCTATATCCTTTTCTCTTTTGTCTCTGTCTCTCTGTGTGTCTGTCTCTCTTTCTCTCTCTCTCTCTAAAAGTTTGAATAAATCTTGTTTATCAAAACTTTTTTTTGTGCCTACATTGACTCATTCACTGATAACGCTCCTAGGAGCCTTGCAAACAAATATTCTTTCCTTGTTTGAATCCTGCAAAGCTATGAGAGGGTGAATGGAAATTGGCATAAATTTATGACCCATTTAGATATATAGGTATCATGTGTAATGCAAATTAATAGTTTTATTTTTTGACCTCTTTGAATGATATATGACTTGGATTTATTCCACTCCTTAAGCTATATTTTTGAGCTTCCAATTGACCAATCAATTTTCACAGAGTCGTATTTACCGGTACACAAATTGCACTGTCAGCTTTCTATTTTGCACAGTTTTGCTCCATAAGCTGAGATGCTGACTAGAGTGAGTCACTAGATCATCAAACTAGAATGCTTAGTAGTGTCGACATTTGTACATTTGATTGTAATAGAGTTTCTTTCTATTAAAGAAATGTATACAATGTTGGACTTAGAGCTTTGATGCAGCTAGTGCCCTTCCACACTCCCCTTGTCACTTTACAAATTACACGATATATGTTATTGTCTGCTATAAAACTTACTCATAGTAGCTTGTATCTGCAAAGATCCGGTGTATTGTATAGGTTGTTATTTATTAACAATATAAGCTTCTGGATGGTTAAACTTTTCTACATTTACCTTAAATTTTTAGATCAAATCATTTCTTGTTCAAATCATATATCGAATCAATTTATTATTTTACAACATATATAAACGATTAAAAAGTTCGATTCTTATCTAAATTATTAAAAACAATTGCACCCGTAGATTCATCAAGCTACATCATTTTTCCCTTTCTTAGAGACGACGAGATTTGCTGTCTCAGAATTTTCTGTTTCTTAAATCAGTTTTGTAAGCAAGAATATTACTTCATTAGATGACTTCTAACATGTCAAAAATGGTTTATAAATTGTGGTAACTACTACTATTATCATTATTATTATAATTGTTATTATTATTGTTGTTGTTATCATTATTATTATTATTATTACTAGCATTAACACAAAGTATATACAGAAATACTTATATAAATGAATTTAGTTCATATACACATGTAACTATTCACCCACCCACCCATCCACCTATCTCTCTCTCTCTCTCTCTCTCTCTCTCTCTCTCTCTTTATTAAAGAGTGAGTAACAGTGTGACATGGTAATATATCACTGAGTAATATCAATACAGGAAGCAATTCACTACATATATTTAGTGTCGATAGAAACGTCAACACAGTTTATCCAATCATACTGCAGTTTATGGTTCCTTGATCTTTTCAAATCTTCCTGGAAGGTAACACTTGATATCTCTGATACGTTTGATAAATATTGCAAAGTTATGTAAGATATAACAATTAAAGTCTGCGCCTGTTGTCTTTGTATTCCGTTGGCATTTTGTATCATATACATTTTATATTATTTTTTTTTTGTGCTTATTATGTTGCTTCATGAATTAATTATTGCTTAATGTTCAATTATTCAAAATATACAAAATACGGATTGATCTATTACCAGTGTCATTGTCGTTGCTAAAAGTGATCACTACCATTACCAATATAATCTTAATGATAATAATAATAATAATAATAATAATAATAATAATAATAATAATAATAATAATAATAATAATAATAATAACAATAATCATAATAATCATAATCATAATAATTATAAAGATAACAATAATAATGGCAATACTTGGTTGTATTAGTATTAGTAGTGGTAGTATACATTTGATGACAATTATAATTACTGCAATTTTTCTATTATCTCCTGTCTAGATTTTTTCCAGAAGTATGTGGTCCATATTACACAGCCATGGAGAGTTTTATGCTGTAGATTCTACAGTGTAGAACATATCCTCTGTGTTTCAGAATGAGGTCAAGCGTGACGGCTTACATTATGTCAATATTTAATTGGAGAATATTGCGAAATCTCAATTATATTTAGAATACTCGACAAAGATTGGCTGAAACTACATGCTGATTTCACGTTTAATGAAAGTGTACATTTTAGTATTTTTTGGAACAAGTATTTTATAGCGCTTCTTAATACATCATGCATTACAAAATACCTCCGTACAATCCAAGCATGTTCTATTGTAGGTACAAGTTTTGAAGTTTAAATGCTGAGTAAGGTCAGCGATTGGAAAATTGCTCATTTGTTCCTAAGCACAAATACCACATTTTCAGTAAATTTGTTTGAATATTTGAAATGTGTAGTAAATAAAAAAATTCACTAGTGCAAATGTCTATCTATGTATTAATCTTGACCCATGTCTGTCTGTATGTATGTATGTGTGTATGTAGATCAATACTGCATTCAATGAATAGTTCCCACTTTATTTAGCAAAGAAATATCTTACCCTAACTCTACTATTGCACAGTGGATAATTTTACCAACAGAACTCCTGCATAGGTCTATAAGATTGTTTTTCAGTGGTTTGCAACTATTTGTTAACATAAAATGTATACATACTGTACAAGATTCTTTAACATATGATATTCTTATAACCCGTAGCTTATACTACTAATGCCTAATCACACTGAAATAAATTTATATTTCCAAAGTAAAAAAGCATGATACGTTATTAATTAAAAGTATAAGGAACACCAGAATAAATCATTTGAAACGTAAGACATACAAGGCATTTTTGTTCCAAAATACTATTCCCTTAATAAAACTAATCTGAAATCACGGGGTGTGTTTTAAAGCTTTTAACATACTTATCTGTTCCAAACAATTATTAATCAAACAGCACCATGAACTAGTTCGAAATGGGAAAATTTTAAACAAAGATTTTGACCTTTAGTTCCCCTCTCGCCTCGGCATGAAACCTCAACTAAATATGGCTGCCCTAGCGCGAACCGAAAATTAAACCTCAATTATATTTTAGTCGGAATGAGGATGTCCCATGACCATATGCAAGGCAGGGTCTAAAACACCGGAACGATGACGAAAGTAAAAGCAATGTTCCTACTCAAAGCATTCGAAAATACGATCATGTTCACTGTCCAAGGCATATTACAATTTAGCAAATTTGTAAGCGGGAAGAGTGATACATTTAGAGTAAAGAACAGTTATCGCTGTTTTGTATCTTTAGAGTTAGTCTTGGGTGATTTTGTATGCACACATCAAACTGCTTACCTATACCCATCATACTCGGCACTAAACACAGTCATGTAAACAATGGAAAAGCATGACATATCAAGTTTGATCTGTTAACATATGGACTCGAAATTATATAACACGCTAACATTAAAAAAATGCATCAAACCTGATAAGAAGGGAAAACATGGCATGTGATAATACAATTCATTTTTCACATCAATCGTAAAAACAGATATGAACAATACAGGGAAGCTATCCGCCAACTTAAAGTGCATCTATATGAAGTAGATGGCAGAAAGAGATAAGCACACGATCTGAGAGACATAAGAAAAGGAAAGAAGGGATATACTTTTCTGTGTCGAATTCATTTTTGGGGCCGAACCAGGCTATGCTAAGTCGTGATAAACTTTCCGTGTTTGCAAATCACTCTGATGGAGCATGGGTAATCCATTTGTTTAACGTTTCCATTTGTTACGCATATTGAATTTGTCGACTTGAAGATTTGTGACGCGAAAAAATACAATCTCATGATATATCTCCCTTGATGAAGTGTTAATTACATCTGCACAGGAAAACATTTACTGTGGGGATTTTTATTCTTGATGGCGTGTGTTGTAATTTTTACTAACGTTTTCGATTGTCAGCTTTAGCTAAATGTATTCTTCCTCTTAATTACTGCATTATCTACACTGCATTACTGCTTCACATTATAATGTAATTTTACGTTCAGGACTGAATTGTCAGTCATACAACTTAATCCAAAGTGGAATTTGCCTTTGTTCATACGCAAAAAGGGCCAAATAGGAACATAAATAGCGATCTCCTGCCGCACCTTGTTTCAGAGATAATCTTTGGTTATCTCCCCACCCCCCACCCCACCGCCCACAACCACTTATAATTTAGTTGTAACAAAGATGTCACACCAGCATACCAAAACCTCAGAAGAATGACCAAATTGCAACGTGCTCCTCGTTAGAGCATTGCGAAAACAGGATTATATACCTTGGACAGAACACGTTACAATTTAGCCAAATGGCAACTACGACGAGTATGACATCTGGACTGAAAAACAGTGTAATAACGTTGCGATGTGCAAAAGAATTCCTTTTTACCCTTAGAGTTTTTCTCGGATGATTTCATTTTAATGCTTTAAACATCTTGGCTATACATAAAACTGGATACATATCTTACTTATTTAGACCCTGCAAATTGTGTAAATTTATCATACAATAGATGTTCTGCCATCATTGAGGGGTAATAAATCATACCCCACACCAACAAGTGGAGAATGCATCATATTTGAGATTTTCCTTCAGTAAAATAAGGCTTTAAAAAGAGTTGAGATTTAATGAAGAGAAATCAATTTAAGTTGCCAAACATACCACGAATAACTATGACATCACTACTTGCATATTAAACTGAGAACATAAACAATGAGCACAAGACTGGGGAGAAATGGCTAAGAAAAAGGGAATCTATGCTGGAGCCATTATTTTACGTTAGGGAGTGGAAAATGTTTACATTTGGGACTATCACTCGTTTGCTACCTTTTCATACGGTAATACTGTTGTCGGCTCTCCATGACTAAGCCTTTCGTAAGCCAAACATAGAGAATCTGCTGACGGTACTGTTGCTGTCGGTTTCCATGTAGTTTTGTAATTTGAATTAATACATCTCCATGGCTTATCTGCCACTTTTTAATTTTAACTCATTATTCACAAAAGTCCATCTCTTGCGAATTTCTTTTTACTTGCTCTATTGTGTATGTATGTATGTATGTATGTATGTATGTATGTATGTATGTATGTATGTATGTATGTATGTATGTATGTACGTATGTATGTACGTATGTATGTCCGTGTGCGATTTTTCCAGCTTTACTGTTGGCAGCTTTAACTAAATTATTTCACCTCTTACTTTCTATATAGTGTATTTTATAGTGTAACGATGTTTTCGGAGCTGAATTGGCAAGATTGGCATACAACTTAATCGAAAGGCAAGTTAGTGGATATATTCACCCAGGATCTCGCTTGCGCACTCACGCACACACACACACCGTTGGCTGAACTCTTCACTGTTTTGTGACTTTGCGTAAAAGTAACTTCCTCGAGGGCCTTGAAAGATGTTCATAGAGCGGAAGCAACATAAAAATTCAATATGTCTATCAAATCGATGAGGTAAATAAACAGATTAACCTTGCTTGAGTTATTGGCCCAAATGTTAACATGTCATGGCCCAAAGGTAAGCGTTTCATTTGCCCAAACGTATCGTACTTTAACCGAAATATAAATCACCACTTTTGACAAAGAAACAGCCAATACATTATAACCTTCCATCCCAGTATTCACCTCCGTTTGACAAAAAAATTGCACTGAGAGAAAGAATTTATTTTAGTGGCTTGTGTCTTTGAATGAGATCATTGAAAATATCAACATGTAACCTTGCATGGAGAGTTAATAATGTTTATGATAAATATAAATATTAAAACTAATAGGAAATATGCACATATGGAGAAAAATAAAAGATGAATCTAGCGTTAACAAGCTGGCTGACGAATAGTTTATTCCTTCTTGTTAAAAAAGTCATTCCCATTTGATAGGTAGAGAAATAAAATATATCTATCGAATAAAGAACATGTTGATTTGCAACTCACCTTCTTAAACATCATCATCATCATCATCATCATCATCGTTAACTTACATGGCGGCGTTAGAAACATTGCGAAGAGAGATGCACATTTGCACTATTTATCGCCTTGTAGTTCATTTATCTCAGATCACGTTCATAACGTTTGCTTTAGATGAAACTATAAAAGCCAAACAAATGTGAAGTATTTTTAGTGTAGGCTGATCGTATAGTGTACATGTTGAATAGTTACAATGATAGTACATCTACGAAAACAGTGGGTGCATCAGTTATAAGAAAGGGCTCATCCTCAGTGTCGGGAATCCAAAATAAAAAATAGTGCATTTTACTTTCAATTATGGTGCAGTTACATTTACTATTTTTATTTTTAACCAGTTTATTTGAAAGACGGCGATTTTATATGCTCCAAGTCTGGATGTTCGTGAATGAGTGTATTTAATGTCGTGCAACTCCATCTGCATCATTTAAGGTGAATACGTGAATCTGTTGGAGCTGACAGGATAGGAGGGGTGATGTTCTGTAAATTTGCAGAACGGTTTACAATTTAGTAATTACACATGGGTCTATCATTTTCAGCAAGGCTTCAGCCCAGGGGAACAGATTTAGCATGGTTAGTGGGTGCAGGGATATGTGTTTTACACACAGTCTGGCTTACTTCTTTGTCGATACTACTACTACTACTACTAATTATTATTATTATTTTTATTGTCATTATTATTAGTATTGTCATAGTTGTTGTTATTGTTATTATTATTATTATTATTATCGGAAGCGTCTGTATGAGCACCATTACTAGGTTCTTATATTATTCCAACAATCATCATTTACTACTAACCTTTCCACCTACATAACCGGTGTTTCGAATTATCTGTTTGATGAGATCAATCACCGTTGTTCCTCCTGCAGTCTTCATTACAAGAGTTTTTTTTTTGTATCTGTTGAGTTCCTTACTCTACTTGTCACTAACGATTTGTCTTAAGATCTATTCGTAGTTATAAAGTCTGGTAAATTGATAATTAATATCTTCGGAAACACATTTTGACAGTCAAACGAATGTACTTGATCAATGAAATTGTATAACGTTTAACCAACTATTAGGTACACTACCTGTAATACATGTAATCAATAGGAATTTCTGAATTTAGTTTGTAGATTTTGTGCATCAAAATTACATTCCCTTACGTTAACATTTTATCACATTGTGGCCTAACATATAACTTTCCATATCGTGGCAGAAGAAATTATGAAGTTATTCTATTTGTGACATTATTACGCAAAAGTACACGAGAAAGGTGTGATAAATCTAAAATAGTACTCTTTCATAATGTCCAAATCTATATTATACATGAAAATGTAGCATTGGAGAACCCGGACTGATGAAATTAAACGTGGACATGTTTTAAAGCTCGACAATACAAGTCAACTCGACGTGCAACCCATCAGAGAATAATTTAAGAAAAAGAAAACGATTTCCATAGTCATTCGAAAACACATGTTAAGTGTAATATTGAAAATATCACACGTGTTAATGAACCTATGTAACACAACAGTCACGTGATGAGCAGGGGATCTTACATATGAGGTCATTTCAAATTAACAATTTAAGAAATAATGTTTGCCTGCCTAACGAGTAATAGATTGAAATCATTCAACGACTTTCATAATTTGCGTTAGAAATGGAAATATTTGTAAGAGTCTATCTATAACATATCCAACAATACTGATTTTAGTCAATAAAATCTACATAATACTATTATGAAATAATTTGAAGTACATTTCGGATGTCTCATATATTACACATTTGCATAATATGACGTCATAACGTCTTTTGTGATATTATGACCAGTTCTTACACATGTATGATATGGAACAATATGATCTTGTTTTATGAACCAAAGTAACACAATGGTTGCGTGACAAATTTTCTTTTGTTTGTGGGGTATGTGCACTGTGCACACACATATTGGAAGTGACAAAGACATAAAGGAAATTTTTATAACTGAAACATCTTTTCTTCAGACAAAGAAGTCTATCATTTGAAACATGAAACAGCATATCATTTAATCTGATATGTTATTTGCATGGTATCATATAAAATTGTCTTCATATATATTTGCTCAGGTTTGAGCCTACACATGAGGCGGCTCAGTGAATAGCGATTAGGACTTGCGACCAAACAGATACATATTCGAATCCCACGATGGGATCAGCCCAGGTTTTGCTACTGTCGTGTATCCTTCCGCACGTTACTCCAGTTCCCTTCGCACTAAGTAATCTACATGTGTTGCTGTGCTGTAAAACACCAAAATCAAACCAAACTAATCAGGCTTGGGCCTAGGAATACGACGGATAATAAACCATATCCAAACAAGAACATCGGAAAAACACAAGAAGAAGAAAAAAGATGAAATGGTTAGAAATTGGAGACTTCTGAAATACATCAGAGTTATAAAGGGAACAAATTTGTTACATTACAGTATGACATCATATGTGACAAAAATCTTCACATCATATCGATATGTATTAAAATTACAAATCTTCCAAAAATATGAACGAAAGAGGTAAAATAGCAGTCTGGTGATTTCATGCCACTTAGAGGAACCAATGAATTCGATAAATTTTCATATTACCGTTTTCATAAATTCCTCAAAAAACACAGACTAAGTCATACTAGAATTCCATTATTTTGATATTGTCAATCGTGAAGCGATCGTATTGGTCTGTGATACAATCACAGTTTACTGCTTCACTAATCATCATTATATCTAGAAGAGTGAAGAGGGGCAGCTAATCAGACTTGAAGAAGAAATAAGCATAATCTTATTAATGGATAGTTGACAGAGTTCCTGTCATCAGAAAGGTAGAATTATATTATTGACAATAACTACGATTGTTATGGAGTGCTCCCATATGACATATAAGCAATTATTAGTAAGGTGTTTCTAAAATTTATCTGAATGAAAAGTTACATGATAATACCAATTGGGAGCTTTAAGAAGAATGTACGACGACGTTAAAACAAACCCAGTGTTTTGACTTCTCAGAAACAGTTCTTTGGCTCGTAAGTAATAAAGACGCATTTAAATCCAACCAAATTTATTTCTATGTATTTAATTAAATTTCCTTGCATCGTAGGGATCAACTAGGATGGTTTCCTGCTGCAGTCTTTGGAATCTTTCTTGAGATTGAATTAGTCCTTGTTTGCAACTAAATGTATATGCATCTGTAAAAATAAGGAAACAAGTTACTTGCATTAAGGTATGAACAATAAAATGTTCATTTATCCGCCTTCACCTCTTCCACGAGATCGACTGTATCCTAAATTGGAAAAAGAATTTATAAGAATGTCCTTTGTTTAGAATCTTTATCCAAATAAGGATTTTCTTTTTTCTCTTTTTTCTCTAACCCGACAGATTTCTTGGGAAAAAATATATAAGATCTCGCAAAATACGAGAAACAATGTCCTCCGTGCAAAAGACCACACCCGCCCCTTTTACTACGAAATTCAGTAATAGTTTTCTGCTTCTGGGCTTTTGTTCATTCTGCTTTTTGGAGCGAATAATACGATGTCAGACTACAGTGATTTTTAACCAAATCCTTCATTCGTAATTGTCGTTGTAGTTTTTCGTCAGGTATTTTGTGGAATTGACCGTGGCTTTTGTTTTTGATTACTGGAAATTTCACCTAGTATTTGAAGTGACAGTGACTAGCTATTTCTCTATGCCACAATTTCAAAGTCTAACTGAGTCAAGCTATGCAAGACCATGATAACATTTGGCCCCAGAGAATGATGTACAGGCAACTGTTTGTGTGTATGTATGTAAGGAACCAGTTTCGACTCACGCAACTGGCTTGTATACTACAAGAACGAATTGATACCGGCTACCGGATGTCCTTAATGAAATAAATAAAGACTTCAGTTTTGCACTAGCATCCCTGACTCAATTATCACGGCTTCAGATCACCTAAAAATACTTATACAAATTGTGAGGTTAGTTTTCGCTTTCTACAAGCTGCGTTATTTATGGCATGAGCATAATGTTTACCCTAAGCATACAGATTTAGCTTAAATATTGTAATGTCCAATGTTATCGTGTTTGTGTGTTGTTATATTATAAAATTATCAAATTTAGGTTGGTACCATATTGAGTTGCTTTGGCGGCATAGTAGTATCTATTTGTTGTGAACTATCTGTTATGTTGCTACATGTTATGTTCTGTTGAGGAACTTAGATATCTAAGATAATAGTAGAGGTTTATTCATGATAATATAGTGTGTAGCTTTAACCAGTTTCATGTTTACTACCGGATAAAAAAACTTCTTCAAATGGAGTGTCTCTTTCCAAAGCAAACAATGTGACACGCGTTTGACAGTCACATTGATACGGCCGCTTACGACCCCATTTGTGATGAATTTGGAGTTAATATAAACACAGATTGGCGGTACAACCGTGGTGATAACAAAGGTCTATGTGCGTTGTATATCAGTTTTGTTCCAGGAGAGCCAGTTTATTTATCAGGCCCGTCGATATGGGAAGGCCTTCCCTCCCATGAGCCACATTACAGTGTGTATGACCCAGTGGAGTATATGTGTAAAAAACCCAAGGGTACAAAACAGCACGTTGACTACTTCGCGCAGGACGATAATAAAGAAGCAGAACACGCTTTTGTATATTTTATGCTGGACAGATCACAGGGCATTACCAAAGCCGGTGTGGGACGCCTTAATGAAAGCTTTTGCTGTACGTTTATGGAAATTTGGGAGCACAAACCGAAATGAACTGATGAATATTGACACCGGGAAAGGGAATAATGTGAAAAATCAGTTTTTTGGCAAACGTGGATCATATGTTGGGGCTAAAAGATAAAGATACTCCCAGATTATTAGCTAAGTACCATTCGTTGATAGACAGCGGTGCAATTAAGCTAGATTATGATGTTTGGGAAAATCGGTACATGTTGACAAATGACATAGAGAAAAATATGCATCCACGCAGGGTATAACAACATTGTCTTCTAGAAAGTAGAGACATGGTAGTAGGAGCCAACCCAGATATTAATTCCAAAAGCATACCTGTCCAGCCATCATCAGTTGTTTCAGATGCATCTAAACTCCATCAGCAGCCGCAACCAACAACATATGAAGAGGTCAACATTACCATTTTAAGATTTGCGCTAAGTCCAATGATGGCTGTAGCACGTCAAAAGACGTTGCAGAAGCTAAAAACCACGAAGCCAATGAAACGGCGCTTGTCGTGGGAGGCATCATGTGGGGATTTTAATTCATGCGATTGAGCACTAGTGGCTCCAGACTCTCTTGCGCAGGTGACGACTGAGAACGGTAAAGAAAGAGACAACTCTCATGATGACAAGTACCACGATGGGTGGTGGTTGGGGCTGGCTTTTTAGGTGTTGGGGCAGATGTTGTTGGTGCGATGCCTCCGCCTGTGACCGCAAGTGCAATCATTCTTAAGATAAACCCAGCGCGGTGCGAATTGAGGCTATATGGATGCTCTGCTCTTGGAAGAGTGGTATCAGCTATTGTCTGAGAGTTATATCCCCGCGGACAATTTTGCTAATAAGCTCCCGGATATCAATAAGGTTGTTGCGGACTCCTCCTTGTAAAGCATAGGCATCCTGGAAAAGCTATCCAATTCTTCTGCCTGAGCCGCAATTTGGGCATCTAGCTTCTCGCCCTCTGTTTAATCTTGGGATCATTCTACAGCCTCTTTTAACGCATCTATGGCGTTTTAGATTTAGTGCATTTTGGCCGATTTCTTTACAAGCGCATCTTGATAGGTTTGCAGTGCCACGTTGAGGGCCAAGAGTCTGCATCAATAGGCCAAAGGGCTCATGTTTTCCGACTCAAAAACGACAAATAGATCGGCATCTGTGTCCGCTTGAAGTTCTTACTGTACATTTCGGACATGTTGTGCCCTCGTGCAGCTGATCGCTGGTTGCGGCCTTATTGTCGCCAGACATTTATATATAGCACTGCCATTGCGTACGGCAGAGCTTTTTCCAATCGTTCATGCTCAAGTCATATTTTGCCTCCATAGTTTTCATTTACCATCTGCCACGGTATAGTCGGCATAGACGGGCTTTGTTATTTAGACCTTTGCGTCGCGAAGTTCATTCTGAGTCGTTATCAATTCGTCTCCACAGAGGGTTTATAGTCGGCTGTTAGGTCATCAGGGTTGTAAAGTGGGTGCTGTGCTGAATTGGGTATTCACTCGCCTCGCAGACACTGGCATCTTTAGCCATGTCGCGATAGCCATTAGTAGTCTCAATCTGCAGCAGGAGGCTGTCGATGTCCGTGTATAGTAGGCCAGATTTGTCTCCATACCTGGCTTTAATACTGTTGTAGTAAAAGTCGTACATGAGGTGTTTGTTGAGTTTAAGGAACGCCTGCCCTGTGTAGATTGGGTGGTTTAACTTCAGGTTGGCTTCTTTTGGAATGTACAGCGATGAAAAGGCTGGGTCAGTAATCAGGCGACGCAGCTTGTCTTCCTCGCTCTCTAGCCTCACAAGATCCACCCCGATCCGCTTGCGCAGGTTCTCCAGGGTCTTCCCAAATACACACTTGTTTATCAATTTGAAGAAATTTTTTTCAAACACTGATGTGGCCTTGGTCCCGAGATTTGTATTGAGCTGTGTGTATGGCCAAACCATAATGTCCTGTGAACCTTGGTTACACCCATTCCGAGCTTTGTGTAGAACTGGAGGTTTCGGTAGTGAACCACGTATCGCTCTTTTTTTGTAGGCTTGGAACGAGCTTGACGGTTTCAGTGAATTCACTCCCCTCCCCCTTGCACTTCCTCCCTCCCCCCCCCCCCCAGTTTGCTCACTAGATCGCGCTGGTACTCGTTCAGTCAATCCTATTGAACGGCCATAGCCTGAGGAGCCAGTGGATAGTCGCTCCACCGGATACTCGAGGTCTACATAAAGAATATAATATTTTGGACAATCAGCGAGAACGACGGTAAAGTTAGTTGGATCTAGCGAATCAGCTCACTTAAAGCTACCAGTTGGCAGACTCAGCATCATGGCCCAATCATAGAGTTTGTCGGTCTCCTGGTAGGTTATTCAGCTGCTTGGTTTTTCGCTGTCATAGTTGCCACACATTAAATTGTTCGCTTACGCATGACAGCGGCTCACCATCAAAATGCCACCACAGATTCCCTTCTCAAAAAAGGTGCATGTTGATGTTTGTTGGCAGCTCATACTTGACACCAGTTTTCTTTAGAAGTGCATCCCAGCTCATACGTAATGTTGGAACGAAGTATCACGAAATGTTTCAAACATCCCCGCTATCAGAAGCACGTTGGTTGAGGTTGGGGTCGTGATTGTCGCGCATGACGTTGCATCCAAATACCTTCCACACATTCTGGGCATGCTCACAGTACTTTTTTATTATAGATGCGCGGCTGAATTGGCTCTATAAGGCGGTTTTAAGCTGTGTTTCTTCAAATCGCTCTCAGCCGCTCGTGTATTCATACGGGTAGACGAATGCTCTGCCGTGGCCCGGAACACCTCCTTAGACATGTTGGCAGCCAACTTTTGGAGTCTGCTGTTCATTAGCTGGAGGCTGTCAGCAAGCTGCAACTGCCCTGGTGATAACGTCATGTACTTCTCCATATTGTTTGCAGTCTCGTTTGTCTTTTTCATCGTTGCTGTTCCGATCGCCTTCATAACCAGGTGGTTATCATTACCGCGCAGGTTATGAATCACAACGTTCACCCTTTTTTCTGGGTAGATACGGAATGCATGCTAGATGTGCGGCTCCGCGGTACTTTCCGGTAATATGGCAGTGGTCGCGCACGCAGTCGTGGTAAAATTTCTTGTCACAATCGTTGGCGTCCTTAAAAGCTTCATTGTCGTCTTTACTCAACCCAATACCTGCCGGAATTCCGAGTACCTCTCTGATCTGTTCTAGCTCAAACTTGAGGCTCTGGATGTAAGTGGCGACAGTCTCATTACTTTTGTAAAACACTGGCTCTTTGGATGGGCCATCACAGTTGACAACTATGTAACCAGAGCCACATGGTACCTGATATGCGATTTTCTGTCTGCTGCTTTGCGCTGGATTGTTGGCTGAGCCTTCCACTGTTACGTTCAGTGCATAGAAATCTGCATAGATGATGTATCAAACACGCATCTGGCGGTGGTGCATTTTGAAGGCTATGTTGGCGCTTGTGTCACCTTCCTTTGGTGATGACACTCGCTGTGGCTTTTCACTTATACCGCGATAGTCTTTAGTGTGGCATTCCAATCGGTCTTCCCGGCTAAAGGCGTGGCGGCAGCGGCGGCAGTCGTGCTTCTTGCCATTGTGTCTACTATGCTTCCATGCCAGTCTGCTTAGGTTCTTTATCCAGATGTAGTGGCTCTTTTCTGCCGTCCCAGCACCAATAGGTCCGTAGTGTACGCCCTGCCTTCCTTGCTAATACGCGGTGGGTGAAGGCCATTTTGACAACCAAAGACATTAACCGCGATTTCGTTGCGGCGCTCAGACTTGGTAATATCACTAACCTTGTCAAGAAGTCAATGTCTGTAATGTCAACTTTTGTAATGTCAAGGTCATCTGGGTGTTAACGGTGCTGGCCTCGTTTACATTATTTGCAAGATTTGCACGCATTCACACATACATACATGTATGAGCATGAGAGCAGATACGTTACATTCCTTTGAAGACAGAAACCTAAAATGGCGTCAAACAGTCTCGCACGTAAGACTTGGAAGTTGACCGAGATAATATATTCGGTCCCTAGATATTTCTTATGAATGTAAATGACACTCTGCAATGGGATCCTTTGTCTTGTTCAGCTCACAATGTAAACAACAAAACCGCACAGCGCAATAAGATAGCACAACCGGTAAATCCACGTAAATCAGCTTATAACAAATGAATTTCAATTCACTGTACAAAAACCTTCCTGAACTGACAGTCGGGTGCAGGCGGGAGAGGGGTGTATAAACCAGAAACTAGTAGCAGCTTTGGTAATTTTCAGGCCGATTTTGCGGCTTTGGTTATTGTAAAATGGCGTTATTGTACCGACGTACGTGTAACCAAATCTTAACTTTGGTTTTCTGTCAAAAAGCAGACCTACTATTACTTAGCCGTGTATATTTCTGATTGCAAAAATACGGTGCAAGAAAACGCAAAATATACGAGTGAACAAATTTGTCGTTGCAGATTATTCAGACTACAAGAAAACGTAGCTTGATGTACATCACAAATATAAGCAAATAATAAAGATATATATACTGTATGTATGTATGTATGTATGTATGTATGTATGTATGTATGTATGTATGTATGTATGTATGTATGTATGTATATATGTGTGAATGCATGTATGCATGCATGTATATAAGGAATAACGTACCTTGAAACGCCTTTGCAATCTGTATGTGCAATGGTATGTCGTTTTAATACACATTTTATTTTGTCACAGAAATTTGACTTTCAGTAAGGTGCCAGTTGTCTGTCTTTGTCTAAATTGTTTCTGAATGCGTGAGTTGCTCATCGCTTTTGTACTATTTATGTATATTTAACAAACCTGCCTGTAAATCGGAGCAACAAGGAGGAGCCCATTACTATTAATACGGCTTGGTTCGATACAATTAAATCATGACATCTGGATAAATCATTAGCTGTAAGACGTACGTGTTAAAAATATTTCAACTTTAGAAGAAGTAAGGAAGTCATGCCGTGTTAAGTTTCTTCTAGATGATATATAGACCACCCTATGTATTTTATTCGCATACATTTAAAGATTGGTTCGTTACAATGCATGTATGTATCTATGTATCTATGTATGAATGTATGTACGTAGATAAATATATTAACAAATATATTGACAAATCCATACAATGACAGTGTTTTTAAGAGGAGGATGATGACTATCATTATCATTATTATTATTGTTATTATTATTATTATTATTATTATTATTATTATTATTAACATATAGTATACACTAAATAAAAGGAATTTAGATAAATATACACATGTATGTATTTAACCATCCACACATCTCCTCACTTCCCTCCCTCTCTCTCTCTCTCTGTATTCAGGGGTGAGTAGCAGTATTACATGGTAATATAACACTGAGCTATATCAATACAGGAAGTTATTTAGTACATATATTTAGTGTCGATGAGGAAAAAAATTCAACGCAATTTGTCCAGTCATACTGCGGTTTCTAGGTTTCTAGATCTTTTTGAAACATCCTGGAAGGCAACACTTGACATATCTGAACAATATGATACATGTTGGCTTGTTATATTAGATGAAACAATTAAAAGCTGCGCTTGCTGCGGAGTTTTTGTTTTAAATCCCTAGACATTTGTATTGTAAAAATATTTAAGCCTTGGTTAATTTAACTAACCAAAATAGACCTGGTACGTAAACACATATTATCAACCAGAACTTCCTAGATACTTATAAGCACGAGCCCATTATCAGTGTTTAAAATTTAAACGTTATTGTTTGCCAGTGTACAGATTGTCTGCCTGTCTGTTAGTCTGTCTGGATGTATGCGAGTCTGTCTATATGTTTGTCGATCTGTCTCTATGTTTTTTTACATGTATGTATGAATGTATGTATGTATGTATGTATGTATGTATGTATGTATGTATGTATGTATGTATGTATGTATGTATGTATGTATACATGTATGCGTTTGTTCTTTACTTATTCGCTTGCTTGTTTATTCAACTAATTACTGATTTTTGTTGGACTCTCAAAACTATACAAAGAGGGATTGATATATTACGCCTATCAATACTGTTCTTGAAAGTGGTCATTATATTAGTCATCATCAACTACACTAACAACAACAACAACAACAAATATTACTACTACTACTACTTCTACTACTAATACTTCTACTAACACTATAGCTACCACTACTACCATAATAACTAAATAATCATAATTTGTAATAATTATTTGAGTTATCTTTCTTACCTTTACGTTAAGTTTTAAAATAAACTACTTTTCTGGTCAAAAATAGATCAATTAAACTTGTGTTTATTTAACAAAATCTATCAACGATCAAACAGTTTACATGTTTCCAAATCATCAAGCACACTTTTGGTCCTGCGAACTCAAACAACCTGCAGCATACGGCATTAACAGTTTGTTTCGTTTTCGAAAAATACTCTCTCCATTTAAACGTCACTGAATCTAAAAATCTCAGTGTGTTCTGGCATTTGTTCCGTTCAATGTTTAAACAAACAGAACCATGAGCATGTTCGCACGAGAAGAATCATATTACTGACTTTCTAAACTTTACTAAGACAAGATCAAGTTTATCATAATTAGTCTGATTAAGACAAGTTTTGTCATACTTTTTTAAATTTTCTTTTATCAAATAATTTAATACATGCATTCCTTTATTTCCAATGACTTCTAAATTTGAAAACTGTATCCTAAGTGGGTTTTTTTTTTTTTTTAAAATTAATTTCTTGGAAAATACGGGTTAACGTGAACCGTGTGTTCTACCATACTGTTCTTCGTTTTAGAAATGGGGTGTGGCGTAATGAACAAATTAAAATGACTGATAAAGAGCAATGTACCTGCCTTTTATTTCAATTAACTGGTGATTAATATTTTACCAAGTGTGCTATCACCAGAATACTCGGCTCAGTGGATGGTATCTGTGTACTAATTAATTTTTTTTCAGGGGTGGGGTGAGAGAGATTCTAATTGTAATTGACTGAATTAGATAAAAACATAACCGCGATTAAACTAGTGCGAATTCCGTATAATAAAATAAATATTACATAGCTGTGAGGGTGACGTTGCATAGTGTCAGCCACTCGAAAATCTGTCAGCATAGGCTCCACTTCAATGTATTTTCTTGGCGTAGGTATATGCGCTATCAGGAATATAATATTCATTACTTGTTCGTTCATTTGAAGAGGTGATTTACTCAGTGTTTATCCTTGTAGATTTTTTAAAACTATTATGATGACTAAACTCCTTCAAGAATGCAATTATTGTTTCAAAATGACATTTTATAAATAGAATGTTAACATTCATTCTCAAAAGTTTCCAACTTTTATTTTTTGGAATTTCTATACTAATTTTGCAGGATGAACAAACATTGATCCCCAGCCCGTAGGTAATGATCATGGATGAGGAATTTACAAATTTATATTCTGGTAGGCACAGTTTGGTCCCAATCAAGGAATCAACCATGAAGAAATATTCTTTCTCTTTATGAAATGTTCCTTTAACTCCAATTTGCCATTTAGGATTGCTACCAAGTTCATTTTCTTGGCTAGATTCCCTGTCATTTGAGGAAGAAGCGGCGGAACAACAAAGCCGTAACAGTTTAACAGTTAAGAACTTAATGTATCAAAGATGTAAATGCGTATATGTCTGTTGAAAACAAAGGAACAAGTCACTGGCACGTGGGTATCAGCAATAAAAGTCGTATTCTATTGTCTGATTAAACATTCTCTGAGACTGAATGCATCACAAAGATAAGTAAATTAGAAGAATACTTTTCCAAGTGCATCATCCAAATGCCGATGTATTCCTTGTATAACCACGTTTCATTGAAAAGAAAGGTAAGTTCTGTCGAACAATGTCAGTTACAATGTGCCATTGCGAGCAATTAAGCAGTACGTTTTTACCATGAATATCAATGATAGGTTTCTGTTTCATGGCTTATGTTGACTCTCCTTTTAAAGCAAAGGGCACATATTCAGAGTATAACCCTAGCCTATCCAAGTTTCCTTATTCTCGGTAGTTACTATAGCTTCTGTTCACTTGTGAAGGGGATAGCACCTGGATATTTGGTTTTGAACTTTTAAATTTCAAATGATGTGGCCGTGACTAATCACATGCACAATTTGCAATACTGTGTAAAGATAGGAAATACTCGAGGAAACGTATTTGTCGGATCGACACCATTTTGAATAAGTTATTGGGAATACAAAATATCGACAAATGATGTCGAATTTAAGAGTGGGTAAAAAGCATAGTCACAGAAGAAGTGGTGGATTTTTCTTATTTTCTTAGAATGTATCTTCTTCTTGGAGAAAACCCCTGATGTTGTTAACTGATAGAATATTAAAGTATGAAAACTAATTTGTATGGAAGGTATTGTTTCTTCTTATTTTCCATGAGCTATGTATTAACTCTGTGTTCAGTTTTCTTGCCCTTGATATGCCTTGGATTTATATAAATTAAATAACATGCATATATTACTTATAGCAATTTCGTTACTTTGTTGACAAAGACTAAGTTACAATTCATGTGTTGCAACTTAGCCATTGAAATTAAATCCACTTCTCCTTTCTCACAAATAAAAGAAACTCTCGGCCAAGAAGTGCTCTCACGAAAAACAAGAGAAATTTGGAAGTTACCAAAGGACTCTTTTAAAAGGAGCTTTCATTTAATTGACTGCACGCTTTTTAAAGTGTATGACGAATTCCATGATGTAAATTAGCACTTTGTGCTCTCCTGATGATGTTATAATGGATATAATTGTTTTGTGTTTTGGACTAAAATTATGCATTTATCCGCCATTGTGTTTGTCAAATCTCTTTTTCAAAAATAATGGTTGGTGTATTGTTGTCAATCAAAAAATATAATATATAGGCGAAGAATACATGTTCTAAAACTTTACCCCTTTAACTCTAAATTTTTTATCTATCCCTGATCCAAAAATCAAAAATGTATATCAGTGGTTGGAGAATAACAGCACAATCAAAATTTATACGATTACTCAAATTTTGTTTTGTTTTACATTTTTATATTTTACAAGTGAACTGCATCAAGATTACATGATGCAAGTAGTTTTCACATATGTTTTGTGCGAATTCATTGTGCTGGATTTGTCTCTTTATCTGTAAAGTGAACATTGCAGCTTGAACAAACTACTTTTGAAATGTGGCATATCGTTCATGTTAGTACAAATTACAAGCAAAACATGAAACCTCAGCTATTTGTGTGTGTGTGTGTGTGTGTGTGTGTGTGTGTGTGTGTGTTTCTTTTAGTCTCTATTGATATATATGTTGAAATACTGAAGTCTGTTTTAAAATGATCCCCATTGTATAATCCTAACACTAGACAGACTTTCATATCACAAAGTGTGCAAAGGTGATAGATGATTGCGATTAAAGGATCAGAGAAGCATCCGTATGGTGTATGATGGAATCTAAGAACAAGAAGAAGAATGGTTGACAATTGATGATTAAATATATCGATCATACACAAAAAAGAAAGAAATGCTTAAAACTTGCAGTTTAGATATCAACTGTGGTGGGAACATTTTTGTAATTGCTTGACTTCTGTGATACATGAAGAGTCAACTGAAATATGAATGAACGAAATAATTTAATGTTCTAATTGTTCCCCGTCCAAAGCCTGAGTGGGTTTGGGTAATTCCTCATAGTAGTGTTTTCATATAATTTTTTATCATATTAGAAATACCAGTGAATTGCACCTATTAGTCACACATTAACCTCATTGATAATGGGTGGAAGGCTGACTGTCATGTCACAGGAAAAAGGTACTACCGGCAAAAATGTTTGCTTAATAACTGGAAGTTCTGCCAACATCAATGTGACTAACCACGTACACAGTTTGCGAAAATATGCAGAGAGAAACTTCTATAGAATATTAGTGACATCTTTGATATGTCAACCTTTCGTTGTTCTTTGATGGACCATAATGTGTGAAAAAATTCATAATTTTCATGTTGTCTAAATTAATTAATAAATATGTTCCTGATGACGTGTTAACATGTTGATCACAACTCTTAAAATGCATTGTAAAGGTATTATAACTAAGAAATATGTTATTGATCTTAGGCTACACAACTTCTAGTTATTTTCATAAAATTTGAAGTCTTAATATTTGCATCATATATCAACTTTGGCTTAAAGCTTTTTCTTCCTGTTTTATTATGGGTCGGACCAACATCACTAAATTCAAAATCTGTGCTTTTTCTGTAGCGCATATTTTGTAATTAGAAATTCTCTCGTGCATATTCTAGTACTTTAATTTATCTCATACACTAACTAGTTTCCCTTTAACAGTATAGTGTCTTCAGATATATCTTGGGCAGGCGTTGTAGTTCAGTTGGTAGAGCATTAGACTGTCAATACAAGAATCGGGGCTTCGATTCTAGCTCAGGTCAACGCTGACCTGCTGTTTCGGCGTGTCCTTGGGAAAGGCACTTATCTCATATTTCCTTGGCATGATATAGTCAATTATGTACTCAAAGTGCCGTTAGAAACCAATCAAACAACTTAAGATATATTTAAGAAACGATTTAAACTGCCATTTTTAGGTTCTTGATATTATATGAATTTGCCGATCATGAAAGAGAGATTAGTGAGTGACAGGTTTGAGTGCTCGACCTCATAATAATAGAAAAAAATGAAGAAACATGAGATGGCAAAGATTTCAGATTTAAAAACATTTAAACTGATCTATTGCCTATTGAACGATGACAAGATCCTACCAAATGTCATAATTCATAAGACGTCTATATTGCAAATTGGCCGATTTGTTTAAACTGTAGCAAAGATAATGCATTTCGGGTAACTTGACCAATGAAAAGATGGTGGAATGACTATTTTTTCTGTTTTAAAAGAGTTTTTGGAAAATAAATACTTGAAGTATATGATCGTGTAATCTTCCTTGACGTCATACGTGTCTGTTTGTGATAAAGTAAATGGCAACATAGTTTCGAGAACGTATTCAAAAAATCTCTCGTTGCAACAGTTTCTAGGAAAAGAAAGTACTTGTTATATTGATCTTTATGTGGCAACACGTAAATCGTCTCAATTAGTGAATGACAATAATCTCTTTTCTCATAAAATTCAATAATAATTGACTTCTTCCTTGCTTTTGTTTATGCCTTTATTTAGCGTGAAAGACACAAAATCTGACAAAAGCGGAACTTGATAGATGACTTCCGTACTTCAGTCGTTGGTGGCCGAGTCTTGGATCGGCTTAAATAGTAAAACTTGTTTGTAAACCTCGTTTTATTTCTTGGTAGTTCTACCTGACATTAGCTACGTGATGCGTTTATTATGATGCCTAAGAACGGTGATTCATAGAGAAATAACAAAAGTGTTCTTAAGATATCTAAACTTTGGCTAAAATGTTCAGAAATATTACCAACATAGACTGATGTCTTTATAGCCAAACTGTCATTGCAGCGATTTCCAACTTCATATACTCCTCCTGTCACGTTTATTTCAAATTGATTAATTCATATTACAACTTGTCCTGAAGAGACCTTAATACTTTAGGAGATCATATGCTTCGAATGTATTCGTTTTATTGATTTAAAGGTCAGTTAGACAACGTCGGGGTTCACCACGTACACTTGTCTAGACTAGCTCACTATCGTACGATATAGTTTAAAATAGCATCATCCAGTCAATGGTGCTTATTTTTGTTTTGTAATAGGAACTTATAATACGCATGCAATGAAACAAGCAGAGAAAAGAAAACATATTTTGACATAAATGGTATTACACTTCAAAACTTCATGTACTCCACATTTCTTGCCAGTGCTAATCTCTTTTCTTGGCGGAGGAGGGGCGGGTGGAGTGCTGAGTGTAGGGGTGATGATGGGAAATCTCACGTATACCGCGAATATTATCGTGTCAGACTTGCATCATTTTCTCTAAAACATACGAAGGAAAAGCTGGTCTTGTATCAGTCCTTTCATATTGGAGAGTATTCTTCTCTTAATTTGACTGCACATTAAGCTCGAAAAACAATTCCCACTACTCTTTGAAATTGACCAGAATATGCTTTTCTTTATCGCAACGTATGTGAGTTGTGGCCAGTCATTGATCAGTCCATAATGGCTAGATGAATAGATGAATAAACTTGAAAATCTATTTTCTTCTTTTCTAATCTTATTTTGAGATCTCGTTACAAAGTAAACAAAAAGATGCATTCTTCACAGAATATTTGCAACAAGAACCCATTTTTTTCAGGCCCTTTTGCTAGTAGTCCTTTTTACGTCTCTAAACCCCGTAAGGAACCATTTCCAGGAGTTATATATCAATGCTGCATATTTTAAAATACAGACATTTAATATAAATATTAAAACATGTACATATGAATGTTACGACTAGGGGTTTGAATATGTAACAAAAGAAAGAAAGACTCCAACAAGCTTTCACAATTTCTAAAATACAAATTTAATTTCCTAAAATATAAAATATTTAAAACAAACAAAGTGAAAGAATTAAAAATAACTTACAGTGTAGAAATTCCTTAAATAATCCTAAATTGTTCTATAGAATTCACAGATCCGGAAACTGTCCAAAGGTATTCCGAATGAGGACACTAATGTGCTTATGAGTCAACAAGAATTGCAGTTCTAAATTCAAATGTTATTAATTCCAGGTAAATTCCTGAGAACGTAGAATATCACAAAAGTTATTGAAATGATTCCGATAATTCCGACGGAGTAGAATAAAGTTCAGATCTTTGAATAAAAGTACGTAATCCCAAAAGTACTGTTTAGAGTTAAGATTTCACGAACAACAAATACATTTCCTCTATGACTTTATCAAATGCCGTAACTCCAAAGAATCAATACGCAGGGATTAAATCCCGTTTTATATTATCTATACTGCGTAGAACAAATTAAAACCCAATCTACTCCATCTCAAATAAACAAACCCGAATTGCGACGTTAATTCTTACGAGTAAACAAGTTGTACTCTTTACTGAATCATGGGAATTAGGTCACAGACTAATACATTTCACCACGCTCTACTCACGTGACGTTGTGAATCATATTTAACCAACATTCCTAACAAAAAATATACATTTACTCAATAATAACTTAAAAAAATATAAAATTATAATACAAAGGTCATAACCAAATGATATATAATTTAATGATATTATAATTTAAAAGATGAAACATAATTCCGTAACAATGAATAGGAAGAGATATGGTAAAGATTTTGTATTGGTAACGGCTAAGAGTCTTGTCTCCTACATGCAGTTCTAAAACACCTATAAACAAGTTTGTATTGTTTTGAGTACAGCCTCCGCAGATATATATCTTGAACTCATGTTTAGAATGTATGATTTTATCACTGCAGAGTTGTTTTATTGTCAAGGAAATGAACGTAAGAACTATTCTCAGTGGTTTTGTCACTTTCATTTTTTATGTGTATTGCATTTAAATAATAAGAATATTCGCCATATAATATCCAAGAACTTGATAGTGTCGCATGTGCAAGTAATGGCAAGAAACGGTTGATAGAGGGAAAAAAAGTGGAGCCATGCAAAAAAGGACAAACTAAAAGCAGTACTATTCAGTCATACTGTACATATTGATATAAGGGATATCCTTACGAGGAGTATACACATTGTCACATAATAAAGTCACCAACTCAGGAGAGAGAGAGAGAGAAAGAGATATAAAGAGGGTGAGGGGAGAAGGAGAGACGGCAGCCAGGTTTGATAGTTTTGCCTATTTTACTAGCGCATGCAACACGCTACCAATATTAATTACGTAGCTCAGTACTACTCCCCTTTTTAGTTTCAAGACAGCGATTTTGGAATTTCTCTCCATGGAATAACTTTACGAAAAGACTATTCACTGCAATTATTCACAAAGAAAATGAAACAATAACGATCCGATTATGAGTTGCCTTCTATCCTTCGGCAGATTATCTATTTAGGTTGATTTTCTAAGCATTGTGGTTGTGTAATAAAATGTAGAAATGGTCTAAATTGCTTCTCTGTCTCCTTATTTTATTCATCCTTCTAATATATGTAGGAATCGAATTATTAACATTAAATCTTAATAATTGACGGCTACCATGACAATGAAGGGAATCCAACTTAACAATAGTTTCTGATGCACCGAATAGTCAAGCAAACTAGTGCTTTTATTTTGATAGATTCATCCCAATGAGGCCTGTATCCAAAAATTGCACAAAAAAGGGGCGCATTGTTAATGCTGATTTGGCTAGAGGTCTGGTGCCATTTTGGGTCCAAGGATGCAAGTTTATGGATTTCAGGAAACTTCAAGATTATTCTAGCGGACATATACGATTATAAACAGCTACTTTTTGATGGATCCCAATGGCTCAGAATTTAGCGTGAGAAACATGAGACAGGAAGAGTGAGGATCCAATCCCTCCAAGGTCGTGTTGGCCGCCGTGGTGGATATAATTATTAGCCATTGTATAAGCCATTTAGTGTAGAAAGAAAGATGAATGGCATTGTTTATTTCTTATTTATGAGGTGATAACGCTTAATAATAATAATAATAATAATAATAATAATAGTAATAATGATAATAATAAACAGCAATAATAACAATGTAACAGTAATAATAGCTACCAACGACAAGGAAGAAAACCAATAACGTAAGACACTTGTCTGATTTTCAGAAAATGTTCGGAGTAACAAATTATAAAATGTATCAATGATAAAAAAAAAATTCGTATGAAATCTGCCAGATTTTATGAATACCATCCTATCTCAAGTTTTACTTGGCATGAATAATTTTGCTCACATCCTATAACGTGGTATTGGTTTGTCAGTAAGTATCCATTTAAGTTTAATTTGAGATAAAATCTCACTTGTCAATGTTTTAGACATTACACACCTCAGCTTCAGGGAACTTGTGTCATGTCTGTATGCATGCGGCACATATTTGGTCTGACTGAATAAGGAAAGCAACCCTGTACTAACTAAATAATGTTTGGTAGAACATAGAGCGCCATAAAACAGGATGTCATGAAATATTGAAAACATAAACATTAAGAGGATGTACTCACTCAGTTTGAAACATCGATACATAGCGAGAGATAACAAGAGGTGGAGACAATGGGAGGGATACCCCACTTATGAATTTTGTCTCCCACTAAAACACATAATTTGTTCGTCCCTTTCAGAATAAATTCTCAAATCATAATCCTTCATTAACATTACAAGAGTGAACACTCCTACATATTTCAACATCATCGCTACGCGCTCCCAATTTTGACACGATCACCATCTAAAATATTTTTGTAGACAAAATTGTTCTCTTAGACAAAGATAGGACAGATGTTAATGTTGATAAGTCCCATCCCCACCCCAAATTATTTTTCCATGACCTATCAAATAGTCTCCAAGACGTTCAAAATGTGCTTGTTTTAGAGGTACACGGTATGTTTCGCCCTTGAGAAAAAATGTCAATTATAACAAAGCAAATAACTTATTCTGTCAAATAATGATCATATCTAACAGAAAAAAACAAATGTTAATTAAAATACTAAATCACATAACAAAATTATAAAAGAAAATTGTTAATTAATGTGAAGTAAAGTAGCACTATTAGGGCAGTAGAGTACTCATCAAAAAGGGCAGAGTACGGCATCCTGGTATTTTTTCCTAGGGCAAACTCTAAGCATATATAACGCTTTGGTTATATAACTCAGTGACAGTAAGCTAGGATTACCGATCTTAAATTCTCATCCCCTTACCGTGGCCATTTAATGCAACATATTGTAATTGGTTCCTTTTCGACGTACCCAATGAGTAGTCGCATTATTGATTTAGCGATGTTTATACCTTAGAGAGTAAATTCGTATATATAGTTTTAAAATACTGCGTTTTTAAATTCCACGAATCCGATGTTCCTACACTATCTAATGAAATCGGAATTGGAATGTATGTATGTATGTATACTTGTTTTCTTCCTTTGAAATAGAAGATTCATGATTGATAATCCATCAATAGACCTAATTGTTTACAATGCTGTTGAGATAGTTACAGTTCATAATTTTCTCCTACCTATGGTTTCAGTTGTATCAATTTTGTACAGATTGTTTATTCCTATATTTGAAATAGATAATTTAATTAAATTTACTTCTCTCTTATACAAAACGATACCGTGAATAGACAATGTACAAAATATATACAAAAGACACAACACACTTGTAAAAAAGAATATTTTCCTTTCTACGGCTGATCTTCCAGAAGTATTCCACTGCTTCTCTTATATACGCTTTTATTATTATTATTATTAGTAGTAGTATTCACTTGTCTCACCTTGCATAATATATACAATGTATATTGAAAAAGAGTATACACATCCGCCCATTCAGTTTCTGTACTCCAGATTAGTTTCACATCATTTTTTGTTTCGACGAAATCAAAGAAGTGATTCAATATGAGACTGTATTTTGTTTAGATCATAACAAAGAGAGTATAAAATGCATTTCCTGGAACGCGCTGTGTCATTTTCTGAGAGGTACCTGCTGTCTGTTATGGACATCCATGATTTAGATACAATGTTTTCTACCTTCAATAACTTTGTACGTATTATTAGCTGATGACGATGACGACGACTACGATGATGATGATGAAAATGGTGATCTATCTTTAGTTCTAAGTAGATTTGGATATCAACTGAGCTATTATTATTTTTTGTTGTTGATATTTCTTTCATTATACCACTATTATTATTATTATTATTATTATTATTATTATTATTATTTGCAACGTCTGAATGACTTATATTTTTTTATTTCGAATTAAGAATTGATAACGGTGCTGACGTCCAAGAACTAACTAGGATTTTATTTTTCTCTTATTAAACCTATCAACCTAAATAACGACCTTCCTGTATGATAAGATATTGTTCTTCGTCCAGTCTTCATTAGTCATTTGAGTGTTGTATTCAATGTGTCATCACAGATTATCTTTAGATAATCAGTGGGTTGACAGCTTAGTCAGATCGGAAAATAACACATTCCGAAACACAAATGTTGAAAGAGCAAGGCCACTGATTAATTATAATGACCGTAATGTGAACAGTGTGCGGAATATGACGACACAAGGTTTACATGGAGGGGAGATGAAAATAGTAATGCTTTCATATTTGTACCAAATTCTGCCATCATAAGCATGCTAAATGTTGATATTCACGCTTTCGAACACTAGTACTATGATTGTCAAGCAAAGCAGCTAATCGAACGTAAAGAAAAAGCTAGATAACTGTATACAAATTTTGTGTATATACTTTACACCGAGGGTAGAATCGATAAATACAACCCTTATGATCCTCTCATGGAGGATTAGCATGCGCATTACGCTGGATTTTGGTACGACAGTCGAACGGCAAGAACAGAAGCAACTCAACTCGTCATATCGGCCTCCATAACAAACTAAAGTTTTATTATTTCTTCCCTAACATGTCTCCAATCGAGTGACCTATTCAGCTTTGTTATTCATTCATACCATAAAAACAGGCCTTGTGCAATAGTGATTTACATTTTGACACTAATAGCAAGAGTCAAAATAATTAGATTAATATGCTAAGTTCTTACTCCTATGGTCGCCGTTTTGAAAAACGCTTACTCTTATGGTGAATAAAAGGGTGAAAGCTTCCTTTATGAATAAAACCGCATCCAAATATCATTGCAACAGTATCCAATTTTCATCGCAACGCTAAATTTGTCGATACATCGGTAACTTTTGCCGTTGCAACGGTGTCAAATAATCGTTGCAACGCTAAATTGTTTTGATGCAACGGACAATTTAACTGTATACAATAATAAAATGTCGTGCAATGGTAGTCATAGTCATTGCAGCAGTATCCATAAACTGTTGCAATGATATTCATTTACTTTTGCGACGTTATTTCTTATTCTTTCAAATATATAGTTTATTGTAACGACCTATGTAACTGTAAAATATAATTTTAAAGTTGCGAAAGTAATTCTGTATATTTACATGGCACTAAATAAGATATATTAGACTTTAATGGAATAGGAAATTAGGAAATTTATCAAATGAACGGTTGTTGCTGTTAGTAAATTGATGGATATGACGGTATTCTGTTTTCTCCATTCTAACCTATTACTGCCATTACCATGCTGAACAAATTGCGGATGTTTTATTGATTTGTTAGATTACTGAAGTGGCACCATTTTTGCAGGGTTTGGTCTTTATTTTTCTAGAACATGTTGGTGTTCTTAACAAGAATTATATGTTCTGCTCCTCGGGTCTATTATCATTGTACTAGCATTTATTTCACTTATTTTAATCAATACACACGTAGTTTTCAGATAAGCATATGCGTTTAAGACATCTCAAATGTACATTAATAGGAAATTAGACTAAACAGTCCCTAAATTCTAGTTCATACCACTCTAATAGAACTACGTGTAGACCACACATTTCCGATATGCGGTTTCCGTTTTTTTTTAGCCGAAACTCTTGTGATCATCATGTGTTACGTAGGTTATATCTCCCATAAATGCTCTCCCAAATATCAAGGATATGTATTTTAATTAACTCATTTGTTAATAGAGTCTTCAATTAGCCAAATAATGGATGACATGTTTAATTCAGAATATCTTTCTTTGTAAACTTTAATCTGTACATTGCATAATCATGAAAGCAAATCATAAAAAAAAACATATTTCATGAACACAAAATAGAAACAAATCCAAAAGGAAAGTATTTGGTCAAAAAATACAAATGAGATATAACTTGAGTTTCAATAATGTATATTCCACATGTACAGGTTAGAAGACATACAATTTATTAAACATTTTTGCCTTCACAAGTGACCAAATGGACATCTAACATCTCACAACTTTCGTAAAAATTCAAGCAAATGTGAAAGCAATAGATTCTTTCTCGCATTCCTGAACAAATAATAAGTAACAAGTATATTTACGATTCAAGATGAAAATGATACAGAAAGGCTTGCGTTTAAATTGCTGCCTATACGCTAGCCTCAGCCATTGTATTATTCTCATTCCTTCTCCAAAGTTTTGTTATTCAGTAATTTCTTTGCAAAAATGTGTCATGTACCAGTAGAGCACAACCATCACTCTGTTGTTAGAAGACGTGTGTGTTCCATTGAAATTTCGAGACTGACTGTATCAGAAGGCTTGTTGATTCAGCAAAAGGTGATGTTACACATAGCCAACCTTAAAGGGCAATGTGAAAGTGGTTTCCATTACTTGCGCTCTACTAGTTCCCCTTTTTACACGTGCATCATTTTGCTAATGCAATCTGGTTTGTAAAAGAAGTCTTTCGTTAGAGTGTAAACGAATTTAATAAGTTTACTTGGATAGTTTTCTCCTTCCCCCTGGTTTCAAATTAATACATTTTTAGGGCTTTGAAAGAACAATTATAGTTGTGACAATTGCAAAAGGCACAGGCATTATACTTTTGTGAGACAATGAAACTGAGCAAAAGCCGCTAAAAGAAGAATAGAAAGAAGGAAAGAAAGAAGTGGTTTAAAATCCGAATATTGCAGATATTAGAGATGTTGAAAGAGAAAAATTGGAGCTTCATATTTCATGCATTGAGTTTGAAGAAAGAAATTTTATCAGCTTAACTTCTATGATGCACGAGCAAGTATACCATAGATATGACCAAAACAGGAACAATGATAGTAAAATGGTTCTTCGTCAATAGAAGCCACAATCTGCATTCAAGAAATTTGACCACTCTCTGGGAAAACGCATATGAATTTTGTCAGGCTATATATTCTAACTGATTGCAACCATGAAGTTGTCAAAATACAATTGACCTCTCAAATACAATAGCAGCATTTTACTTCCTTAATAGTGTCACTGAATGAAAAAGAGTACAGAGAGACATGAAACTGGATTAAAGTGATGTGTAGGGAGCAAAGTCCATAATGCTAGTAATGTCTCGTTGATACAATTTCTCAGAAGTGGAAGTACTTGTGTAACTTTTGACATAATCGTCGGACGTTCTGACGACGACACTATGACTAACCACGAGTATTATTTTCCTCAATTCGTCAAGAATAAGTTTTTTTCGGAAAGAAAACAGTTATCTAAAATAATCAGATGTATCTAGTAAACATGGATATAAACCTTGTATTGAAATAGAATCAATCAATTGGCCACAAAATATTACGTAGCTCGGGAGAAGACAAATAAAAAAAAACAAATCCACCAGAATGACACATCAGAACTTCTGTACATGTAATCGCACTGTATCGTTTTCCCTTTGCATTGTACTTTCAATCCTATACCAGAATTTTGCAACTGGAGGGTATAGTTTCCTAGGAAATAGTGTGGTAAAGACCTGAAACAATCTTCAATATTGAAATCATTTAAAGCTTTGATTCAATTAAATATGAAAGTAGTTTGAACCATTATCTCTTGGTGGCAAATGTTGTACTATTTTAATAGAGCTAGTTCAGGCTCGAATACTTTTTCTTATACGGTAAATATTTTAACAGTCCACATTGGGTATTATGTACACGTTGAAACCATCAATGCTTTACATTTTGATTTTGAAAGATTCGTATGCCTAGATGTTTGATATTATATAAATTTACCGAAAACGAGTCGTACGAGGCTTCTATATTTTTTAGTGTAACTAACAGATTAGTGACTCTAATAATATATGTGTGAATGTAATTAACAGACTAGTGACTCTAATAATACATGTGTGAGTGTAATTAACAGATCTGAGAGATTTGAGATAGAGTTTAAAGAAGAAAAGATACAGATAATGATGATGATGATCAACGACTGTAACATAATTTACAAAATTTAACTTACATTGTCAACTACTGAAATATAACAATGGTCAATCGCAACATATCCTTTCAAAAAATCCTCCAAACTGATTGTGTTCCCACTGTTGCAAAAACTGTATACTAGGAGCATGTCGGCTAATTTAAACATAGTACAATGACAATTCCTGTTACACAAAGATTTATCGGAAAGAGGTAAGATATTGTTTCCAAACTAACTCTTAATCTTCACTGTAACCAAACATCTCTGTTTTTTAAAGAGTCCCTGGTGATATTTTTTATAAAATTGTTTGGTCCTGTTTAACAGTTTCTATGGAGAAAAGGTATCAGGGTTACTCCAAATATGAGACACGGTGTGAAGGTCAATGTTTGAATGAGAGTCGCCTCCATTCCGGTTATATTCGTTGATAATTGTCTGCTTCCTGGCTTTTGCTTATTGTGCTACTAAAAGTGATATACATACAATCATACTAAGATGGCGCTTAATAAGCAATTTACCCTTTTTTTCGTGGTCGACCTATTCTACCAACAAGTTAAAACGCGACATTTGAATATGAAACTTTTCGGGATCTTTCAAAAATCGTAGGCGTGACAATTAATTATGCTATGTAACTAGGGAATTATCGAAAGGGCATCAAATCTCACGTTAAAAAAGTTAGTTTTTTGCGAAGATATCCAGAAACTATTTTAAACATATGACTGATATCATTTCAGCAGCATTAAACTTATGCTTACTGTCATAGCAATAAAATCGAAGTCTTCGTGGGCTCCTTATATTACTTTCACTTTCAGAGGCTTCATATTACACCATTTTCGCCTTTCTGTACGGAAGCCTCAATATTCATGGAAATCAAGATTATTCAATAAAATCTATTAGTTTTGGGGTGTTCAAGATGTACCTTAAAAGTGAATAACCATATCACCATGTTAAATATAATAATATTCGTTACCTCTTGATAATATCTCTATAGCTCAATTAGAATATATATATATATATATATATATATATATATATATATATATATATATATATATATATAACATTTCCATATGTTCATTATAATGCTAATCCTTTTTGCTACATATATGTCAATTATAATTAAGTGCTTTAGTTGGTGATGTTCACTGCATGCAGCGCTCAGTAACTAAACAAGAGATTTCTAGCGAGTCGACCCTATTTCGCTTTAATAATTGTTTAAAAAAGCACAAAAAACAACAACAACAAAAAAAAAACGTGTGGGGATACGAAAATAAACTAAAAATCATATTGATAATTCCAATGAGCAGACATTTTAAAACCATCCAACCTGTGTATGGATACAAGGAAACTAACATTGACATTTAGAAAACATTCTGGCAAATGCAAAAAAAAAAAAAAAAAAAAAGTCATATTGGAATTTTTACCAATCATAAATATTGATACATTACAGCTGTATAATTGATTATATAAGAAAAATCTCTTAGTTTGCTGGGAGGTATAAAATTATGCCATTGCGAGTTAAATGTATGTATGCCCTCAGTACAACATACGTACATTTACCTACATTGTGGTACGCTCTACAGGCAAGTTGTGAATATATATATATATATATATATATATATATATATATATATATATATATATATATATATATATAACAATTAGAAAGTAGGGGTGATACTTTGGGAAAGTGTTGAACAATTTTTTATGACGCAGACTACATCACAGCATAAAGCAATGATGGAATGTACATCTTAAACCGATAAGATGATTTCGACTTGAATCTACGTCACAACAAAACTTTAATATGGTTTCCGACTGGAAAAGAAATAAAAAAGGATGAATAGGCACAATTTACACAAAATTATCACTCAAAGACTTAGAGATAAAAATTTCAATGAATGTAGATTTCAAGGCAGCGACTATCAAGATCTATCTCAAGCTTAAATGACGCTTAACTCTATTTGAAGAAAATCATCAGTAGAAAAATTAGACAATTTGGTTCTGTGAAAGCTCGATCAAACCTAACGATCACTCATATCAGGAAACAGAGCAAGTTAAGTATATAATTATAGATTTACCAGAGAACAGCGCCTCGATATATATATATATATATATATATATATATATATATATATATATATATATATATATATATATATATATATATATATATATATATTCAACATAGTTGAATTGAAAACTGTTATTGACGGTTTATTCAACATTTTATACCAAATTTGGATATTATATACTCATTTTTTTCTCCATTAACTTTGTCAGAATCGTGCAGTATTTCTCCATACTGCACGACTTCATACTGCACGACTTCATACTGCACAACACGTCTGTCTAAAAACAGTATCGCGCTTTAGGAACTATTTTTTATTGTAAACAAACAATGTACGCTCATGTAATAGACACCGGAGCTTTTGCTTTATTAGATTTGTTTGTGGATGAACTAATCAAGCTGTTTGAGACATTTGAAAGTTGAGATGATAAAAGGAAAGATGTGGATAAGATCATTGAGTCACAAAAGAAACTTTCAACCAAGCAAGCGATTGAACGTGATATTGCAATGTCCAGCGGTGGCTTTATCATTTTTATGACAACAAACGTGAGAGATGCAGTATTGACAATGCCATTCTGATCACTTAAAACCTTATTTAGCTTATGGTTCAGACTATGAACCATGCTATCGAGAGTCTATATTAAAAATAGCATAGAAAGGTATCTTAAGACCAAAGGATATTCCATCTCTATCAGAAATCACCCATTTTACAAGTCAGTCCAACCACTAAATTCGAAACAAAAAAACAACTAAAGAAGGCGGGTTTTGGCATAAACGCAAGTTCCTCGGGGAGCCAAAGAGCCAAGATAACCAAGAGGCTTTATTTTCCGCTGGCGAAATGGGCTCTTACACCTCAGCCGCTTTGCAATTTTCCCTGTTTTAATTTTGTTAGAAAATGTTTGGATTTATAGTACAAGTCATATAGGTCATGTAGCTGGGGTCCCATCAACAAAGATCATGCAAGTGACAGTACATACAAATATGTCATCTATAGCTGGTAATAAGAATGGCAACAAAATGTACTTACCTTTCTGCATCTTGCATTTCTTCAAAATGTTCTTTCTGATCCACGGCTCGAAATTGCACTACAATCTAGACTACATTTTCAAGAGAAATCACATTCCAAAGGAGAATATACTGCACTCCAAAACGAAATCAATTTGATATTCGCTAACCAAAAATAATAAATCCTGCATCTTCTTGAGAATTTGAATTAAAATAATTTCATATTTTGTCCACCTTATGATTCCAAACTCATTGGCAGAACAGAAACACATGTGTAGCTTGCTGTCAAGACCAGTCCCTCCAGCTACATGTACATCGCACGGAATCGACCAGCTAATAATTCCACAACTAAAAGAGCAGAATTTAGTTGCATCGACAGAAAAACAAAATCCCTTCATTCCAGACCAACTGGGAAAGTTAGTTGTTCCAAGGCGCAGTCATTCACAGTGTGACTCTAAATTTCAATTTTAAGTAGACCAAACTGAGATTTCTTTTTTAAACGAATGACTGAGCGCCCAGTACGCTACCAAGTTCAAAGGTCGGTTGTGTATTTGCTTTGGAATCTAGCAAAAATTCAATTACTTTGTTTCTTGTAGTGTGTTCTTTTTGTTATTCACCCTTAGGTAGAAAAGTAAATTGAGTATATAATAAAAATGTTACTACATTTGTATAGGAAAATATGAACTCGTTTTTTTATGAGATATACTAACGTCGTGCAGTATAGCGCAGAAAAACTCATTCAGATTTTTCCATACAAATGAAGTAACCTATAAATATCAACATATATTTTAAAGTTCAATTTGGCAACTATTGACAAGTTTATGTCAAAGGGAGTGTGGAAGGTGATTGACTCCAGCAAGGTCCTAAGTTCGAATATTACATACATTTCTTTAATAGTAAGAAACTCTATTATAACCAAATTGAAGCATGGCAACATGGCTAAGCATTCTAATGTACTGACCTAGGGAATGAATTTCTGAAGCGCTGACTATAATGGGTCATTATGTCAGTACATTAGAATGGGTCATTATGTCAGTACATTAGAATGGGTCATTATGTCAGTACATTAGAATGGGTCATTATGTCAGTACATTAGAATGCTTAGCCATGTCACCATGCTTACATGCTTAGAAAAAGAATAGAAGAACAGAAGCCGTGGACGCCTGCAAAAAGCAAGCGTACGAATTAATCGAGACATTGGTGTCTACTATCAAGTCAAGGTTATGAGCTTCTGAATATGACAGACTGACGATATTTTACCTACCTTTATAATTCTTCTTGGTGGACAATAATGATTAATATTGTCTCCTTCAACACAATTTTATATTGTTACGACTCTATGGTCTAAGAAAAATGTAACAGAAAGAAAGTGAAACCAACAAATCAAGTAAAAAATCAACAAGCAATTTATTACTAGATAATTAAAATGAAAAATCAAAAAGTCACTTACAGTAATGTGTTTTGAAATCCTAATAATCCAATAAGAATGATTGTTCTAATCACAAGTCCTAAATATAGAATGTTCCGAATTCACGGCTGTGTCCTTGAATGTTATGATGTGCTAATGGTCTCCAAAGTCCTGATGTACTAGAAATCTTGATGTGCTGAAGTCAAAATGAAGTATTCCAAAATCTCTGAATAAGTTCACATAAATTCCAAAATTGTCAATTAAAAATCCAAAATCCAAAAGTTTATGAGCACTGTTATAATCCAATGAATATTTAAAATAATTCCTCTCTTAGAATTTGGAATGAATTTTCACAACTGTAATAGCTCTTTACAAGACTGATGGTAATGTCAAAACTGAAAAATGTCCACCAAATATGGTATATATAAAGATTGGTCACATGACAGAATGTTCTAGAATATGAGTCATCTTAATGGAATTCTAACTGTAAACAAAATTCAACCTTGACCTTCAAATTGAGAAAACATATTGATCAAAACAACCTAATACAAGGACACTAGTTAAACATGTTTTTCCTGATAACATTAAGATTTAAGCAAATATTAAAGTGAAGAAACATTTACAATTTCCTAAAATATTTATAATATTATATAAACATCATACATAACAATATATACGTGTACTTAAATGACTAATGTAATTTCAACTTTCATTTCAAATCACGACCAATTGTACACGTGTGAACACATACTTCAATTGATTCTGTTTCAATTTTTTCCGGATTAGCGTCTCAGATATTGCATTTCCCTTTGTGGTTTCCTTCGAATGAATTTCATAGTCAAATATAATCCGTAATTCCATTTTTGATTTCGCACATCGTAATTTAGGTCACCTGCCAAATGACGTTGGGTGTTTTTAGAAGTTTGATCTTCCTGGTTTTATGTTTGCAGTGTGTGTGTTTAGTTTATATGCATGATTTAGTTTATGTTAGATCTTTCTGTTGAAAGAATAAGGAAGTCACTATTCGATGTGGCTTGGTTATGTGTTTTAGTTTATGTTAGATCTTTCTGTTGAAAGAATAAGGAAGTCACTATTCGATGTGGCTTGGTTATGTGTTTTACGTTACAGCAAAACATGAAGGTTGTTAAGTTCGAAAGGAATAGCAGTAAAGTGCCCGGGACACACAACGGTTGCCTGCCTGGGCTGATATTATATCAGGACTCGAACCTGCTCGAACCTGCACCCTTGGTGTCACAAGTCCAGGAAATGAACCACAGCGGCTCAAAAAAAAAATTTTTTTTTAAAATTTTTTTAAACAAATTCTCGTAAAAATTAAAAAAGCATGAGTATTTACTGCAGAAGTTTTCCAAATATTTTTCACACGCATGAAATTTTCCTAGAAAATGTAAAAGCTCGAAAGAGAAGCAGTACGGTAGATGAGTGTGTGAATGCATCCTGTAAAATCCAGTGATAACACCTTCCGCTCTGTTTTGTGTATATTTATAACTTACAATAATAACTTCTATATACCTTGATTTCTGTCAGAGTAATCCGGAGTGAATGCGTATTTTGAGTAGAGTTAAACACTGGGTCACCAAACGAGTATGTCTGCTACTTACGACTACCTATATTCACGACAAAGTTCCCTCCTTTATTTTGGATGTGGGCTTAGTCGGGCTTTGATGCTCATAAGGTAAGTCTATTAGTGCCGTAACTCGAGGACCCGAGTTTGATTTACAGTATGGAATAAATAATAATTTTCTAACCTGTATGATAATATTCTCTGTGTGTGTGCGTGTGTCTGTGTATAAGAGGAGTAATAATAAAATTTATTTGAATTGAAAAATGACAACGATGATGGTAACAACGCGGATTACGATAGGAAGTCATTAGTAAGTTACACTGACTATTTTTCATGTTCAGTAACCTATTTGATAAAGTGGATGAATATCTTTTAGAAATTGAAATATATCTCTGTCTATCCTTCCTTCTGTATGTTTGTCTTTCTGTGTACCTATCCATCTTTGTGTATGTATCTTTGTGTGTTGTGCTATGAGCACCCATATATATGTTCAACAGAGAGTACGATTTCATGGTATTTCATTTTAAATGTCACGTCTTACCCCCACCGCCAGCCCCCATTTTACACAGCGAATCTTACAAATCTTCATGCCTGCTTTGTTACATATGACTTACGTTATCATTGGTTTAGAACTATTTATTTATTTAAATTTCATAGTTATTGTACAATAAGTTTAGCTAATTTTGATTGTCATCATTTACATCTAGACTACCAACTCTTGATCTTAATCAAGTAAATGTATATTTGCAACAGAAAAGTATCAGAATAATTAAAAACAAGGTACATTATTAATTGTGAGTAGAAATAACAAATTTGTGAAATTACTATAAATAAAAAGTATAATAAGAGTTTATTTTCCAAAATACTCTCTTTCTCATCGAAACAATTATACATACATTCAATGATGTGCTTTGACGCTCAAACCAAAGTTTCTGTTCCGAATAAGCATTTATCAAATAAGGTCTTGTTCACACGCGAAAAGGGCCAAGTAGTAACAAAGAAGGCGATCTTTTGTCTGCTACCCTGCTTTCGGACATAATCTTCGCTATACCCCCCTCATCACACCACACACACCATCACCACCACCACTACCACTTGTCAAGCCGAGGATTAAACCTGTTTATAATTTAGTCAAAACAAGGATGTCATAACACCGGTACATAAAATACGATACATTTAATGTTTGGTACAGTTAGAGCAGAAATAGCGCCAAACAGTCTCGCATGTAAGACCAGGAAGATGACCGAGAAAAATATTCGGTTACTAGATATTCTTTATGAATGTGAATGCCGCTCAAAAATGTGATCCTTTATTTAGTTCAGTTCACGATGTAAACAACAAAACCACAAAATGCAATAACATAGTACAACCGGTAACTCCACGTAAATCCACGTAAAATCCAGATAAATCAACTTAGTGGAGCCGCTCTAGCTCAGTTGGTAGAGCGTCGGACTCGTAATCTAAGGATCGCTGATTCGATACTCGCCCAGGTCAGCCCTGGTCGGCTGCCTCGATGTGTCCTTGGAAAAGGCACTTAGCTCCCATTCCTCGGCATGTATAGCTAACAATGTGTTCATAAGTACCGATAAAACCATGAAAGAAATCAGCATAGACCAATTGAATTCAATTCGATTCACTGTAGAAAGCATTCCTGGATTGTGGTAGCGAGGAGTATTTTCACAAGTAAACCCAAAACCTTGTAACAGCTTCAGTCATTGGCAAGCTTATTTGGCTACCATGGTTACTATAAAATGGTGTCATTGCCCTGATCAAAGTGAAACTGAACCTTACCCTTGGTTTTGAACAAAATTCCAAACTAGCCGATAAACTCGTTCCCGGAAGAAAGCGGAAATCATGCTGCTGAGAAGCTTTCATCATTAAAGATAATTACTGAATTGAATGAACTATTTCACTAGAAACAGAAATAAAAAATATATAATGAAATATGAAACGTTATGAATAATGTATGAAAAGAGGTTGCATTTGTTGTGACCATTTCAAACAACAGCCGTAACCAAATTGCCAGTCTGTGAACAAAGGCGGTCTAATTTCTGTTTTATTTACTAACTCCACTGAATTTAGACGGATAATATGTTATGCCCCGCCCCGAATGTGGAAGGGAATCAAGTGTGACCCATGTCTGTCCAACATATCCGGGCGTTCGTCCGTCTGTCGCACCTTATTTAATCTGTATCCAGCTTTGGTAGAAGTGGGAGTGGCGGGGTATATGCCTCTATAAACATGCTGCAAGTTGTTCAATCGTACTCTATTCCACAAAAGAGATTTGAAATGTATTATCGAGAATCAGTTATGGTCACAATTTGAAGCATTATTTGGTATTTGAATGTGTGTCAATAGCCTTGACCGGGCTTTAAAATTATGGCACATGTAATAGGTGTTTTTTTCAACAAACCTACAAATAGATGCGTTTGGTCTAATTTTGTTGTAAAAAGTTTTAACATTTTTCAACAAAAAAAAAGAAAAGAAATAAGTAGAAAAAGAAATAAATAAAAATTGGAAGCGATGTTTGTTTTTACTATGTTCAAAATGCCTCAGAGTAGGTAATGGTCAGCAAAAAATTTCTAATTTGGCTAAGTAGAGAACATCCAAAGATTTCATTAATATGCGCTTCTGTACGAAAATCAAATGAATTTACATATAAAAAAAACAAAAAACGTACAATTTTCGATTAAAATACCATTGTTTTCTATTTTTGGTCAACGCTTCAATCGAGAACCAAAAACATATTTGACTATACTGGAGAGATAATCACTTTACATATCATATTGAAATATCACATTTGCTCTCGATTGAAGCGACTAGCTTTGATAATTTCGAGTTTGGGGCAATTGGACATTTTTTGCTAACACTTGTCTACTCTGGAGGCTTTTTTAAGCCTGGCAAACCGGAAGATGCATATCGATATGTTTAGGAGTGAAAAAAACGTTAAAGCGTTCTTATACAGAATTACATAAAACTTGCCTGTTTGTTTGTATCTTGAAAGGAATTGGTATTACCTAGGTCAAAATAGTTCTTATAACACGTCCCCTTTGTGCTAAATAGTCTTCATTAAAGAATATTTATACTTACATAAATAAGTAATATGCAAAGACAACATGTTGTACTATATATAAATATGTAAATAAATGCATTTGTCGTAAATATTAATGTTAGGTTATAGCAACTATAACGTAATAAATCTATGGAATGCAATATTTTGCAATTACGTCTCCGTTTATAGCTATGTTATGTTTTAGTGATTATTTGTTGATTAAATGGAGAGTTGCTGTTAGGATGATATTTCTCAGCCCTATAACATTTTTTTATATGGATATATATAACATTTCCATATGTTCATTATAATGCTAATCCTTTTTGCTACATATATGTCAATTATAATTAAGTGCTTTAGTTGGTGATGTTCACTGCATGCAGCGCTCAGTAACTAAACAAGAGATTTCTAGCGAGTCGACCCTATTTCGCTTTAATAATTGTTTAAAAAAGCACAAAAAACAACAACAAAAAAAAAAAACGTGTGGGGATACGAAAATAAACTAAAAATCATATTGATAATTCCAATGAGCAGACATTTTAAAACCATCCAACCTGTGTATGGATACAAGGAAACTAACATTGAAATTTAGAAAACATTCTGGAAATGCAAAAAAAAAAAAAAAAAAAAAGTCATATTGGAATTTTTACCAATCATAAATATTGATACATTACAGCTGTATAATTGATTATATAAGAAAAATCTCTTAGTTTGCTGGGAGGTATAAAATTATGCCATTGCGAGTTAAATGTATGTATGCCCTCAGTACAACATACGTACATTTACCTACATTGTGGTACGCTCTACAGGTAAGTTGTGAATATATATATATATATATATATATATATATATATATATATATATATATATATATATATATATATATATATATATAACAATTAGAAAGTAGGGGTGATACTTTGGGAAAGTGTTGAACAATTTTTTATGACGCAGACTACATCACAGCATAAAGCAATGATGGAATGTACATCTTAAACCGATAAGATGATTTCGACTTGAATCTACGTCACAACAAAACTTTAATATGGTTTCCGACTGGAAAAGAAATAAAAAAGGATGAATAGGCACAATTTACACAAAATTATCACTCAAAGACTTAGAGATAAAAATTTCAATGAATGTAGATTTCAAGGCAGCAACTATCAAGATCTATATCAAGCTTAAATGACGCTTAACTCTATTTGAAGAAAATCATCAGTAGAAAAATTAGACAATTTGGTTCTGTGAAAGCTCGATCAAACCTAACGATCACTCATATCAGGAAACAGAGCAAGTTAAGTATATAATTATAGATTTACCAGAGAACAGCGCCTCGATATATATATATATATATATATATATATATATATATATATATATATATATATATATATATATATATATATATATATATATATATATTCAACATAGTTGAATTGAAAACTGTTATTGACGGTTTATTCAACATTTTATACCAAATTTGGATATTATATACTCATTTTTTTCTCCATTAACTTTGTCAGAATCGTGCAGTATTTCTCCATACTGCACGACTTCATACTGCACGACTTCATACTGCACAACACGTGTGTCTAAAAACAGTATCGCGCTTTAGGAACTATTTTTTATTGTAAACAAACAATGTACGCTCATGTAATAGACACCGGAGCTTTTGCTTTATTAGATTTGTTTGTGGATGAACTAAGCAAGCTGTTTGAGACATTTGAAAGTTGAGATGATAAAAGGAAAGATGTGGATAAGATCATTGAGTCACAAAAGAAACTTTCAACCAAGCAAGCGATTGAACGTGATATTGCAATGTCCAGCGGTGGCTTTATCATTTTTATGACAACAAACGTGAGAGATGCAGTATTGACAATGCCATTCTGATCACTTAAAACCTTATTTAGCTTATGGTTCAGACTATGAACCATGCTATCGAGAGTCTATATTAAAAATAGCATAGAAAGGTATCTTAAGACCAAAGGATATTCCATCTCTATCAGAAATCACCCATTTTACAAGTCAGTCCAACCACTAAATTCGAAACAAAAAAACAACTAAAGAAGGCGGGTTTTGGCATAAACGCAAGTTCCTCGGGGAGCCAAAGAGCCAAGATAACCAAGAGGCTTTATTTTCCGCTGGCGAAATGGGCTCTTACACCTCAGCCGCTTTGCAATTTTCCCTGTTTTAATTTTGTTAGAAAATGTTTGGATTTATAGTACAAGTCATATAGGTCATGTAGCTGGGGTCCCATCAACAAAGATCATGCAAGTGACAGTACATACAAATATGTCATCTATAGCTGGTAATAAGAATGGCAACAAAATGTACTTACCTTTCTGCATCTTGCATTTCTTCAAAATGTTCTTTCTGATCCACGGCTCGAAATTGCACTACAATCTAGACTACATTTTCAAGAGAAATCACATTCCAAAGGAGAATATACTGCACTCCAAAACGAAATCAATTTGATATTCGCTAACCAAAAATATTTAATCCTGCATCTTCTTGAGAATTTGAATTAAAATAATTTCATATTTTGTCCACCTTATGATTCCAAACTCATTGGCAGAACAGAAACACATGTGTAGCTTGCTGTCAAGACCAGTCCCTCCAGCTACATGTACATCGCACGGAATCGACCAGCTAATAATTCCACAACTAAAAGAGCAGAATTTAGTTGCATCGACAGAAAAACAAAATCCCTTCATTCCAGACCAACTGGGAAAGTTAGTTGTTCCAAGGCGCAGTCATTCACAGTGTGACTCTAAATTTCAATTTTAAGTAGACCAAACTGAGATTTCTTTTTTAAACGAATGACTGAGCGCCCAGTACGCTACCAAGTTCAAAGGTCGGTTGTGTATTTGCTTTGGAATCTAGCAAAAATTCAATTACTTTGTTTCTTGTAGTGTGTTCTTTTTGTTATTCACCCTTAGGTAGAAAAGTAAATTGAGTATATAATAAAAATGTTACTACATTTGTATAGGAAAATATGAACTCGTTTTTTTTTATGAGATATACTAACGTCGTGCAGTATAGCGCAGAAAAACTCATTCAGATTTTTCCATACAAATGAAGTAACCTATAAATATCAACATATATTTTAAAGTTCAGTTTGGCAACTATTGACAAGTTTATGTCAAAGGGAGTGTGGAAGGTGATTGACTCCAGCAAGGTCCTAAGTTCGAATATTACATACATTTCTTTAATAGTAAGAAACTCTATTATAACCAAATTGAAGCATGGCAACATGGCTAAGCATTCTAATGTACTGACCTAGGGAATGAATTTCTGAAGCGCTGACTATAATGGGTCATTATGTCAGTACATTAGAATGGGTCATTATGTCAGTACATTAGAATGGGTCATTATGTCAGTACATTAGAATGGGTCATTATGTCAGTACATTAGAATGCTTAGCCATGTCACCATGCTTACATGCTTAGAAAAAGAATAGAAGAACAGAAGCCGTGGACGCCTGCAAAAAGCAAGCGTACGAATTAATCGAGACATTGGTGTCTACTATCAAGTCAAGGTTATGAGCTTCTGAATATGACAGACTGACGATATTTTACCTACCTTTATAATTCTTCTTGGTGGACAATAATGATTAATATTGTCTCCTTCAACACAATTTTATATTGTTACGACTCTATGGTCTAAGAAAAATGTAACAGAAAGAAAGTGAAACCAACAAATCAAGTAAAAAATCAACAAGCAATTTATTACTAGATAATTAAAATGAAAAATCAAAAAGTCACTTACAGTAATGTGTTTTGAAATCCTAATAATCCAATAAGAATGATTGTTCTAATCACAAGTCCTAAATATAGAATGTTCCGAATTCACGGCTGTGTCCTTGAATGTTATGATGTGCTAATGGTCTCCAAAGTCCTGATGTACTAGAAATCTTGATGTGCTGAAGTCAAAATGAAGTATTCCAAAATCTCTGAATAAGTTCACATAAATTCCAAAATCATCAATTAAAAATCCAAAATCCAAAAGTTTATGAGCACTGTTATAATCCAATGAATATTTAAAATAATTCCTCTCTTAGAATTTGGAATGAATTTTCACAACTGTAATAGCTCTTTACAAGACTGATGGTAATGTCAAAACTGAAAAAATGTCCACCAAATATGGTATATATAAAGATTGGTCACATGACAGAATGTTCTAGAATATGAGTCATCTTAATGGAATTCTAACTGTAAACAAAATTCAACCTTGACCTTCAAATTGAGAAAACATATTGATCAAAACAACCTAATACAAGGACACTAGTTAAACATGTTTTTCCTGATAACATTAAGATTTAAGCAAATATTAAAGTGAAGAAACATTTACAATTTCCTAAAATATTTATAATATTATATAAACATCATACATAACAATATATATGTGTACTTAAATGACTAATGTAATTTCAACTTTCATTTCAAATCACGACCAATTGTACACGTGTGAACACATACTTCAATTGATTCTGTTTCAATTTTTTCCGGATTAGCGTCTCAGATATTGCATTTCCCTTTGTGGTTTCCTTCGAATGAATTTCATAGTCAAATATAATCCGTAATTCCATTTTTGATTTCGCACATCGTAATTTAGGTCACCTGCCAAATGACGTTGGGTGTTTTTAGAAGTTTGATCTTCCTGGTTTTATGTTTGCAGTGTGTGTGTTTAGTTTATATGCATGATTTAGTTTATGTTAGATCTTTCTGTTGAAAGAATAAGGAAGTCACTATTCGATGTGGCTTGGTTATGTGTTTTAGTTTATGTTAGATCTTTCTGTTGAAAGAATAAGGAAGTCACTATTCGATGTGGCTTGGTTATGTGTTTTACGTTACAGCAAAACATGAAGGTTGTTAAGTTCGAAAGGAATAGCAGTAAAGTGCCCGGGACACACAACGGTTGCCTGCCTGGGCTGATATTATATCAGGACTCGAACCTGCTCGAACCTGCACCCTTGGTGTCACAAGTCCAGGAAATGAACCACAGCGGCTCAAAAAAAAAAATTTTTTTTTTAAAATTTTTTAAACAAATTCTCGTAAAAATTAAAAAAGCATGAGTATTTACTGCAGAAGTTTTCCAAATATTTTTCACACGCATGAAATTTTCCTAGAAAATGTAAAAGCTCGAAAGAGAAGCAGTACGGTAGATGAGTGTGTGAATGCATCCTGTAAAATCCAGTGATAACACCTTCCGCTCTGTTTTGTGTATATTTATAACTTACAATAATAACTTCTATATACCTTGATTTCTGTCAGAGTAATCCGGAGTGAATGCGTATTTTGAGTAGAGTTAAACACTGGGTCACCAAACGAGTATGTCTGCTACTTACGACTACCTATATTCACGACAAAGTTCCCTCCTTTATTTTGGATGTGGGCTTAGTCGGGCTTTGATGCTCATAAGGTAAGTCTATTAGTGCCGTAACTCGAGGACCCGAGTTTGATTTACAGTATGGAATAAATAATAATTTTCTAACCTGTATGATAATATTCTCTGTGTGTGTGCGTGTGTCTGTGTATAAGAGGAGTAATAATAAAATTTATTTGAATTGAAAAATGACAACGATGATGGTAACAACGCGGATTACGATAGGAAGTCATTAGTAAGTTACACTGACTATTTTTCATGTTCAGTAACCTATTTGATAAAGTGGATGAATATCTTTTAGAAATTGAAATATATCTATGTCTATTCTTCCTTCTGTATGTTTGTCTTTCTGTGTACCTATCCATCTTTGTGTATGTATCTTTGTGTGTTGTGCTATGAGCACCCATATATATGTTCAACAGAGAGTACGATTTCATGGTATTTCATTTTAAATGTCACGTCTTACCCCCACCGCCAGCCCCCATTTTACACAGCGAATCTTACAAATCTTCATGCCTGCTTTGTTACATATGACTTACGTTATCATTGGTTTAGAACTATTTATTTATTTAAATTTCATAGTTATTGTACAATAAGTTTAGCTAATTTTGATTGTCATCATTTACATCTAGACTACCAACTCTTGATCTTAATCAAGTAAATGTATATTTGCAACAGAAAAGTATCAGAATAATTAAAAACAAGGTACATTATTAATTGTGAGTAGAAATAACAAATTTGTGAAATTACTATAAATAAAAAGTATAATAAGAGTTTATTTTCCAAAATACTCTCTTTCTCATCGAAACAATTATACATACATTCAATGATGTGCTTTGACGCTCAAACCAAAGTTTCTGTTCCGAATAAGCATTTATCAAATAAGGTCTTGTTCACACGCGAAAAGGGCCAAGTAGTAACAAAGAAGGCGATCTTTTGTCTGCTACCCTGCTTTCGGACATAATCTTCGCTATACCCCCCTCATCACACCACACACACCATCACCACCACCACTACCACTTGTGAAGCCGAGGATTAAACCTGTTTATAATTTAGTCAAAACAAGGATGTCATAACACCGGTACATAAAATACGATACATTTAATGTTTGGTACAGTTAAAGCAGAAATAGCGCCAAACAGTCTCGCATGTAAGACCAGGAAGATGACCGAGAAAAATATTCGGTTACTAGATATTCTTTATGAATGTGAATGCCGCTCAAAAATGTGATCCTTTATTTAGTTCAGTTCACGATGTAAACAACAAAACCACAAAATGCAATAACATAGTACAACCGGTAAATCCACGTAAATCCACGTAAAATCCAGATAAATCAACTTAGTGGAGCCGCTCTAGCTCAGTTGGTAGAGCGTCGGACTCGTAATCTAAGGATAGCTGATTCGATACTCGCCCAGGTCAGCCCTGGTCGGCTGCCTCGATGTGTCCTTGGAAAAGGCACTTAGCTCCCATTCCTCGGCATGTATAGCTAACAATGTGTTCATAAGTACCGATAAAACCATGAAAGAAATCAGCATAGACCAATTGAATTCAATTCGATTCACTGTAGAAAGAATTCCTGGATTGTGGTAGCGAGGAGTATTTTCACAAGTAAACCCAAAACCTTGTAACAGCTTCAGTCATTGGCAAGCTTATTTGGCTACCATGGTTACTATAAAATGGTGTCATTGCCCTGATCAAAGTGAAACTGAACCTTACCCTTGGTTTTGAACAAAATTCCAAACTGGCCGATAAACTCGTTCCCGGAAGAAAGCGGAAATCATGCTGCTGAGAAGCTTTCATCATTAAAGATAATTACTGAATTGAATGAACTATTTCACTAGAAACAGAAATAAAAAATATATAATGAAATATGAAACGTTATGAATAATGTATGAAAAGAGGTTGCATTTGTTGTGACCATTTCAAACAACAGCCGTAACCAAATTGCCAGTCTGTGAACAAAGGCGGTCTAATTTCTGTTTTATTTACTAACTCCACTGAATTTAGACGGATAATATGTTATGCCCCGCCCCGAATGTGGAAGGGAATCAAGTGTGACCCATGTCTGTCCAACATATCCGGGCGTTCGTCCGTCTGTCGCACCTTATTTAATCTGTATCCAGCTTTGGTAGAAGTGGGAGTGGCGGGGTATATGCCTCTATAAACATGCTGCAAGTTGTTCAATCGTACTCTATTCCACAAAAGAGATTTGAAATGTATTATCGAGAATCAGTTATGGTCACAATTTGAAGCATTATTTGGTATTTGAATGTGTGTCAATAGCCTTGACCGGGCTTTAAAATTATGGCACATGTAATAGGTGTTTTTTTCAACAAACCTACAAATAGATGCGTTTGGTCTAATTTTGTTGTAAAAAGTTTTAACTTTTACCAACAAAAAAAAGAAAAGAAATAAATAGAAAAAGAAATAAATAAAAATTGGAAGCGATGTTTGTTTTTACTATGTTCAAAATGCCTCAGAGTAGGTAATGGTCAGCAAAAAATTTATAATTTGGCTAAGTAGAGAACATCCAAAGATTTCATTAATATGTGCTTCTGTACGAAAATCAAATGAATTTACATATAAAAAAAACAAAAAACGTACAATTTTCGATTAAAATACCATTGTTTTCTATTTTTGGTCAACGCTTCAATCGAGAACCAAAAACATATTTGACTATACTGGAGAGATAATCACTTTACATATCATATTGAAATATCACATTTGCTCTCGATTGAAGCGACTAGCTTTGATAATTTCGAGTTTGGGGCAATTGGACATTTTTTGCTAACACTTGTCTACTCTGGAGGCTTTTTTAAGCCTGGCAAACCGGAAGATGCATATCGATATGTTTAGGAGTGAAAAAAACGTTAAAGCGTTCTTATACAGAATTACATAAAACTTGCCTGTTTGTTTGTATCTTGAAAGGAATTGGTATTACCTAGGTCAAAATAGTTCTTATAACACGTCCCCTTTGTGCTAAATAGTCTTCATTAAAGAATATTTATACTTACATAAATAAGTAATATGCAAAGACAACATGTTGTACTATATATAAATATGTAAATAAATGCATTTGTCGTAAATATTAATGTTAGTTTATGGCTTATATAGCAACTATAACGTAACAAATCTATGGAATGCAATATTTTGCAATTACGTCTCCGTTTATAGCTATGTTATGTTTTAGTGATTTGTTGATTAAATGGAGAGTTGCTGTTAGGATGATATTTCTCAGCCCTAGTAATTAGTCAATTTCTAGGAGCAGACGTCATAATGTACAGCATTCACGAGACTTTATGACAGCATGGATTGGTTTCGTAAAATGGACCCTCCGCGTTGTCTTAACATAGCGAATTATCTAGATATTTTTAGGTATGCGTGTTTGGTGGTTTGAGATGGGAGTAGTTCTTTGTATTAGGTGTTTGGGTCGTGTTTTGTACTGGATGGCGTGAGATGCTGGTATTTGGCTGTGGGTGGCTTGCATGTGAGTCATGCAGATGTGAAACAAGAAAAACCATGCAAGTGTGAAATTAGAGTTTCGTTATGTGTGGTCATCAGGCGATTAGATGAAAAATATTTGTAGTGTTTAAGAACCTTTCAGTTGACAACGACTGTTGTCTTGAGGTCCTTGGAAATAGGGGAAAACATGTACTATCAAAGTCAGACTTACACAGTTGTTTGATTCGCTCGGTAGAGAGACCCCTTTCCATGTAAAAATATAATGTAGTAACCTAGTCATGTAAATTTGTCTTCATGTCTACATAAGCATATTAACATGTTGGAATCGGTAACTCGTCTTGCTAATGGAAAAGACGTCGATTTGATCACACGTGTTATAGAAATAACTTGTCATGAAGACGACAACTTAATCCTTCAGTGTATCTGAAAGAAGAACAGGTTACTCCTACATTGACAAGTCAGTGCTGAAGTATCTGTGCCTTTAGAGGTGACCACAATGGATAGGCGAGGTATAGTCCTTTTTTTAAGATGGATCTGATACAGAGGGTACAGTTTTGTTATATTTTTTCTTTATTTTGTTTTCTTCTAAAAACAACACTTACACATTTCATTCAGTATACTGTCCAATTAAACTTCAAGAGAGATAGAAGAATATATGCAGAGATTCTTATTTTGGATATATACATTATAGTACTTATAGTGCACTTATGAATGATTTTTACCTAATGAAAATTTGAGAAAATGCATTCTTGAAAAAGTGTATTATGATAGTATAGATAAAATTTACCTATAAATTCCCGTGCATATCTATGTGTGCACTGGCATGTCGTATCAATCCACATTGTTTTAATGCTGACATTATAACTTGAATAAGTTGTACATTTTTGTGTATTGCATATGACTTTTGGCCATTTATGTATATTTATCATAGCAACTTGTAGTTTAAATTATAGAGTTCTAATTCATATGTATTTGGTAAATCAAGATAACAGGGAAAAGGGTCATTTACTATTTAGGAGGCGAAGTAGCTTTGTGGTAAGCGTACTGAATTCCTATGTAGGAGTACCAGGTTCAATTCCCAAGCCAGGCCGGGTAGGTTGTCGTGTTGTGTCAAGACACAATACTCTCAGTTTCTAATAAAACACCTTAAATCAGATTGAACCCAACCAAAATAAGATGTTATTGTGCGTCTCTGTTGCACGCGAACTATTATTATTATTATTATTATTATTATTATTATTATTATTATATTCTCAAAAAACACAATGGTCAATGTAATCTTGCCCATCTGTCCGTGTGTGCTTGCGTGAGTAATTTAGCACAACTGCTCATAGTCTGCTGAATTTATAAACTTTTGAATATGATCTCGGTCTGTAGATGTGCACAGTGGTTTTAAAATTTCTATCCACTCCTAAGGGGTGGACATTTCGTGAGGAGGATACGTTTGCACATATGCAAATATGGGGCGGAGGAGGCCAGAAATAAATGTGAAAAGAACATGGTAGTCATCCAGCTTTGCTGTAGACTTGTAGTTGTTGTGGTTGTTTATATATTCTTATAGATATTATATGGACGATAATATGCATTTGATATTCATTTTAAGAATGGTAAGTAATTATGTATGTATGTCGTTGGGTAGGTAGGTAGCTAGGTAGTTTTGTATGTAGGTATGTATGTTTTTATGCATGGGTACGTACATATGTATGTATGTATGTATGTATGTATGTATGTATGTATGTATGTATGTATGTATGTATGTATGTATGTATGTATGTATGCATGTGTTACATGCTACCTCAACCTTTAAGATCCAATTGTGTTATGTATGATGATTATATAAATAATATCATAAATATTTTAGGAAACTATAAATGTTTCTTGTCTTTAATATTTACTCAAACTTTAATGTTATGCATCAGGTTTACATGTTTAGCTATTTTCCTTGAATTTAATTGTTGACTTAGTATTTGAGTTCAAGGACGGTTTTGGTAAACAAGTTGTTTATTCAATTTGAGCTCAGGTTTAATTTTGTTTACAGATAAAACTAGAATTTCCCTGAGAGTTGTGTGTTAAGAGTCACATACACCATATAGTATTCTAGAACATTCTATCACGTAACCTGTCTTTATATATACCATGTTTAGTGGACAGTTTTTAGTTTCAACCTTAACATCCGTCTATAAAGAGTCATTACAGTTGTGAAAAATCATTCCAAATTCAGAGAGAGAGGAATTATTTAAAATATTAATTGCATTATAGTACTCATAGACTTTTGGATTTTGGATTTTGAATTGATGATTTTGGGATTATTGTGAACTTATTCAAAGATATTCTGGAGTACTTCGTTTTCATATCAGCACATTAAAGACTACTGGCACATCAGCCCATTCAAGGATACTGAAATTCATTCGGAACATTCTATATTTAGAACTTGTCATTAGGACACACAGTATTATTGGATTATTTGGATTTTAATTCACGTTACTGTAAATGTCTTTTGATTTTCATTTTAAATATCTATAAATAAATACCTTGTTGATTTTTTGACTTTCTTTCTGTTACATCTTTTTTATACCATAGAGTGTTAACAATAGTCTTCTGTTTTGATGATATATCGACTTAATTTGTTATTTTTCAAAATCTATAGACGATTAAACAGTTCACACATCTATTGTTCCAGTAAATTCATCAGGATACAGCATTTTTCGTTTCCTAGACACGATGAGTTTTACTCGCTGATTGTTTTGTGTTGCTTAAATCAGTCTTGTAAGCAAGATTACTTGCTTTCAGTAAATGCCTCCTAACATGCCAAATAGTGGTTATTACTACTATTAGTAGTGGTAGTAGTAGTACACAATGTATACAGATATACTTACATAATGAATTTAGTACATATAACCATGTATATATTCACCCACCCACCAACCATCCAACCATCTCTCTCTCTCTCTCTCTCTCTCTCTCTCTCTCTCTCTCTGTTCAAGAGTGAGTAACAGTGTTACATTCTAATACACCACTGAGCTATATCAATACACAATACAGGAAGTAATTTAATACATATATTTAGTGTCGATAAAAAAAGAACGTCAACACCGTTTGTCCAATCATACCGTGGTTTGGAGGTTCCTATATCTTTTCAAATGTTCATGGTAAGTAACACTTTGCATATCTGACCAGTTTTATAAAGGTTGTCAAGGTATGTAAGATATATCAATTAAAGTCTGCACCTGTTGCCTTTATATTCCATTGGCATTTGTATCATACACATTTTTAATCCGTCATTAATTTAGACAACTGAAATAGATCTAGTGCGTAGAAACATATTATCAACCAGGACTTGCTAAATACATATGAACACGAGCTCAATTACCGCTTTCACAAATTGAAACATTATTGGCTGTCAGTTTAAAGTACGTCTGTATGTCTGTCTGTATTCATGTATGTGAGTTTTTTCTAAGTCTGTGTGTTTGTATGCATGTATTCCATGTATGTATGTATGTATGTATGTATGTATGTATGTATGTATGTATGTATGTATGTATGTATGTATGTATGTATGTATGTATGCGTTTCGTATTTGCTTATTAGCTTGTTTGTTTAATTAATTAATTATTAGTTATTGTTGTACATTTTAAAATATACAAATACGGATTGATCTATTACCGCTATCATTATCGTTGTTTCAAGTGATCACAACAAGCGTCATTATCATCTTTATACTGCTGCTGTACTACTACTACTACTACTAATAATAATAATAATAATAATAATAATAACAATAATAATAATAATTATACTAATAATAATAATGATAAATAGGAATACAAATTACATTTAGTAGTAGTAGTAGTATACATTTGATGACAATTGTGTTTTCTCCAATATTTCAATTATCTCCTGACTAAAATTTGTCCATCACCCTGTGGTCAATATTGCACTGTCCATGAGAGTTTTAAGCTATAGAATATACCGTCTGTGTTTCAGAATGTGGTAAAGTGTGACGGCTTACATTATGTCAATATTTAAAAGGTGAGTGCTACGAAATCTCAATTTTATTTAGAATACTCGACAAAGGCTGACTGCAGGACATGCTGATTTCAAGTTTTAAGAAAGCGTATATTTTAGTATTTTTTGGAACAAGTACTTTATAGCGCCTCCTAATACAGCATACATAACAAAATAATCTGTAGTATCCATGTATGTTCTAATGTAGGCACATATTTTGAAGTTTAAAGTTGAGTAAGGCCAATATTCGTAAACTAAATTATATAAACCACAGCACAAATATCACATTTTCAGTAAATATGTTTCAAAATTTGAAAACTCTAGTAAATAAGAAATTTAGATTAATGTAAATATCTATCTATATAATAATCTGGACCGGTGTATGTCTCTCTGTCTGTATGTATGTGTGTGCAGATCAGCACCGCAATCAACGAATAGTTTGGACATTATTTAGCAAAGAAACATCTTACCTTCATGCTACTATTTCACAGAGGAAACGTTTACCAATACAACTCCCGCATAGGTCTATGAGATTCTTTATCACTGGTTTGGAAGTATCTGTTGATGTAAAATAAATGTAGAAGAATCTTCAAGATATGTTGTTCTTATAACCCCTAGCTTATGCTAGCTTACACTTCCAACTCTTAATCACAATGAAATGAAGTTATATTTCCAAAGGAAACTCCCACTATAAAAGGAAAACTAAGGTATGATATTATTTGAACGTATAAAGAACATACATTAGAATAAAATTACTTATGCTGATTACATGCTGATTTTGTAACACATGTTCTTGAATATCATCATCATCATCATCATCATCATCATCATCATCATTAGTAGTATCGTTAACTTACCTGGCGGCGTTAGAAACATTGTGAATAATGATGCACATTTGCACTTTTTATGGCTTAGCAGTTTCTTTATCTAAGATCACTTTCATGCCACTGTTTGTTTTCGATGAAACTATAGAAGCCGATCAAAAATGTAGGATCTTTGGTGTACACTGATCAAATAGTGTACTCATGACATAGTTACGATCATAGTATATCTAAGAAAACAGTGGGTGCTTCCTTTCCACGAAGGTGCTTGTCCTTATTGTTGGGATTCCAAAATTAAAAATAGCGCTTGCTACATTTAATTAGGGTGCAGCTAAAGTTATTTTTTAAATTTATGTATTCCCGTGTTTACTTCAAAGGTGGCAATATCCTGCCAATCTGCATGTTCGTGCTTGCGTGTTTAAATTAGCGCAACACTATCTGCACCGTTTAAGAAAGAGACTTTAATCTGTTGGATATGACGGTGGTTGGTGGGTTGATGTTTTGTAGCTTTGCTTTAGCCCTGGGGCACGATTTAGAGTGGTTAGTGTGTGCAAGAATATGTATTTTACACACAGTCTGGTTTATTTATTTCTCGATAATAATAATAATAATAATAATAATAATAATAACATTATTATTATTATTATTATTATTATTATTATTATTATTATTGTTGTTGTTGTTGTTGTTGTTGTTGTTGTTGTTGTTGTTGTTGTTATCGGCAACGTCAGTGTAAATATCAATATTTCGAAATTAATAAGTAAAACCGGTTCGAACTTCCAATAACTATCTAGGTTTCTATTTTATTCCCACAATCGTAATTTATTAAAAACCTTTCCATCTACATAACCGGTGTTTGGAACTTCCCTGCATGCTCAGATATATCGACGTTGTTCCTCCTGCAGTCCTCATTACAAGAGGTTATTTTTTAAATCTATTTAGTGCTATATTCTACTTGTCACTAGCGATTTGTGTTAAGACCTACCGTATTCGTAGTTATAAAGTCTGTTGAAGTTTGTATTTCACGAGTAGCGCGGTTCTCTTGACGATTTCATGTCGCAGTTGTTGTTCCGCTTCAATTATTTTTTCGCGTAGGTAACTTTGAGGGTCTATTATAGTTCTTCTACTAATAATGTGATCGCGAAGTATAATTGCTCTACAATCTTGCCTTCTTAAGGTGCAACACGCACACGCACTTCTAACCAATTATTCTTTTTTATTGGCACAACTGTCATACAGTCATAAAAAGATCTACTTGGTGAATATTTAAATCTCGGGCGATTGTGCGTTCTTGGGGCCAGGCATTATGTTTATATAACTCCATACTGATTACGCCATTGAATGGTTTCTAAAACGATCCTTCAAGTTTTCGCCCAAAAGTGCGTCCTTGCTGAATAACAGCCGAGATTTTTCTCTTCTTGGTTGAATCAATTTGGGTGCAACATAATCAACGGTAAATGCAACCGGGGTGGATTTGTCGGTGAATTCCACTTCATCGTTGTAGAAAACAAAATCTCTGCGTGTTTTTATGCTTGAGTGTGCAGTCTGCGGCTGGGCAATTTCACCTGCTAATGCAATGATTCCAAGCTGGTTTCGAGTTGGTATTGGTACATCATCAGTGTGGTCCCAACTGTCGATTTCTATTTGACCCTTAGCAACATTATATTTCAGTGTATACGAGGGTTTTTAATGCCATACGTTTGAAGAATATATTCGTCAACAAGTGGAACGAAATTGTTATTAATTTTAGCATCCGCTGTCAGTCGGTCCAACACCCCGTCGGCAAATATCGCAATCTGATCACCACGTTCAGAATCCATCACTTATATATAATGGTAAATCTTAAACACAAACGCCAAAGACGGACAAGGACCTGTCTTGATAAATAATGAATCCTTCAAAACTGAATTTCATCTCCGGCGACTATTTTTACTGATATTGGATATGTAAAAGATGTTTATATCACGTCCGATGGTACGTATTATAGACGGTTTAAAAAGCGGGATATTATTTTTAAATGTGTGTATTACAACCCCATCTTAAGATAAATAAATAGAGGCTAATATCTCTTTGATCGGTACCCATGATGCTACTAAGCGTGGTGGTGAGGGCAACCATGCAATCTTTGCATCCATGTATTGTTTCACAGCAGCCTCAACTACATCAATGTAATTCATGATAAACGCAATTGACACACCAGAGTATCTGATTCCCCCGATTTCGTTGATTTCAGCCACATACATTGCGACGGCGCATCGCAGCTTCAAAACATCATCTTGAATGTCCACGTCAAACGTTTTAAATTGTCCAGTTTGACCTTGGAAAATTACAAGCTCGCCCGGGTCGACGTCAGCAACAACCCGGCTTGTAAAAGCAGCCAAATTCCCTTTGGTCGCTAGCCTTGTCAGATCGACATCGGCGCGTTGTCGCATGGTTGAGCGTCACTAAAGGTCAATAGGCATTTCGTATACCATTAAGTGTAGTTTCTAAGTGACAATGTAAAATCAATAAGCGTTTGCGGGATTGGTGAAAGCTCAAGTGCATGCAGTGCTTTAACTACAAGATGTGTGCATATGGGGCCATCCAGCCGAGATTTCAACGGCAGCGTAGGATAAAACAGCGGTTGTTGTCCAGCGCCCGGAATAAATAATCAGCAACGTCAAGTGGAGGTGCAAGCCCGTACGAGTCAAAATACAAAAGCTGTTTGGTCGTCAGTGCGTATGCGACATAATGCGTTTCAGGTCTTGTTGTCAAATCCTGGTTGATGATGCTAGTTTCCTTTGTGCGGGGAATCGTGGACGCAAGTTCATCCCGCGTAAAGACATCTCGGAAATGTTAGACTGACTTTGTCATTGAGAGCAAATCCAAACTGGTTAATGGCCGCGTCAATGACGAGGCCACAACCGAAGACCTCTTCAGCTCCGGCGCCTGGATAATCGAAGATATTTTCCTTCTTTATGCGGCCTCCAACCGCTTTTATCAGAGCCATCCCGGATGCAATTCCTACGGTCCCTAACGCAGCCGCTTTTGCGACCGCGGGAGCCGCAGCTGCTAACAACACTGGAATGGCCGCGAGGAATGGAAATATTGTCAACGAGGTGTTCTTTTGTTTGGCCACATTTAGCTGATTAAGTTGCGTTTGGGTTAGCCACACTTGGATATTTTCAGTTAACTTTGTCAGAGAAAGCCTCAATGTGACCCCGCAATCGTTTCGTATTGCGCTCTTTGTTTTTGCAAGCTGCTTTGGGCTAATACCAACTTTAACTTCTCGATAGGACATTGTTATTTGAAAACGTAACATGTTCCATTACGAAAATTATATGGCCACCGATTGACTCATTGATGGCATCCAAAGTGTAAACTTGGATAACTTAACTTCACCGTCTTTAAGGGCACCATCGCTCCAAATTCCATCGTTGGCGTTGCCTCTTCTGTTTAACGTGACATTGTGTTTCGCCCCGAAAATAACCTTGCAAAAGTCTTTTAAAAAACACGAATACATATGAGATGGAATCTTGCATGAAAAATTTCGTTAGCGTTAAGCTGGGCTCAACGCTGTGCAAATCCGCCATTAAAATTTGGATTAATGGCAATTGCAGCGGGCGTTGGTGCATTTCCTGGCGCGTTTTTGACGTTTCCAATTATATACTGTACATGATCAGGACGGTGGCTTGTGTCTTTGGCAAACATCATAGACATGACAGACCTTGCGTAATGGTCACTGGGCGAGTCTGAGAATTGTTGTAGCGACGTCGACATTGTCAAGAATTGTTTCGATTGCCTTTCCGCTGATGAAATAACGTGCGCTGCTGAACAATGCCATGATGCCGTTGTTGACAAATCCGACTTTGTCTTTGGTACCGTATGCAGCACCGTTGTCTTGTACAAGCTTTCATTGGACTTCAAAAATGCCTCGCACGGAAGAAAATATTGAGATGTGTCATAAACATGAAATTCTACTGGGGCATGTGCATCTGGCGCCCTAGCATCGTATAGATAATATTAGTAATTTTGATTGCTTCGATCTCGCAACACAGGCGCGTCCATGTCGAACGCGGGATCGGATGCATCTATGAATTGAGCTATTGTTTATACATTATGTTTCGTCTAATACCTTTAGCGAGACAACTGTAATCCGCTTCCCATTGCCAGATTTGCAATCACTGAATCTGACTGACGTTATTGAACGGCTTCGTTGATAATAATTTGACTAACTGAATTGTTGCTGTAAAATGGTAATTGTAACTGCTTTTGGTGGCGCTTGAATCACTAATCGTCGTAGTCGTTCTCGAATCGATTGAACCGCTTGTAATCCCAGATTTGTCAACCGATCCCCAGCAACGTTTATGATGCTATCAACGACTCTCACTGCAATTTGTTTAGTGATCGGTGCAGCGCGCTACCCCAGGCCCGCGAGAATCTTTAGGGCTCCCGTGAACAATCCAAACAATATATAACTCTGCGACGCTTGCGTCGTCGAGGCTGAGGCTTCATAACTACCACTGATGACGTTACAGGTCAGATTAACTTGAGTTATCGAGGTAATCCTGAAAATGTCTGGCGCAATATTGTAACTGATACCTTCGGGTCCTGCACTCAAAATTCGTTGGTCCGCGGGAATCTTATTCATATTTTCAAGCCAACAAGAACCGTTATCAACGACAACTGTGCGATGTCAACTGCGTACGTTGGAGATTCAACAGAGATGACAGCTGAGTGTAGGGTCATCTCCGCGTATGTAGATTTTAGAATCGCGCTTGGTCACCAAGGAAATCCTTCGTCGGATCTCTTCATTTGCATTCAATCTCGTAGGCGCCCGTGAGAAGCCCAACAACATTCCAGGTACCTTCTGGACCTCCCTCTGCCAAAACACTAACGAGTTATTAGTGTTTAAATCCCCAAATGGCCGCGATCGAATATTAGGCCAACTGCGATAAACACGCAAGGACGCTAGTGTTATCTCGCGTGTGCGGGATTGCCCCGCAGTGATTGGAGTGGGAAAGACTACATGAAATTCTGGTTTCGTTGATGACATTGTAATCATCGGGGTTGTGTTTCATCAACATGCTGCATCGCAGCATTGCTTTTGCGTAAAACAGGAAGTGCATCAGAATTCATCTTCGATGTTTTACGCGCGTTTGATATATACATCACCGATGTCTTCAATATGTTCATGCATCAACGCGGGTCCATGATGTCATTGGTGAGCAACCGCTGACAAATCGATGCGGTTTCATTAATTCCTTCTGGTGCGAATGTTTTCAACCGATCCACAAGGTCGTGAGGGTCGTGGGTCACATGGTATACCAAGACCTTCTCCTTCCTTTAGTTGTTTCTGTTCTTTTCTTATAAATCTCATATATTGTGACGCATGTGGCCACACATGTGCATGTTTTTCTTCTTCTTCTTCTTGTTCCCGTGATGTTGGTGCAGGTCTTCTTGGGAGTGCTACACGTTGGTGTGCTGTTTTACCAGTGTGGGTGGGGGTTTAACAGCACGTCGTTGTTGCTGTGTTGTCACTGTGGGTGCAGGTGGGGGTGTAGCTGCAGGTCGTGATTGCTGTATATATGAACGTGGTTGCTCCCCTAGGTGCTTATTTATTTCTTCTTGTTCTCTTATAATATCGGCAAATTCATCTTCTTCTTGTTCTCGTAGGGGTGCAGGTAGTTGAGCTCGGGAAGGCATAAATACATCCTCGCGTGGGGATGCAGATGTTTCTACTTCGGCCTGTTTCTCGACAGGTGGGGGAAGCTCGTATGATGGTCTCGGTTCGGGTTCGCGTGGACGTGCGCTAGGTCGTCTCATAGGTCTTGCCCTGTCTATTTCTTGCATAAATTCTATAAACATAACGTTGCCTTGGTCAACGTTTCCAGCTTTAACTGTTTTAAGTATTTTATTATAAAAATCAAACATCGGGCCAGCGTTTAAAGCCAATAATTTCTGTGTATCCTCACTTGGTTCATACATCTTTTACATTCGATGTTTTTTTTTCAACACGTAATGTCCCTATTCGGGGAGTGGTTTATAAGCGGCATTTGTGGGCTTTTTAAAAATCCACTGGCAACCTAATTCATTAAAATTTTGATGTGGTGTTTGCAGCATTTACTGATAGTCGTGGAAGATTTTAAAGTGCTTCTCTAACGTCTTCGTCCAGTTCCTGAGTGTCTTTTGGAATCTCTCCATCTGCGTTGGCAACCGTTCAATGGCTCCGGCTGTCTTAAGAATCGGACCCGTTCTTCTTCTGTTCCCACTATCGCCGCGGTGCTTTTCGCAACTTTCTTTACCTTTCCGCGGTTTCCGCAGTATTGGCTACAACCTGTCTTGTTCGTTCGATTAGCGTTGCAAACATTTGTTCGAAGCTCTCTGTGAGATCTTCCCGTGCTGTATGTTGCAACTGTAATATATCTTTGATACGTTAACGGACATCTATGTAACTGTAAAGAAGCTCCAGGTGTTCGCGAGCAGCTTTGCGGCGTCGGTCCGCATACTCTGTCATGAGATCGCTGGATGTTTTCTCTGTTTTTGACATTGTATGCATTTATCACAGTTAAATTGTTGTGACCATACCGGATCGATAATTTCCGGAAGTTCTGGTCAAGATAATAGTGAGAAAACTATACGAGTCCTGGGTGACCTACGCAAACATATTCCGAAACTCATCCCACGAGTAATCAACAGCACACCAGGTCAAATGAATGTTTGTGAAACATTGCGCGCCAGTGCCATGAAATATCATCAAGATGTTCCAGTTGTCTCGAATCACTTTAGGCACGTGTGCGTATCATTGTTGGTTTACATAAATCACGTCTGTGTTTTGTGTGTCTGTCTCGGGAAAATATTCTCGGGGGGTTTTCTTGGTGTTCAAGCATTACATCATCGTACACGACAAGATTATTCACGCTCGGTTCAAGGTCGTCAACGGCAGAAGTTTCATCGATTGTGCAAAAATAAATCAATGGTGGATGATGACTACGTCTTTGACGACTGAAGCGCTTCCGTAAAATATTGTAGTACATCATAACATAGTTGGTTGTCCCCTGACGGCGCAGTCATGTACAGGCGATCCCACGTTAACGATCTCATTATTAGATTCAACAACAGTTGGGTTTTTCATGATGTAGCCGGGCCAATGATTAGCGCGCGAACTGTGTTTGGAAACATGTCACCGTGCTTGGGATGTATGGGCTTTGCCTGCGCAGAGAAATCAATGACAGTGAATTTCCTTTTTCGTGATGCCATATAATATGTCACTTGTATAACATAATTATGCCTTCATTTTGTGTACGATGCGGCATGAAAACTCGTACTGTAATATCCCGCGTGCGTTCAAACAGGTAATGGTAGAGCCGTGATCACTGGAACATGTGTTTGGTGTAGAGCACAGAAGTTCACATTTGTGGGAACGGCTGGCTGTGAACGCAAACGCGGGTCTAAAAAAAGTCAGCGGTGATATCGCTCCTGCGTTAACGAATCTACCGGGACACCGTGGAGCAAATCCCTGGATATAATTATTGCGGGTCTGAAACACGGCTGGATGTACGACTTGATTCTAAAAATCAACCAAAGTCTGGAGAAGCACCTATAAATCGTGTCGATGCTACCTGTTACCGAGATGGTCTCGCGTACAAAGCATCAAATGATATGCGTGCACGCCAACGTGCTGATATAGATCGCATCTATGACTTGAACGCTAATATTCGTAAACTCGTAGAAAGAATTGCCAGATGGATCATCAAAGGAGGTATGAAGGCTAAGATTGTGCTTGGTGGACAAGTCCACTCATTGGAGGTAAAGTACATTGATATAATAAGCATAAAACTAGCCACGATGTTATTGGAAAGGTGAAGCTGCTGTTGAAAAGTTAACAAGTGCGGCAAAGGTCACTCAGAGCGTTGCTCGACCATGGTTAGCCAAACAAGCACTGTGGCAAGTTTACCTACCAGCGCCAATATTTCTCGTGGATGGTTTGATGTGAGGACACCCAACGAAGTTCAACAGGCTGATCTTTTGTTTCTCCCACATGATCGGGTACGCGGACGCACATACATACGCACGGACGCTCTGGTTAAACTGTAACATTCGATGGACTTTGCATCCCCAGTCGCAGATATAGCTGGAGGTTTTCGTTGTTGACTAGCTTAGCGACGCAGGTTTGATAATAGCTTAGTACATTCCATATACTTGCGTCCTGATCGTCCACTAGCTCACACTGGTATGGCGACAGCTACTCGCGGAGCACCGACAGCGCTTCCGGTGCCAGTGGATAATCATTATTGCTTCAGTGAAGTTTATCCAGGTACTCCATGCCAATTCATAAGATTGTTGAAATTTAAATACCTGAACTTTTGGGGGACGGGGGATCGTACGCGTCCACGCATGGGTTGTTGGCGCGCCCGTGTCGGTGGCTTGCCATTGAAATCCCGCCACAAATCCATCTTTCAACAAATAGATGCTGATCAATGTATGTTGATAACTCCATCTTAACCTTTTTTTTTTGGATAAAACCGCATCCCAAACTATTCGCAGAGATGAGAAATAATGTGCAGAGTCTAGGGTGTAGACCTGCATGGCGGTGCTACAGAAAGCTTCAAATACGTCTGCGAGTAGAACCACGTCTGTTCGCAGGTATAAATCATGATATTCCCCAAGGTTTTTACAGTCAAATTCAGGCATACGGTTTTTGTGTGTTCATAATCTTTTTTCTGAAATTCCCTCACGAGGCAGAGACGAGTAAAAGCGCTTATGGGCGGCAACTGTGTCTCAGCGAATGTTTCCCATCCGCTCATGTATTCGTATGGGTACACTCCTTTTCTAATTATCAACTTCAGCTTGTCAGGGTTAGTGGTACCATATCGACTGGTGATTTTGAATCGATCGTTGTATCCCATGGCAAGGTTACTGACTACCTTGAAGAGACTGGAATTCAGAAACTACAGCAAGTCAATGAACTGCAGCAGTCCGAGCCGAAACGTCATTTTTTCTATGTTGTTGGGGATGACGCATATTGATGCAGTAAATGCCGTTGCAATTGCTCATCACATCTGACTACAGTGTAGCGAAAACCCGCATGGGATTCGTTCACAACTTGCGTCGTATTTGACTGACCTCGTGGGTGTCGACGGGAACGTTCAAACATTCAAAATCCACGTAAATAACATACGGAACTTTAATATTTCGTTGCGCCGCGGTGAATTTTAAAATGTTTTTGCCAGGTTCTAGCATGATCGTACGCTGCGGTTTTCCACTGATTCCACGACAGTAAAAGTCATGGTCTGCTAGCAGCTGTTGAATGCTAAAAACATGCATGCTGCATCTGCATGGAAATTTCCTACCCTCATACTTAGTCCGCCGGTACATCATTCGTGAAAAATCTGTTATCAGCAAGTAATTATACCGCGTCTCTGGAACATGCAACAATAACAAATAAATATTAAACCGCTTGCATGTGTATATGGATTGTCACGGTTAAGCGGCATAATCAAATGCACACGAAGAACAATCTTCCTGTTAACCGCGGAGGTATTTGTGACCTGTAACGTTGATATAATTCCGGGACTCATCTTTGAAAGAAGTTTCACCGCGTCTTTACCTGGCTCGTATTCAGTCGGAATAATTGCCCGATAATCTTGCAAATCACTACTACGTTTATGTAACTCAAACTCGGGGACCAACTCTCGTCGTACTTTTGCAACAGCCTCAGTGGTGATAAAAGCTACAATATGGCGGCGAAGCTCCTGTTTATCGCCAACCATCTGTGCTATTTCTGCCCGCTTGGCCCCTGTAGGAATCTTGATATAATACCGCGCTGCTTTTTCACCAGTTTGCTTTACAGTCAACCGTAGAGCCTCTGGAGAAAGTCCTAACATTACGAGTATGTCGGCTTTTTCATTCCGCTTTACATTCATATCCCACACTCTCGCGCGAGTTTCTTTAGCTGGTTCGCAGTCGGCATGATGGTATATAAGGGAAAATCATTGTCTAATTGCTTATTCTGTCAATAAATTTAAGTAATATTTTTTACTTTACCAGGATCCGAAACTGCAATTGCTTAAATCCTGGCTATTATGTCATTGACTTTTTTTATCTTTTTCTTCAACAATATCGTCGGGGTTTTCTACGATGATAGGTTGGGTGAGTCTTTGTTTGCGCACGCGATAATACTCCCGAACAGATCCGCATGGTCGGCACCTAGACCAACACGTAACGCGAGCAAATTTGATTTACAGTATTCGTAATGGCATGTTCTGCCGCAGAGTTCATATTTACCAAGGCATACACTTTTGCAGTGATTGAGTCCTAATACTTTTAAACCTTATATATATATATATATATATATATATATATATATATAGAGAGAGAGAGAGAGAGAGAGAGAGAGAGAGAGAGAGAGAGAGAGAGAGATGCGAAAAGTTTAAATAATTTGGTAAGAACACAGTACCATGTAGAGTAAGCTCTTCGTTTATGGTAATCTGAATTACTGTACGAGGGGCTTTTAAAACAGGCTTTCAGTCGAAATAACCAGCTACAAATACATCTGCAAACTTATGTAAAATATGTCTTAACTCAATGTTGACCCCAATAAGCTCAAATGACTCATTTCTGAGTTATGCAACCTGCATACTTCTGTTCACGGCGTCAAATCCAATAAGTCTAAACGTTTTGGATTGTTCTTATATCTCAGTTTTGATGTTTGCACCTCTGGACGTAGAAAGGGTTTCATAAAATCTCTCCCCTTGGTTAAAGAGTGTTGATGCTATAGTTATATTTTAATACTGAAAGTATTTCTTTCATTAGTATGATCCTCGCTACATTCACTATCAATGGTGACGTATGCATTATCTTCGGCATTAGTTTCGCTCACTGGCGACTCGGCTAACGTCAGCGACTTGAAGTTTTCTTGCACAGTATCATACAATGACTTTTCGCTATTTTTGTCATCAGTTTGACCGAGTTTACGTCGTTCTTGTTCCCATACAATCTCTAAGTCGATTAATTTATCAAGATGCTCCGGAAACTATATTTTATGAGCCTCTTTGACGAATCTCTATGACGCAATTAAGCGAAATAGTGGCGTTAATCTTTTCTGTGACGCTACAAACACTCCATTGTTTGGGAAATATGATTCCAGCATTAGATGCTCTCATAAATCCTTTTAAAATACTATACGCAACATTCTGTGAAGGTTTTACCATTATATATATACATATACATATATATATATATATATATATATATATATATATATATACATATACATATATATACATATACATATATATATATATATATATATATATACCGAGGTAATTTTTTCATATAAAAGGAAACAGTCTGCGTTTGGGTTGTGCATGTGAAGCAGTATTTCTTTGAGATTATAAGCACGCTGCTGATTTTAAGCTGTTACACATGAATTTTTTAAAGTCATGAGACATGTGTGTTCAGTTTTAATTAGGGAGGTTTGAATTTGCAAGATGATCCCCTAGCATGTCGAACGACAGACTAGAAGGCTCAGAGTTTGTTTCAAATCAAATTACGTCTCAAAGAATTATGTGTGGCTCGTAATTATCATTCACAACTATCGTACATTGTCAGATAAACTTTCATTTTTATATTTAAACAACTTAAATTCAACGTTTCCTCAATTATTAAAGAAGAATATTATTTTCCGCGAGTGTGATTCGAATCTGCAATATCTCAGTCAGGAGCTTGACACGGTCACCGAGAACTATTAATGAGTAAGTGAAAAGAACTCATGCTTGAACTTAACAGTGCTGTTGAAAAACATTCGTGCACACCCATGCTATAAAAAGACAATGCGAGAAACTACATCAATTTTGAATTAACAATCCATGACTTATTATATACTTATCTATACATGCTCCCGTGTACTGGTAAGCATACATAGTCCCGGAATAGAAAGTCTAGGTCTCAAATATTAATTAGCCCTTCTACAAACAACATTTGAGTGGTTTTTCACATTGACGGTTATCAATTTGACCGTATATTGTATAAAGACAAGAAATGCGCGATTCAGCTTTGAAAACGATAGGCACGCCAGAATACTCTATTTTTTGGTTAAGTCAAGAAATCGGTATTTCTTCCTTGAAAATTAAAGAAACGCAGAAATATGCGATTTTCTTTATTTAATACGTCTTTAAACAATAGCCGGTAATTTTTCACTGCCACCTAACACAGAGCTACACTTGGTTTATATATATATATATATATATATATATATATATATATATATATATATATATATATATATATATATATATATATATATATATATCGATCGGTCTGCCAGCAGTCTTGCTAGTGCCTAGAAAGGGCTGCACTGTAAACTTTATTATGGGCTACACTCGTGTGAATAGGTTGTGTGTGTAATACAATTCCAATAATAGTGCTCGGTTTGTTCAACACCCAAGCATTGATGCAAATCATGATCGTGTGCGTGTACGTGAACGTGGACGTGGACGTGAATGTGTTTGTATTTGTGTATGTATTTATGTATGTACTTGTCACATAGACAGAGTTTATGTCATAATCTCAGAGACGTGTAAGTAGTATGATAATAGTAATTTTGTTTGGTTACTGATCTAGGTCAAAGCCTTCTACCCCACCTGAATATCTTCTGGCATGGCCGACTCATGGCAACTTTGTTTGGCGGGCTTGCATGCACTCGCGTGTGATGTGGGGACAAAGTCATGGGCGGTAGAAGACTATGACCTAGATCAGTACGAAAAAGTCCAAAACTGCTATTATCATTTTACTGAACTTTTGAAGCGATTCAATATTTTGACAGTATTCCGTTAAAATACTCGAAAAAGTTGTGATAGGTTCTAAAGTAGTACCCTTTGTTAATAATATTGTTATTAAATAAATTTGAAGTACGTTCTGATGTCTCAAATAATATGACTGCATAACGTCTTGTATGATATTATGACCAGTTCTTACACGTCTATGAAATATGATCTGGTTTTATGAACATAATTAATAGAATAGTTGTGTGACAAATTTTATTTTGTTTGTGAGAATATGTGCACCGTGTATATGCATATACACACATTTTAAGTGACAAAGACATAAAAGGTTATTTTTATAGCTGAAACATTGCTCATGACTTCTCTCCTGTTCGTATGTATTTATCAAAAGTGCTTGTAGCTTAATTAAATGGAGACTATGTGATCCGGCCTGCCCGTCCATGCGTGCGTGCATATTATCGTGCAACTGTTCATATACTGTTTAAGATAGAGACATAAAACTTTGGAATATTATATGGAGTGGTAGGCAGCTCACAATTGTTTAAAAATTTCAACCCAAGTCCGGTGGGTAGACATTTTGGGAGGGTGACACTGTGCACATATGTGCAATGTGGTGGGGCCGGGGTAGGGGTGGAGATAAATGAAAAATAGCATGGAGATAATACTGCCCAGCTGCATATTTCTAGTTGCTATTATATATAGATATTATTAAATTGATCAATTATTGGTTGAGAACAAAAGACAACATTTTTTCACAAAGAAAAGAAAAATTCATTTACTCAACTCTCCAAAAATGTGCCGTCTGCTACCTAGTTGGCTTGAATAGGTACAATTAAATCATGACATTTGGACAAATAAAAAAAAACCAATTACGACCATATTAATTGTAGGAAGTACGTGTTAAATAAAGTTCTTTTTAAACTTTAGAAGAAATAGGTAAATTATCCTTTCTTAACTTTCTTAAAGATGATAAATGGGACATCCTATACATTTTGTCACATACATTTAAAGATTATTTCGTATGTATGTATGTATGTATGTATGTATGTATGTATGTATGTATGTATGTATGTATGTATCTATCTATGTATGTATCTATGTATGTATACATTTATATATCAACAAATCCATACAATACCAGTGTTTTTCAAGATTGTATTATTATTATTATTATTATTATTATTATTATTATTATTATTATTATTATTATTATTACTATTATATACTTAAATAAAGCAATTTAGATACATATACCCATGTACGAATTCACACAAACACCCCACTCCACCCCGACTCCTCTCTCTTTCGGCACAAGAGTGAGTAACAGTGTTTTATATGCTAATATACCACTAAGCTATATCAATACAAGAGTGAGTAACAGTGTTTAACATGCTAATATACCACTGAGCTATATCAATACAAGAGTGAGTAACAGTGTTATATGCTAATATACCACTGAGCTATATCAATACAAAAGTGAGTAAGAGTGTTATATGCTAATATACCACTGAGCTATATCAATACAAAAGTGAGTAAGAGTGTTATATGCTAATATACCACTGAGCTATATCAATACAAAAGTGAGTAAGAGTGTTATATGCTAATATACCACTGAGCTATATCAATACAAAAGTGAGTAAGAGTGTTATATGCTAATATACCACTGAGCTATATCAATACAAGAAGCAATTTATTACTCATAGTTAATGTCGATAAAGAAAGAATGTCAACGCAATTTGTCCAATCGTACAGCAGTTTTTAGGTTCCTAGCTAATAATTAAACCGTCATGGAAGGCAACACTGGACATATCTGATAAATTTGTTAATGTTGCCTTGTTACGTAAGACATAACATTTAAGAGCTCAGTCTGCTACGGGTTTGTTGGGATTTTTACATTCCCAGGCATTCGTATTGTATAAATATTTACGCCTTGGTTAATTAACCAACCAAAATGTCGGAACATCCCTTCCACCATTTATTCCGACAGTTGGTATTATGAATTTAACAACTGTATGAAACAGGGTTGTATTTTGAACCAAACGTCTTATTGGAAGTTCCTTGGGGGAGGGGGGAGGAGTAAAATATTTTTTAAAATGTCTTTCAACTAGTTAAACTGAAGCCCAAACTAATACTGTAATCACGCCAGGATTCCTAGGGGTCACAGTGCCAGTATAGACCATTACACACACCAAGATTTGTCAGTTGTTGCCCAGCATATTTCCGTTTAACAGCTCATGAAAAAATACTGGGGCCATGGTTCCATTCCGGATCAATCAAAACATGGTTTGTGACCATATTCCACACTTTCTTTACGTATACACTGCCACCACACTGCTTTCACGATCACAATAAAATGCATCTTAAAATAAAGAATGACTCTTTATGAATTATTTCATGGTAAAAATCAGTTCCTGTCATGAATATTTCACAATGAAAGGCACAGCCAAGCCAGGCCTTTAAATCTCTCTCTCTCTCTCTCTCTCTCTCTCTCTCTCTCTCTCTCTCTCTCTCTCTATATATATATATATATATATATATATATATATATATATATATATATATATATATATATATATATATACTGTTAAGGAATTACATATCATTTTTCTTTTAATAATGATATAGTTTAAAAGTTTATGATCATTGTTCTTAGTCTAACAGCTGTCGTCTTACCGTGAGTACACATACGGTAAAATGGATCAATATTTCACTGAAGCATTAGTCATGTGACGTGATCCCGCGCGTGAGGATATGAACTTCTGACCTAGATTATATGATTCATTTTAAGAGTCAATACTTTATTGACTGTTAATAACGTCAGGGCGCCAGTACTTTGGCGATCTCACGCATATCCTAGTTTCTGATTGGTTCGGAGAGGGTTGTAATTTAGAAGGAAAAAATTATTTCGAAATACCCAGTTGTTTATTAAAGACGTAGTATGGGTTTTATTTCGATTCTGCGTAGAAAGAGACTATATAATAGGAAATAATCCTGTGTTTAGGCATTCCTAGCATAGTTTGACAGCCTGTGAGGTCATAAACGAATTTGGTTCATTTTGTGTGTGGATATTCTACTTTTGCGATATATATCTTCATTCAGTACATTCTGGATTCAGTACTGTGTTTTAAACTTCAATAATTATACAGCTCCGTGGAATTATCGGAAAGATTTCTAGAACTTGTGATATTCCATATTCACGAGGACTATTTGGAATTATAACACTTGGATATAACTGATTCTTATTAACACATCAGGACAGTGAATGTTTAATTCGGAATCTACTTCATTCGGAACATTTGGATTAACTTCAGGATCAGTAAACTTTAGAACAATTTAGAACTTTCAAGGATATTCTATACTGTAAGTTAATTTTAATTCTTTCACTTTGATTGTTTGTTGAAATATTTTAATATTTAAGTAAATTAAATATTTGTATTTTAAATCTTGAAAGCAATAGATTGTTAAAAATGAGATAAGACACTGATGGCAAAGTTCTTAATTACCAGTGACTAATATTATACTGCTGCGTAGTCTAGTTATCCCTCTTCGCATCTTACCAACAAGAGGTATTGAGTTCTCGATGGTCTGTGTTGAAACATGTCTGAAAGGGAGTTGGAGCCCAAATATCCAGCAGAACCCGTTACCATTTCAACCCAGATTTACTTGATTTGCCTCTAATTTCCTTTCGCTGACAAATTTTCACTAAATATGTATATCAGGCCTTTACTACATGCATCTGCCCTTAGCAGCGATCTTATACCAATCGTTATCTTCATTATACACTCGTAGAATCCAATGGATAACAAGAAAAAAACAATTCAAGTTGTCGAAGAAAAAGTAAACCTCTTCAGAGTGGAAGACATAAATATGGTTCATTCTGTCATATTTTTGACAACCCCACTGAGGAATAGCACCTATAAAAGATTCGCTAAACTTGAAAAGGAAACAAAAAAAATCACTACAATGGTTACTAAGAAAAGACAACACCACTATGCAATGTTATATGGTGTTTGTGTGGTGTGAAACATATAATTATGAATAGGGCTGTTCCGCCCATGGTCACAGAAATGTGTCCTGTCATGTACCACATCAATTATAAATAACACGCTACCTATAGATAACAATGACAAACCAGTAAAGTGTTACATTTATTTGCAAGCAAATTTATGTCAAGGCAGATCTGCAATTCTGCAATGTTGCCACCGTGGTTAATTAGATTACAATTTTGAGGTGATAAACCCAAGATGATAAATGATGGACCCATTAATATGTGCTAAAGAAGAAATTAGAACCTATTTTTTCATCAAAGTTGTTTTGACAAAAAGAATATCACACATACATGTGATACATTTAATATTGCAACAGTATATCAGCCACTTTTCAATAAGTCAAACAATGTGGGCAGTTCTAAACAATTAGTTTGTGTCACTGTGAGATGAAAGATAAAAGCTAAGGAAAAAAGATGAATAGGAAAGAAAAGAATATATTATTTGTATACATAATTTAAGTTCGCATACTGATGTATATATGGAACGTAATGGCATTTCAACAGAGGAAATTTCTGAGCATGCATATATACTTATTCACAAAATACTCCACCAAAGTATTCCTAACAATATGTTTCAGATTCCATCTTTACTGTCGCATAGTCTACATTAAAACATATGCCTGCTTGCCAATGCGCATATTCTGACGGGAAATTCAAAGACTTGAGTAGAGGGTAAACAGATACGCCATGACTCTATTAACTGTTTGTACAATAACCATCTTTTGTGAAACTCTTCCCATTTACAGTTTATATAAGCACTATATTTTTGAAAATTACAAGAAAGAAACTTTTTGAACTGAGACAGAATTGGCCTGCCTCTATTATATATATATATGCACCTCTCGTGTACTATCACTGCTGTTAGTCATTACATTGCCGATGCATCTAACGTCATTCCAAGCGTGCGTGATCAGCTGGATGGCTTTAAATCTTCCGTTTTCAGAAAGGCGAACAAAAGGTAAACTTAACAAGTGTGACAAACTTAAATATGATCCGGCAAAAAAAAATAATAGCATTGGGTCTAAACCGTAACCAGTCTGTGTAATTATGTGCTTATCATACAGAGAACCAAATTGTTTTGACCTACTTCCAAGCTGAGGAAAGAGGACGAAAGACATGCATGACGAAAAGGAACGCCATCTTAGACCATATACTACAAAATGTATTAAAGACTATATATCCTGGTAAAGTTATGTTTATCTATTTATCATTCTGTTTTTACCACATCCGTACACACCCACATATAAGATATAAACAAAATATTGTATTTGCATAATTTAGCATTCAGAACTCACCAAAATGCACATATTTCAAAGTATAAACTCCACAGCTTAAATTGTATCACTGACCTTTATCAGTTATCAATTTAAGTGCATACTGAAAAGGACGGACTGGTAGATTTACGAAGTTTCATATGTTTTACTGCGTCAAGAACAGGATTAAATATTGCCCAAATTGGAAATGGAATTTAAAGAAAAATAAAAAGGCTACCGCGTAATCTGTCTTCACATCGACTGTCAATATTACATAGACCATAATAATAATTTTGTGGCAGGATAATTGGTACTAACAAACGATCAATAGATTTTCTTTTGATGTTGGGTTATATTATAGTGTAATCATAAACGAATGAAGCGAATACTTCATACTTAACTATGTACATATCAGCAATATAAGCCTCTGCTTCATGATATTAAAGAGTAGTGAAAATCCAAATAAGACGTTTTATTTCGCAAGCATAGACTGTGCTGTTCTTGAAATTGATGTAAGGCATGTACACCTCCCTCCCACAGTTACTTCTCAGTATGTAGAGAGTGAAATATCAATAGTCGACTAGGAAGCAGAGCTAGCCACTCATAGCAGTAGACATGTGGCCTAAAGGCAAGTAGAATATCTTAAAAACAGCCTGGATGGCAACTATGTTGAATTTCATCAAGCTATTTAGTATACAATGTTTTTAAAAATTATCACAGAGGAAACATGCTTGCATTTGCACTGTGAGCATCACTTTGTGTCAACCATGAAGTTCGGACGTGCAAATTGCAGGTATTAATTTTGGGCTAGGTGCATACATTTCTTTTGCAATGAACTTCCATTGACGTATCAGGTCAAGTGTGTATATATATATAAGATTTCAGAAATTAATATGAACAATTTAAGATGGCTTGGTGATGTCCTATGGATGCTTCCCAACAGCATCCCCAGAGAGCACTGAGATGAAAGCTGCAGGGTAAAAGGAGAAAAGGAAGACCGTGGATGACCTGGCGCCTCACCGTGATGACCGACCTACAACGGATGAGCATGTTGTGGGGTGAGGCAGAGACGGCTGTAAAAGACTGATCTGGGTGGAGAAGGCGCGTTGTCGCCATAAGTTACAGTGGAAATGAAGAGGATTAAGAAGAATTAAGAATGTGATGTTATGTATATAGAATCTATAATGATAGCCTAAACTTTTGGTCTATGATTGTACTTTAAAATATGGTCAAATAATAAGTCGCACTTTAAGTTTGTTTAAGTTGTCAACAGGATGTTGACTACATTTGAGTTCAAGGTCAGAGTTGTTGACCATTCCTCGAGGATATTCCACTCGAATGACGCATTTTATATTGCATTCTGGGTTGTAAGATTACACGTTTCCTGTTGTGAAATAGGTCATTTGCAAATAGTATATAAATCCTTGATATACGCATTATAATGATTCCAATTGTAATTCCTGTGTTAAAAACATTTCTGTTTTATGATCAGTCTTTGGAATTATCAGACTGTTGGTAATCATAGTTGTGTTGTAATCTTGTAGTACCGTAATGCCGTAATGCTGTATTACTGTATACATAATTCTAAATGAATAATTAAGAACATTCATTGGAGTTACCTAAAGTGCTCATTAACCTTTGGATTTAAATATATGACTTTTGGATAATTGTGGACATTCTCAAAGATGATCTGGATTACATTATCGTTGGTACATCAGGACATTTCATACTGCCATTCATTCGGAACATTCGTTCATTAGGAAGATTCATTCATTCGGAATATTCATTCATTCGGAACATTCTTTCACTTGGAACATTCATTGATTCGGAACATTCTATATTTAAGACTTGTGATTAGGACACTTAGGATTATTGGATTATTTGGATTTTAATTCACGATACTGTAAGTGTCTTTTGAAGTTTGATTTTTGATTAAAGAGAATAAATTGTTTGTTGATTTTTACATATATTGTTGATTTCACTTTCTTTCTGTTACATTATTTTAAGATCTAGAGTGGTGACAATGAAAATATGAGTGCTAGGGTAATAACCTTTGATCTCATATATTTCTTGTAAATTGTGAATTTTAAGCTTATTTTCAAAACTTATCCTGCTAGCGCTTCAAGATATCATAAAATTAGGAAATTTGTAGCCTTTATTGTACATGCTCCTGCGATTATTACGTTTTAAGTACACTGATGCTGGTGGGTGTGTTGGGGGTGTGGGTATGCCATAGTCATAATGCCAATGACATTTTGTATCTCTCAAGCACTGATGCTGGTGGGTGTGTTGGAGGGGTGGGGGTATGCTGTAGTCATAATGCCAATGACATTTTGCATCTCTCAAACACTGATGTGAGTCATTCAGTCCTTATCAATTGTAGAGCTTATTACTGATTAGGTCTCAGCTGATTTGAGAGTTGTACCCTTGCAGTCATCGAAATTGATATCAAGCAAAAATATTTCAGTTCTTTAAGGATTTCTGGATTGATACGCCCGCGGGGGTGGGGGAGGGGGGGTGGACGTGGGAGGGTCGGAGGGGGGCAGACAAATACATTTATCAAAAAGTACGGGTTGGGTTTATTAACAGGAAAGGATCTCCTTATTAAGCATTTGTGAAGCAATTATAGGTTTGTAATCTAATGTGTGTTTATCATCGGATAATTATGGTAAGTTCTTCTTAACATACCTTCAGTAAACTTCATAGATAAGCTACATTAAATACCAGAACAAAAGGTTTAAATTTGGAATCGAATGGTCAGTTTGATTATTTTTCATTGTAGTATCCGTCAGTTTAGAGTAATTCATGCAAACTGCATCATTCGAATCTTTATTACAAGCCTTTTTCCTTGTGACCCTTTCACATAAATGGTTACATTCAAAGTACTCCAAATTTTAATAAATGCACGACTGTCTTTCACGTTAATTTTCCACATATTTTTGCCAAGTAGAGTATACACATACTTCGAATTCGTGTAGATTTTGGCTTGTAATAATATCAGTCCAAAAGTGATCACAAGCAATCAAGTACGGTCCAAATGACTGTACTCAAGTGAGTTAATAATTACTCCCTTTGCACAGTACAATGCAGCTGAAAGTACGTTTCTCCTCCATTTTTTTGTGGTGACAATATTGGCTTGTACTATTTTAAGATTTTTAAGTACATCTTAAGATTGCCTTCCATACCCATATTCCCCGTGTGAGATTTTCTTAAACTGTGAGAAGATTGGCAGATACCTATATTATATCTTTTTTCATTATTCTATGGAGAATGAAAATGTAGTCTTACTGATCTTTGTATGAAAACAAAATAGTTTGATGGATTGCAATTTTAGAAATGATCTTGGTTTAAAAATGTATCTCTCTGGTGATATTATACTTTTAGCGGTATATCCAGCTTTACAGGGCGGATATTGTGGCACCCTACGTCTGTATGTCCGTCCGTCCATCTGTCTGTTCGCCACCGTATCCCCTTCAAAACTGTTAGACCGTCGACTAACATCAACTTCTCCAACTTGCACTCCAATCAACATGTTCTCCGATGCAATGTAAGATTTACCACCTTTCGCGATAGATAAGAAATCACTGGGGAAAACAACGCACTGCTCTCAATGAGCGGAAGGGGTGTCATACAGGTTAGAGAATTTTAATTCGTACTCTACGGAGATTCTAACCCGGATCCGGGGGTTACGGCACCCATCGCCTTGCCTGAAAGCACCAGCCCCTTATACCATGTCAACCATACACACATCACCAAAAAATGATGCTACAAAGTCGGTGGAATAGGCATTCTTTCGTAGCAGACATACCCGCATGTCGACCCAGTAATTAATTCTCGTCTAAGTACACAGTCCATATTTGTAATTCTCTATAATAACTTCTATATACCTTGATTTCTGTAGTAGGATTCCAGATGAACTGTGTACTTAAATGAGATTTTATATCATACTTTCTAGCGCTTTATATTTTACCATCCATAACGGTAGCGCTGTTGCGTAACGTCACCAACAATGAAAGACTTAACTTGTCTGAGTCTGGATAGCACATTGGTAGTACATTCCCCTCGCACATCTGCGATTCCGGGTTTGATTCTGTCCTCCAACATTTGAGAAAGTAATGTAGTTGCCCATCCTTGGTGAATGATTTTACATCACGCTTTATAGCGTATTTGCTTATGCTCATAAGAAATGGAAATTGTGCATGTATTACCCCACAAATATAAAGTTTAATTCCTCAAAATTGTAAGATTTATCCAGTGGATAAAAATAATGGGAAACAACCAAAATAATAGAAGGAATATAGTCTAAAGTGGCTACTTCCCTTAATTAACGTGCACATATCTACGTGCACATATCTTTGTATCGATTCAAGGGTCGACTTATATATATATATATATATATATATATATATATATATATATATATATATATATATATTTCTTTGTTTGATGTAGAAGGAAAGAAATCTTTCTCGAATGAGGTTACTTTTGCTACAGATCTTACAGAAAATTTAATAATAATAATAATAATAATAATATTTAATCCTAATCCTAATCCTAATCATCATTTGATTGCCGATGCAGTACTGTAATACATTATGCTGAAACAATTAAACGATTTATTGAACGTAGAGTAGCTATTTGGAAAGGCTAAAATAATCTCATTTTATTCTCACGGTTGAATAATTCACGCTACCCCCTCACCCTTTACTGTTGTCTTCGAATAAAACTTCTATTGCAAAAGTTAACTACGGACAAAAAAGAAGCATATATAAACTTTTAACTTTCCTGTCTACACTTGACAAATTTTATTTAATATATTACATGAAAATACCTTTGAGGCAAACTAGTTAATAAATTATAATTAAAAAGAAAACAGCTTGAAGGCACTCAAAATTTGATCCCATACAAATCTTAATACAAGCTAAATGCTACTAATATGGACAAGATAAGTACAACAACTCGCTTATTAATGAGTATATACTATGCTTTTCATTACATTATCACTAGCTGTTTGAAGTGTGTGTATGTGTGTGTGTGTGTGTGTGTGTGTGTGTGTGTGTGTTATTCATAAACAAAAAGAAAAAAAACTCTTGATCCATTTCAACCATTTAGTTCCGCGTGGTTTACATATTCCACATAATGGCCTGAAACATTCACTTTCGTAAGTACTCCCGGTTATCTAAAATGGCTGAGCGCCTACATTATTATTATTATTACAGAATAAAGACAAGTTCTATTTTTAACTTTGGATTAAAAATTTAACACCGTTATAACTTTACGTTGTAATTAATCCCTCTAATAATACAACTACCCAATTTCTCGTTTGACCTTCCAGATTATACAATATAAACTAATTGTGATATATGAGGATTAGTTGTGACTGATACGCTTACTAATTCATCATCTGATCACAGCTCACCAGAGTAGTTAAGGGGGGGGTACTGGGAGAATGGGGGGCCTCTATAGGGATAATGAGATTTTAAGGTGGCGGGGCCTATATAGGGAAAAGGTGGGCACTATGGGGAAAAAATGCCAAAATTTATAGGGAAAAGGGGCCTCTATAGGGAAAATGGGAATTTATCATAGCGGGGGCACTTGGGGTACCAACGGAAATTTAACACGCCGTGTGTAGTGACGAATACAACGTTATCTACCATCAAAACACCCCACACTATACCATCAACACGCCGTGTGTAGTGACGAATACAACGTCATCTACTATCCAAACACCCTACATTATACCATCAACACGCTGTGTGTAGTGACGAATACAACGTTATCTACCATCCAAACACCCCACACTATACCATCAACACGCCGTGTGTAGTGACGAATACAACGTCATCTACTATCCAAACACCCCACACTACACTATCCAACACGCCGTGTGTAGTGATCTTCTGCCTATTGGCTATATCTATATAGCCTAGAGTTATATATAAAGCATTACCTATACCTCAGATCATGTTGGAGGTGTCAGTAAATTTGCATATATTGTACCTATGTTATAAATAGCTTTAATCAAGGGAACCAACTCATAATAACACTAAAATGGACGTGACTAAAAGTTGTACTAAACTTCAGGAACCGTCACGGACTTTAGCGTTGACTAGAAAAAAATCCGGAACATTAGATTGTAATGGCCTAGACTAAAAGTAACACTAAAATTCCGAAATTGTACCGGACGTTAGCGGAGACTGAAAATAATCCGGAAAAAAAAATGGAAAAAATTGGTTGAGACTAAAAGTAACACTAAACTTCCGAAATTGTACCGGACGTTAGCGGAGACTGAAAATAATCCGGAAAAAAAATGGAAAAAATTGACTGAGACAAAAAAATAGTACTAAAATTTCGTAACTCATTTTAAATTTTTGTTGTTGTTATTTTATATTTTTTTATATACAAACTCAAATAAACCCAAAGCCCAAACCCAAACCTAACACGCTATCCCAAATGCCTTGTGTGCTGCCTAAAAACCCCAAAAACCTGTTATCAGACGAAAGGGTATGACAAAGGGATGAAATCACGCCAACATACTATCCAACATATACACCATCCATTTTTTTATTTTTTAAATTTTTTTTATCAAAACACACACATTACACAACCATTTTTTTTACTTTTTAAATTTTTTTATATCAAAACACACACCATAATATCCATTTTTTTACTTTTTAAAATTTTTTTTATATCAAACACAAAACCTACACACACCACAAATATACAATCCATTTTTTAAACAAAAAATTTTATATCAAACACAAACTTACACACACCACACAAAAAGTTTTTTTTTTTTTTTTTTAACTTTTTTTAAAAAAAATTTATATCAAAACACACACCACAAATATACAATCCATTTTTTTTTTTTTTTAAATTTTTTTATATCAAACACAAAACTTACACATACCACAAATATGCAATCCATTTTTTTTTTAAATTTTATATACCAAATTCAAAACTTACACACACCACACAAATCATTTTTTAACTTTTTAAATTTTGTTTATATCAAAACACACACCACACTATCCATTTTTTAATATTGTAATCTTTGTTGCTGCCATCTTCTTGAGCTGTTGAGATCTTGACGAGTCAACGAGAATGACTACACTGGCCAACGCACCGCTTTATATGCTTAACGCGCGGACGCGATGGAAAACATGGTAGGTTTCAGATCGACAGTGAGATAACAGATAGAGGAAAGAGGTAACTTTTTTTTTAGATCGATAGAAAGAGAGAGAGAACATAATTATTATTTTTTTCAAATTTAATAAAAAATCACACAACACCATTTTTTTCCAACAATAACATTTTTTTAAATCAACAATAACAATTCTAACATAAAAAACTAACAATCAACAAGAGATTAAAATGGAACGTATTTACAGGGTTGACAACGTTGGGAAGGTAAACTAAACTTCCACCTTTCTGCATCAACATCATTCTGATTGACATTACGTTTCTGAGCTAAAGATAAGAGATATCCATAATGTTCACAAAACCATTGTTGTACTTTAGCATCGTTTCGAGCATAGTTTCTATCAAACCAAGTCACTAAATGTTCTAAGGAATATCCAAGACTGCGTTGATGAAGATAATGTACACAATATTGTCCACACACCATAGAATCCGATCCTTGTAATCGAACATTATTGAATCGAGTAGAGACGGCATTTCTTCTCATAAAGTCAATGATGTCGTCTTCCAAAGAAGGTAATCCATAAGAATCAAAATATTCCACACCTCCACCATTGTGATCGTTGGGAAAGTACACTGCTACCCAATGGGTTCCTGGTAGATGACTGTCGTCGGTATTGATGACATAGGCATGAACGTCTTTAGGTTTACGATGAGGTAGTTCATCTTTAGCACATACCACAGGATTCCAAGAAGAAGTGTAGGAACTACGAGTCAATAGGTAATAAAGTTCTCTGGTATCCATTTTTTTTTTTTTTACCACTTGAAATAAAGAACCAGCAATTCACACCTGACTTTAAACTTGAATTGATCTGTCTTGTAATTCCACGAATATTCACGTCGGATAGGCTCTGCACTCTGTTGAATGAGTCCTTCTATTCGTCTGATCTCCAGAGAATCAAGTGGAGGAGAAGAAGAATTCACCAAGACTTTATACCACTGTTTCAACACGTGTTCATCCGAGATTTGTGACCAGGCCGTTTCCAAATAGTTGTCCAATTTTTCTTCACCTGTCAACATCATATATTGGTCGTGTTGTATCTGACTGGGATGATCGTTTTGACATCCATAACAATTTTCTTTAATCAGACTGTTAATTTTTACATTCAATTCCTGAGCATAACAGAAAGCTAAATGTTTTTCTTGTTCAGGCCATCGAGAAATAAATCCAGTAAACAACTCGGGAACCGAATTTTTTTCTTCTTCTTTTTTAGGTTCTGAATGAATCACTTCGTCATCATCATCATCATCCGTGGTAGTTTGTGACTGTTGAACTTCACAAAATCCCTCATCTATTTCCATAGGTTCTTCTTCTACGTGTTGCATCTTTTTTCTTTTCCTTCTAATAGTCTAGAATCACTTCTCTCAAACTGTTGATTTCTAGAGTGTTATCAAATTCTGCATACAAGACGACGTTCACCGTGTGAGGTAGAGGATCTGCAAACTGAAGTTCCACACGAAGTGGGCCTGATATTATAGGGTGGAAATGTCCTTCGTCGCTGCCTTGGTCCGGAGTGAAATCAAATCCCCACAAGGCATACCCTCCTGCATAATCGTCGTACGAAATGCCGTGGCTGGTGTTGGTGCCTAACTGTCCTGTGGCTTCAAACAGGCTCAGGTAAGATCGCAAGTAATTTTTCTGCTCAAAGTTAGGTTCAAAAGGTCTGGTACACAACGTTTTGCCATCTCGACTGACTTCTATCTTGGAGACGTTGTAGTGTTTAAACTCGAACGGATTCTGATCGTGTGAGGGCTGCATTACTGACGATGCCAATCAGCAAACGTTTGGGGAGCTGTCCTTGGAAGACGTGATCTTCGACTTTGGATCGGAGTCCAGCGGCAATGGTAAAGGTTTTCACTTCCACTCGTCGCACAGGATACTTGGCAGTGGTTCTACTCAACGTTTGACTGATGTCGTTGGCTTCTTTTGGTAAGACTTCTACACGTCGTACGTAAAGTTTGGCTTCTTGACTGATGGTTTTCCACTCGTTGTTTTCGGCCATCAAATGGAAAGCGGTACTACTGCGATTCAGTCTCAGGCGTACATCTACTCCGTTCAACAAATACTTGTCTTGCAACCACATGTCCAAATGCAAACGATCCATCAGTTCTAAACTGTGTCTGATTTTCTTTCGACGGTCGTTAAATCCCACATTGTGTATAGTAGGACTGCTGGAATTATATCTTTAGTACCATTATTGCCATCCTCAGTAGACTTCGCTGCTACTGTCAGGTCTGTGATGTTGAACTTTTCCGAGGTGTCAGGTTTCCAGACCACCGAAACATCCAGATGAGTGTTCTTGGCTTCTTTTCCGTACGTCAAGAGATTTTCCAAATAAGCACGGTAAGGGTAAGTATCCAAACTGCTGCTGACCAGTTTGTTATTCAAGTACAAATCTACTCCGCTGAACGAGGAATGCATGAAATTATTGACGGGTGCCACTCTGGCAGCTTCCCCAGGAAGGGTGTTGTCCGCTGTTTTCTTCACTTGAAGTTTCAGGTACAAGTAACTGTTATTCAGATCGATGTAATCTTCGGTTTGTCCTTTGATTTCAAATTCGATAGGAGCTGATTCCGTCAAAGACGATGCAGGATGAAATTCCACCCATTGGGATTCTTGCATCGTCATCATGGTGGGAGGCATGGTAAACATATCCAGTTCTGACTTGGTACATTCGCAAGAATCTCGGTGCATCATTTTCAATGGTTTAATAATCAAACACGTCTAATTCTCTGACGGTTCTTCTTCTTTTCTTATTCTTTTTTGAACTGCCGTGTGTTCTTTTATGAACTTTGAAGGGATTTCGATGTCGTCTTCTCTTTCTACCTTGTCCTTGCCGTGAAGTGGAGGAAGAAGTAATGCCAGGGTCTGAAGCGTGAAGTGAATTTATAGGATTCTCTCGGAGACCTAAAAGATCTTTGCCAGTGTTCATCAACACATTTTTGCCTGCTCTCATAAAGGCTTCTTTAGGATTTTGTTTGTCGATGAGGACGTTTTGCAAAAATTCTGTTCCTTGCGTCAAAGCGGCATCTTTTAAGGCATGGAATCCTCGAGTCACCATGGGTTTCAAAATAGGGGCTACCGTCCGAAAAGCCGATTTTAACATATCTCCTAAACCATGTCCTCGTTGTCGAGCCACTCCTCGGTACACTGGATACATTTTTTGGATGTTACAATGCGTTAGAGAACCTTTTTTCGAAAATGTAGTTTCGCCGTGACTTTTCCTTTGTCAATGAATGGCACACTTTGTCCCAAATCTCCTTTTATACTAATGTTGACACAGTCAAAATACGATTTACTTACCGGAAGATAATGAGGATGTACAAATTCACGGTGAACGTGAAACGTGTTTCCACCTTCTTCGTACGCACCAGCAGCAGTATCCACTTTGAAAGGAATGACTCTCAGTAAGGGCGCAGCTGTGTGTCCCACCACGTTGTACTCCACCACATCGGAGTACACAAACATTAAATTCAGTCCCACGTTCAATTCGATAGGAGTGCGAAAAGCCTCTCCGAATTCTACGTTGCTTGCGACTTTTTTATTAGTATACTTTTTATTTCCACCCAAAATAGAATACAACCCAGGAGAAAATTCAATGGTCATGAATTTTCTGTCCTGCTCGGGTAAGTTTTGTCTTTTTTGTCGTCAATGAGTTCCCCCTTCTCTTTGAAAAATTGCCACATCATGGTAAGCGATTCGTACCCATTTTTGTTTTTTTTCCAAGGCTTTGGCAAATTGGGCTTCGAAGACGGCCGTAATGCTGTCCACCAAATGTTTAGCACTAAAATAATACCCCTTAGGAATTCTCATGGTATGGCTTGCAAAGGGAGGAGTGGTCTTCGTGAATACCTTTCTGGAATGCTCAAGGCCAGGTTGAATTTTCTCCAACTCATCATGCACTCCCTTGTTCAAGATTTCCACGATGAAAGTGTTTTGACCTTCGTCGATGTTCATGATTTGCGTAGGATGAATGATTTCTACTAAAGTCACTTCCCAATAAGCATCGTGATCCAATTGGATGGACTGAGGTAATTTGGCCGTGAAACAACATAAGGTGTTGTTGGGAAACACATCCATAGAACTGTCACTAGGTAAAGTTAAATAAAATTGGTCATTCATAGTAGGTCTAAAGTGTTTTTGGCGTCCGAGGAGTCACTCGAGTTCAAAGGATGTTCAAAGGGTTCCAAAAGAGGACTGGTATTATGGTGACTGGAAGAAGAAGGTGGACTGACGTTGGTCGTACTCTCGTGGTGTTGGCTGCTGTAGTTGTTGTGGTGACTGTTGTCCGTCGTTGTCGTAAATTTCAAAGAGGGACTGGGTAAAAGATAACCGATGCAACTGCTAAGTAAAATGGTCCACAATTGTTTGTCTCCTTGTTGCAAACTCAAATTAGCAATAGCTGTTCCGATGACACAATACACCACAAAGATTTGGCAGAAAAAGACGATTTGATTTTTAGGCACACGTTCTCCGCACCACACCCAGAGCGGTTGTTTTTGTAATTCTTGAAGAGAAGAATCTGCGAAGGAGTCGTCGAGGTCGTGGTTGCTGTGTTGAATGGCATGTTAGGTTACTTCTTCTTTTTCTTTTTATAGTCGACGACTTGAGAAGCAGCAATCCAAGAATCAAAACTAGGAGGATATCCTTTCCAACGTACTTTGACTTCTTCTACTCGACGTTTACCTACTTTGCGTGTTCTTTGTTCGAGAATGCTTTCGATGTCGTACAAGGCGTCTTCTTTTTTGGTCACTCGTTGTAACTCAGGCAAGTAAAATGTTCCTTTGAGCACTTCACCGTTCATGTCTTCCAATTTATAGACGGGAGGATCACGTCCACGGACGGGGCCAGTGACACGAAACAATTCGGTGGTCCAGTTGGGTAAATAACCTTTGTCAAAAGTGCGTTTGGTTTTTCCGATGCGAACCCAATCTCCCGTCTTCAACTCCAGCAAGGTTTTTTTCTGAGGTGGTGGTGGTTTGCTCCTCTGGGGTGTACCAAACAATTTATCAAACACGGTCACTTCGTTTTCAGGGCTGACCTCTTCGGGGGCACATCCGATGCTTCGATGGTTCGATTGATTGTACGCTTTGACCAAACGTGGTAACACGTCGATGTACTTGAGAGTATGTTGATGTGTAAAATATTTCCACATGAGTTCTTTCAAAGTTCTTTGAAAACGTTCCACGATACTGGCTTTGGTTTCAGGATTTTCGGTAGTAAAAAAATGAATCTGTCTTTGTTTCAATTCTTTTTGAAAAGCTTGGTTTAGAAATTCGGTGCCTTTGTCAGTTTGCCATCGTAAAGGGTGACGACCACTTTGTTTCAAGACCAATTTTAAGGCACGTACCAATTCGGTACTGCTTTTAGATGTCAAAGGCACGACCCAAGCAAATTTGGAAAACACGTCGATGACACAAAACAAATATTTGTGACCACGATTGTAGGTGGCCAAATGAGAGACGTCGGCTAAATCGGCTTGCCATTGATGATCGATGCCTTCCACTTGGGTTGGACTTCTAGAAAATTTGCGTCGAATGGGTTTGTGTAACGTGTACGTCGATTGTTCTTGTAATCATTGTCGTACTTCTGGCAAACGTGCACTTTTCAATTTACTTTTGGCAGCTCGATATAATTTGTGAACTCCTCCGTAACCAGCAGCATGGCCAGGATTGTAATAAATGGTAGCTAAAAGTTTTTCCATGATTCCTCAATAAGTTACCCACTGTTCGATGCTACTACTTTGAGTGTCATGAGGTTTGGACGAAGCGGCTTGACGCGTTCGACGAGCCACAGGAGTGGGTAGTGAAGAAGGGGTAATGATGGTAGGTTTCTTCTTGGTGGTGTCTTTTTTCACTTCAGTCTTGCTGTCTTTCTTTTTTTCTTCTGATGAAGAAGGAGTGGACATCTTTTTAACCCAAGCTTTCGTGGCTTCTCGATGAGGGGTAGGCGAGGGTGTCAAGAAGGAAGCTGCAATTTGACTAGGTATGCCAGCAGACGGAGTTTAAAACACTTCTCGAGGCTCGTCTTCTTTTTTTGTCATCCCCGTGGCGGTGTCTCTTTTAGTGGTGGTGGTGGTCACTTTAGGTTCGCTTTTCATGATCGTCTTAAAATCTCTCAGAGTGGGTGGAGCTGTTTCGTCTACAGCTTTTTGGTGAAAGAGTTGCAGACGTTGTAAAAGTTGACCGTACCGTTGCGATTTTTCTGTTTCTGACAAATCGCTTCGTTCCATCAGGGTTTGTAATTCTTGTTGTAACTGTGACATCTCGTTGAGATTAGGATTGGGTGGTAAATGAGGTATCCGTTGTTCGTTCCAACGATGAAATTCCATCCATCGTTTGTAAGGTACTAAAGTCAGTTTTCGTCCTTCCATTTCATCCAAAGGTACAAAAAGGTGTGGTCTTTCCAGAGAAGGGTGTCCTTTTTATCTTCTTTTTTTGTTATCGCATGACACCTCCTAAAAGTGGTCCAGCAATCGTTCCTAACAAAGAACCCGCTATTTTTAACAACGGTCCTAACAGCATAGGTAGAAATCCTCCTGGTTGCACCAACATTTTTTTCTTTTGTTGGAGTGGTATTTTCTTTTTCACCATTTGACGAAGAACGTTCCGATGTTTCCCTAATTTTTGTTTCTGTATCTTGGACAAAGGTACCGTTCCTTTCAAAACGTTCAAACAACATTCACACACGGTATCGATGATTTCTTTAGGGGCTGTTTGAATGAGTTGTTTTCGCATGGGAGGATTGGATTTGGTTAGGACAGACAAGACATCCCAATGTTTGGCCAGACGAGGTGGAAGGCGTCCTTTTTTGGTGGTTTTGCTTTTCTTTTTTTGGTATTGGTGCATACGTTTAGGAGTCATCTTTTTTAGTGGGGTAGAAAACAAGTCTGAAGTCTCTGGCAGGGTACCCTTCTATTTTATACTATAACACGTCTCCACTGATTGTCTGCACGACGTACCAACTTCACGACAGGCATCACTCGACGTTGAGGTGTTTTCAACGGACTAAATAGTCTTAGTTCTTCTTTGGATAAATCCACTAAACTTTGTAATATGCCGGTTCTCTCTTGGACTTTGGTTTTAGGGGAAGATACTTTGTTCGCCGCTGCTGCCATGGCCAAATCAGCCGATGTCGTCGAGGGTCCCGACGTGGTGACTTTCGAAATGGGTTTCCATTTTTGCATCAAATTAGGAAACACTTGTCTTAAGTCTGGTTTGGCAGGCATCATCGTGAAGGGTTTTGAAGAAGAAGACAAAGATGAAGATGTGGACGCAAAAGGAGACCTCGTCACTGCTGGTGGTGATGGTGGTGGTGTCTTGCGGGTGTACGTTTGCGTCCTGGCAGTAGTACCTCTCTTGCGGGTGCCAGTGGTGGTTGCAGTGGGTGTTTTTTTCTTCTTGGCAGAACTTTTCTTTTTTGGGGGGATTTTCTTTTTTGGACTTTTCTTCTTTTTTGGTGTTTTGGGTTTTTTGGCTTGGGTATTAGGATCCCATTTCAAAAGGGAACGAATCATAACCCCTCCTAAAGAACCGCTTCCTCCAGGGGTTAAAATGATTTGTTTTTTAGTCCGTGAATCGATTCTAGGATCAGCTAGTTGTGACAACGCCCCTTTATGTTTTTGAAAAAAACGTTGAGTTTGATGAGGGATGTGAATGATGCCTTGCAGCAATTGACGTGCCGTCAAAGTAAACCATCGTAACACTTCTTTAAGACTAGCTTCTAACAAATGAGCACGGACTTGTGCATTTTTTTCGCGACTGATGCCATACAAGGTGTTATGTATGATGTTTATATAATATTATAAATATTTTAGGAAATTATAAATGTTTCTTCACTTTAATATTTGCTTAAATCTTAATGTTATCAGGAAAAACATGTTTAACTAGTGTCCTTGAATTAGGTTGTTTTGATCAATATGTTTTCTCAATTTGAAGGTCAAGGTTGATTTTTGTTTACAAGTAAAAATTCCATTAAGATGACTCATGTTCTAGAACATTCTGTCATGTGACCAATCTTTATATATACCATGTTTGGTGGACATTTTTTCAGTTTTGACATTACCATCAGTCTTGTAAAGAGCTATTACAGTTGTGAAAATTCATTCCAAATTCTAAGAGAGGAATTATTTTAAATATTCATTGGATTATAACAGTGCTCATAAACTTTTGGATTTTGGATTTTTAATTAATGATTTTGGAATTTATGTGAACTTATTCAGAGATTTTGGAATACTTCATTTTGACATCAGCACATCAAAGATTACTAGTACATCAGGACTTTGGAGACCATTAGCACATCATAACATTCAAGGACACAGCCGTGAATTCGGAACATTCTATATTTAGGACTTGTGATTAGAACAATCATTCTTATTGGATTATTAGGATTTCAAAACACATTACTGTAAGTGACTTTTTGATTTTTCATTTTAATTATCTAGTAATAAATTGCTTGTTGATTTTTTACTTGATTTGTTGGTTTCACTTTCTTTCTGTTACATTTTTCTTAGACCATAGAGTCGTAACACAAGGCACGAATCAATTTAGCCGAAGGATGAGCTTGAAAGGAAGTCATCTCGAAAGAGTGTGAGACAGAAATGACGTAGTGGCTGTTTTTATAGTTTTTTTTCTTTCAAAAATTGGCTGAAGGGGACGTGTAAATGACAGGACCTCCTTCTTGACCCCAAGGGTGAAACAATTGGGCACGAAATCTCAAATAGTCAGGAGTGGTGGGTTTTAAGTCGATGAGTAAATACTCGTGAGGGGTTTGAGTGGCATCGTCGTACGCATAATTGAGCCAAGGAGCGCCTCACTGTTTGGCTAACACTTGCACTTGAGATTTGTCTCTGGGGTTTTTAAACAAGACCACGTAATGGGCGTTGAGACTGATGGTACGATGGGCTTTTCTTTGTTGAAATAAATTTTGAGTAATGTATACAATACTAGCATTACGATGGTGTCCTTTTCGTGTAAACCAAAGTTTAATTTCTTCTTCGTCTTCTCCTAACATGTCGTCAAAGATGACCAGATGTGTTTGACTCACGTCAGACACGATTCCATCGTCTTCGCGAGTGATGCCTTCTACAAATGAAATGGTTTCTCCTTGACTTTCTTTCAATAACGTGTAAGACGATTGCCACTCTTTGTAACACCACACGATACGTTGAGGTGGACGATCAAACAAATGAGCTTTGTGTTCGATCAAACGTTTGACAAATTCGGTTTTACCTGAACCACTAGGTCCAGCAATCAACATGTTAAAAGGATGGCGCAGATACAAAGCGTTCCAACTGGAACGATCTAACTTTTCGTCAATCACTTTGACTACAGAAGTAGAAGAGGTAGACGAGGTAGAAGAAGATGATGTAGCCATGACTGAGGTAAGAAGATTTTTGAGAAGAAGACAAAAGACTCAAGACATTTTATACGTTTCATACACGTTTATTTTTTTTGTAAAAACAAACCAACACAACAAACAAAAACATTTTTTTTACAAGTCATGAAGGACAAAAATGCAGACCAAAAAAATGGTCAGGTACAAGATTAAGGCTACCACTAAAAGAATGAAAGTTCTGTATAAACAAGTCAATGTACAACATTCTGGTGTGCTAGGAATGGAAGGCCCAGGCACTGGTGGTAGTATTCTTCTGGTCTCTGTGGTGGTGGTAGAAGAATGAAATGTCTCTGACGGTAAGGAGGGGAGTGTTCCTCAGAGGGTTGTATTTAGACGACGACAACGGTGTGGTCTTTCTCTGCTGTGTCAGGTTCTTCTTCCAGGATGGTTTCTAAGGTCATTTTTTTGTGTGACTTAGGTTCCCATTTCACTTTTGGACACTTAGTGGTGACGGGCCAGATCTTTGGCAAACTGTGGTACTTCTTGTAGCCAAACATCGAAACCAACACTTTTCCAGTCACGTACATCTTTCCAACCGGTAAGTTGTTGGTGCATCCAACTAACAAGGCACACTTCTTCAAACGTGTCAAGGCAAGATAAATTTTGACTAATGTCTTCTTCACACGGAGGTACCCCACTTGTGATGTTCATCACCACTCTCAACACTTTTAGTATAATTTGTGTTTCGTGTACCGATAAAGCATGAATGCTCATGTTGTTGTTTTTTTATGTTTTTTTTTTTGATGGTTTATCAAAATAGTCCAAAACAACCACTGGTCCTCCAAAATAATCCAAAGCAAACACTTGTCCTCAAAAATACTCCACAACGAATGTCCTGGAAAACGAAATCCAAGAAAGGTAGTCACTAAGACACACACTGCATAGCGTCCAAAATTCAATGGAAACAGTTCTTGTATCAAGTCTTTATAATCCTCTAAGGTCTGAACACGATCGTTGACTTCCTTCCACGGAATACGTTTCACAAGTGAAGACCACAGATCAGGCATGGTGAGCTTTTATAGGGTGAGGTTCCTAAGGTGGGTATCTTTGGTGGTGGGTTTTTATATCCAGGTTCTTTTGTGATAGACTATTCCCGGGATTCTACAATGAAAGGTTTTCTCCAGAATCTTTCTTCTGACAGTTTGGAAGTAAGCATACCTTAAACATCGAGAAATGACTTTGAGTTTGCGTTTCACTTGGATCTTGACAAACTCTCGGTAAATGCGTACTCGCACCTCCAAAGGCAAACCACGAATGTGTTCTGGTAAAGTTTCCGATTTGGAAAGAAGTAACTCTCTTTTGTGTTCTTCACGATAGCGGTGATAGTTATTGTCCAGAATAAGATTTCTGATATCGTGAAAGTCACGGTAGTGTGCAAATCGAGGAATGACTTTGAGTTTGCGTTTCACTTGGATCTGGACAAACTTTTTGTAAATGCGTACTTGGAACTTCGAAGGCAAGTCACGAATGCGATCTTCTAAACTAGGGACAAAATACTGGTAAATGCGTTCTCGCAGCTCCAAAGGTAAACCACAAATGTATTCTTGTAAAGTGTCCTCCGACATGTTTTTTTTTTACTTCTTCTTGGCATCTGGCTCATCGTACCCGTACTCTTCTGAGGCCACTAAAGGTAAGAACTGACAGTGCGGAGACCATCTGGCATGTTCAATGTAAGCTGAGTCGGTAGGCTCCCATTGGTGAAGTTTCACACCGCAACTGAAACATTGAACTTTATCTCCTTCTCCCAAGTAGATAAATCCAGATCTGGCTAAAGCTTTGTCAGTAGTGGATTGTAGTAGATATTTAGGCCACTTGTCTTTGAACGTCTCGATTCGATTATCATACTTGGAATAACCAGGCAAAGCCACAGGTATCGTCAATTCTTTATGACATTCACAGGTACGTTTAGCATTCTTCCCAATAAAGAAGAAAGGTCGTCCTGCATCTCTAGAGGGACGGTGAGGCACACGTGCTGCATCGACGATGTCCAAGCGTACGGCATCCGTCTGATCGTGTGAATCGATGCTGTCAACGCTTACGGAATCCGTCTCGTCGCATGGCACTGCATCGCACTCCAAGTCGTAATGGTACTTGGAGTTCACACCACTAGATTTCTCCCTCGGTGGGTGGGTGGCATAAGTATTCTTATTCATCTTTGGTGGGAGGATGACAAAATGATTCATCTTTTTTTTCTTCTTCTTGCTCGGTCAACGTTGAAAGTCAGAATGAATGGTTAGGTTTGGAAGGGGTGCCCTTTTTTATACTGCAGATCGGCGTGTCCGTAATGTAAAGTGGTGTGGTCTGGAAGTCTCACTCGCTTCTGATACACGATTTGGTACACTTTTTGTAAAGGACGAGTGACAATTTGATGATTAGGTAACCGTACGATCTTGTGAGGTTCTAACGTGTGCACTCGAAAGTCTTCCACTTGTCCAGACAGCAAAGCATTTTTCAAAACCTCAAAGTTAACCACTTGGCTGGTTAGGGATGCCTGCTTGTTGCAACAGGAGTTCTGCTTCGTTTCGTTGTTTGGCTCTGTCCGACTGTCGAATGTTATTCCAGGCTCTTTTCCATTCTTTGCTCTCGTTCTTGTTGGCATACGTTCGCCCCACCACAATAGCCCGAGCCAAGCACATCTGGTCTTGAGTATTGTCGATTTGGACGACACTGCGTTTGGTACTTCGAATATCGTCCACCAGTAACGGTTTCCTACTTCGTCCACTTCCTCAAGGAGGGGAAACGTGAGTCAAGTAAAGTGTGGCCTTTCCATCCGTGATGGTAAACTTGTCGTTCGATTGTTGAACACGTTCTATTTTGGACATGACTTTGTCTGGCGTTAATTCTGCCGGGGTGCTGAACTCGATCCAAACAGGACTCTTTAAATTGTCATGATGAATGGCCAGTCTCAATCGATCGTCTTCTTTGGCTCCACATTGTCGTTTCAAGTTCATTAAGACAGAATCCCACAAATCGCTAATGAACCCCGCCGCTTTCTCGGGAGGTACTTTGGACTTGAAGTCTTTAAAGTGAACCGTGTGAGTGTAAGCTGTAGTTTTAAATTTTCGAGAAGTTATTTTTTCCGTCTCGGGAATCCGATAGTAATTTTCAGGAGGAGCCAAGGTAGTAGGTAGTGTTTTTTGGTCAGGGGTTCTGGTGTTGGTAGTGGTGCTGGTGGTGGATTTTGTTTTGGGTGGGTTAGAAGTTTGGGTTTCAGGTTCACTCATCTCCTCTTCGAAGTCACTAGCATGGATTTGAGCTAGTAGTTCATCTAGCGGTGTTTCAGGCGGTACGGAATGTCTTCGTCGTCGTGGCCTCTTTGTTTCTTCTTCTTCTTCTTCTGTTTTCTCATGGCTTGGGCGTGAACTTTTCATCTTGAAGTTTACTCTGAATCTGATTCAGTTTCACCCTGGGAACCTATATATATATATAGACCTTCTTACCTTCAGAATCACTGGTCGTGATTGCACTTTCAAACTGTGAAGATGGAAAAGTACTGCGCTCGAGATAAAAGTCAAGATACTTGCTATATCTGCCAAGAGAAAGGACATTGGGCTTCAGAATGTCCACAACGTCAACAAAAAAGAGATTTTGGAATTGAATTGAATAAGTATGTCCATAAGGTGTATGATAATTATGCTGCTGACATACTTGGTAATGTCTATCATATGAAGTCTGGAAGGAAAGTCAAAGGAAATGTGAATTCATTTGGAATGATAACTATTAATGTTGCTGGTAAGGAAGGAAAGAGGGAGAAACATACAAGTCGAGGGAGATTTGTCTTTGAAGCGGTGAATGGAGTGGATCTACCAAGACAGAGTCAAGTAGTACATCTCAATGATGTACTTGATGATGATATAATAGAAAATCTTCAAGTGATGACTGGTAGTGAACGAACATGTTTGCACAAACATGTGAAGAATGATAAAGAAAAAGGAGAGTTAATTTTGGAAGTGCTAGAAGTGTGTTGTGCCAGTTTGTTGGTGAGACTGAGGAAAAAAATTTGGAAGTATGGCAAGGGCTATTCAGTATTTTGATTGTAATAAAGGAAGTATCTATAATTGCTGTACTGGGATTTATAAGTCGAACTTTTCGAAGAAGTTCCAGAAAAGATTTCAAGCTGGATTGGAAGAGTCAGAGAAGAAGAGTCAAGGAACTGGTGGATTTGTGAGACCTGTGAAATTAACTGACTTGAATTCAGGATTATATAGTCGGATGGATTCCACTTATGATGTGGCAAGATGTTTTGGATTAGATCAGCCTGAAGTTTACAGGATTTGTAGGAAAAGGCAGTGGATTCGAGATGCTAATGGACATTTTATTAAGTTGGAGTTTATCAATGAGAGTCCAAAAGAAAGTTATGAGAAAATTGTAGACAAGAATCTTCCTGAAGTGTCAGAACAAGAAGAGGATGAAATGGTGGAGATGGAAATTGATTGAAATGTATTGGATTTATATGAAATTGTTTTATTACCACGAGTAACATAATGTATATACATTGAATAAAATATAATTATTATTGATGTATATCTCTGAATGGTGTTGTGTGGGGTTTTTTTTAATTTGAAAAAAATAATAATTATGTTCTCTCTCTCTCTCTTTCTATCGATCTAAAAAAAAGTTACCTCTTTCCTTTATCTGTTATCTCACTGTCGATCTAAAACCATACCATGTTTTCCATCGCGTCCGCGCGTTAAGCATATAAAGCGGTGCGTTGGCCAGTGTAGTCATTCTCGTTGACTCGTCAAGATCTCAACAGCTCAAGAAGATGGCAGCAACAAAGATTACAATATTAAAAAATGGATAGTGTGGTGTGTGTTTTGATATAAACAAAATTTAAAAAGTTAAAAAATGATTTGTGTGGTGTGTGTAAGTTTTGAATTTGATATATAATTTTTTTTTTTTTAAAAATGGATTGTATATTTGTGGTATGTGTAAGTTTTGTGTTTGATATAAAAAAAATTTTTTAAAAAAAATGGATTGTATATTTGTGGTGTGTTTTGATATAAAAAAATTTTTAAAAAGTAAAAAAAAAAAATAAAAATTTTTGTGTGGTGTGTGTAAGTTTGTGTTTGATATAAAAAAAATTTTTAAAAAATGGATTGTATATTTGTGGTGTGTGTAAGTTTTGTGTTTGATATAAAAAAAAATTTAAAAAGTAAAAAGATGGATAGTGTGGTGTGTGTTTTGATATAAAAAAATTTAAAAAGTAAAAAAAATCGTTGTGTGGTGTGTGTGTTTTGATAAAAAAAAAATTAAAAATAAAAAAATGGATGGTGTATATGTTGGATAGTATGTTGGCGTGATTTCATCCCTTTGTCATACCCTTTCGTCTGATAACAGGTTTTTGGGGTTTTTAGGCAGCACACAAGGCATTTGGGATAGCGTGTTAGGTTTGGGTTTGGGTTTTGGGTTTATTTGAGTTTGTATATAAAATAATATAAAATAACAACAACAAAAATTTAAAATGAGTTACGAAATTTTAGTACTATTTTTTGTCTCAGTCAATTTTTCCATTTTTTTTCCGGATTATTTTCAGTCTCCGCTAACGTCCGGTACAATTTCGGAAGTTTAGTGTTACTTTTAGTCTCAGCCAATTTTTTCCATTTTTTTCCGGATTTTCAGTCTCCGCTAACGTTCGGTACAATTTCGGAATTTTAGTGTTACTTTTAGTCTAGGCCATTATAATCTAATGTTCCGGATTTTTTTCTAGTCAACGCTAAAGTCCGTGACGGTTCCTGAAGTTTAGTACAACTTTTAGTCACGTCCATTTTAGTGTTATTATGAGTTGGTTCCCTTGATTAAAGCTATTTATAACATAGGTACAATATATGCAAATTTACTGACACCTCCAACATGATCTGAGGTATAGGTAATGCTTTATATATAACTCTAGACTATATAGATATAGCCACTAGGCAGAAGATCACTACACACGGCGTGTTGGATAGTGTAGTGTGGGGTGTTTGGATAGTAGATGACGTTGTATTCGTCACTACACACGGCGTGTTGATGGTATAGTGTGGGGTGTTTGGATGGTAGATAACGTTGTATTCGTCACTACACACAGCGTGTTGATGGTATAGTGTGGGGTGTTTGGATAGTAGATGACGTTGTATTCGTCACTACACACGGCGTGTTGATGGTATAGTGTGGGGTGTTTGGATGGTAGATAACGTTGTATTCGTCACTACACACAGCGTGTTGATGGTATAGTGTGGGGTGTTTTGATGGTAGATAACGTTGTATTCGTCACTACACACGGCGTGTTAAATTTCCGTTGGTACCCCAAGTGCCCCCGCTATGATAAATTCCCGTTTTCCCTATAGAGGCCCCTTTTCCCTATAAATTTTTGCATTTTTTCCCCATAGTGCCCACCCTTTCCCTATATAGGCCCCGCCACGTTAAAATCCCATTATCCCTATAGAGGCCCCCCATTCCCCCAGTACCCCCCCCCCCCTTAACTACTCACCAGTAAACACCAGTCTTCATTTTTATGGCTGTGAAATCTTTGGCATAAATCTCAGGATTTTAGCAAGGACCAAGCCGTGAACCTGTATATAACCTGTGTTGGTTTGTTTTCTCATTTGCCCGTGAAGACGCACCATACCGTGCGAGACGTTGGGAAACATGTTGAACTGCACTATTCTATTTGATTTACTGAGTGGCGGACACTTTCTTTATCGTTTACTACATACGATTTTCGTATCGTAACTTGAATTTTGAATTTTTCCAACTCTTTTTTTTTTTTTTTTTTTTTTTTTTTGGGGTTTAAAGCCATTTTTCAGCACTTTATAGGCTATACATGGCAGCCAGTATATCTGGTGGAGGAAGAACCCGGAAGACGCCAGAAAGATTCCGGAAAGAACCACCGATCCACGGGAAGCTACTGATATGCTTTCTCACATACCCACGTCGGTCGAGCCGTGACTCGAACTCTCGCGGACAGAGGTGAAATGTGTGAGTGATCTGTAAAGACGAGCGCCTTAGACCACTCGGCCACCAGGGAACCCACTTTTCCAAATTTGACTTTCGCATTTCTCTTATTTAACTTCTGGTTCAACAGACGAATGATAATAATAATAATAATAATAATAATAATAATAATAATAATAATAAAATTGAATCGAAAAGAACATTCTGAATTACTGCCAGGATTTTACTGCAACATTTCTTAGTCTACCCTGTAACGTAGTATAACCGAAAATCTGAAAAATAGAACGTCACCTCCATGATTTCATTCAGCCATCTAAGCCCAATGCCTCCATATTTTCGGAACTGAGAGAAACGGCAAACATTTGGTCGACCTTGGTTCAAAACTGTATGAGGAAGCACGAATAAAATGTAATATCTGAGGCTTTGGGTGCAATTAGTATTTTAAGACCAATTTTAGATTATGGAGTCTCAGATGTGTTCTAAAAAGCATAACAATGCTCCACAAAACGGTACAAACATATTTTGGAAAATATATTTTTCGGAAACGGGGGCCCTGGTTACACAAACTACGTAAAGATCGGCCCTCTGGAAATGACGCAACAGTCTCTCCTCCTCAATCGAACTGCCATACACCGAGATAAAGACGTTTTAACAAAAGCACTAACCACCCACCCCAACCCTCCTCCGCCACCAATCACTCTTAATAATAGGTTTTTCTCCAATATTCTCTACCGATACCCTCGCATTTTGCATATCACAGCCTGCTACTAATAAATTGCTTTCCAACATCTCAGCCAGCGGACAAGTATAAAGAGCTTGACTGCGAAAGGTGATCTGTCTGTCGTTGTTACCTCCACTAACACGCTTCCACTTAGGCCGATAAATCAGCCCCCCAACTTGTGATGATACCGCTTGACGGTTTGTAGGCAGATCGCGCCTATTTTTAAAATTTACAATGTTCTGCAGACACTTCGTCCGCACAAATCAATGTGCATTTTAGATACAATCCTACCTACCGTGAGCATTTCGAATTCAGTGGTTACGTTGGGCAATAATAACTGGAATAGGCCCTTGTCTTAGAATGCTGAGTTGTTGCGCTCTTTCTCGAGAAATTGCAAGACCATTCGAAGCGATATAAATATTGGACCCCCGGGTTAGTTCGTTAGTACGTTGATGACGGAGTCAGCTAAGAAGTAGAATTGTTTTGTGTTGCTGTTTTTTTGTTTTTATATATATATATATATATATATATATCTATATATATATATATATATATATATATATATATATATATATATATATTTATTTTACGTTTTGCAGTGACAATTAGATTGACAATTAAACCACATCTAAGTCTATTACTCGGAAATAGTGTGTGAACAGGGATGGAAAATACAAAAAGGTTTTTATTTTATGCGCCAATTTGCAGGCGAAACTGCAAAAATTAGAGCACATGGTAATATTAGTTTTTTCTACTTTCATTAGTTTTACGTGAATGTAAAAAAAAGGTTGTGAAATTGGATCTTGAAAAATTATTTATAAGATGCAGAATTTATATTTTTATACACGACAATTGTCATGAAATTGATATAATTATTGTTAAAATCATATGCAATATATTAATTGAATAATTGAATGCAATGAAAAATAGCACCAATAAACGGTAAGATGAATTATGAAGATAATGTATGCTATTCCTATCATATATCAACATGATAAGAATGTTGATATTTGCATCTTGACACCCTATTGATACCATGTTAAGTAAGACAATAATGATCAAAACTTTTGAAACTTTTCTATGAGTTAAATTTTGAAATAAATTTGTTTCAAATTCATTTTGATTTTAACAAATATATAGTACGAATGTTTTGCATATTATTTAAATTTCTATTAGAAAGTAGTTATGGGAGATGATATGGGATATAGTGCGCGTTTTGTTGATCTAACGGAATTAACATTAAATATGATCCTATGGGAATCTTTGGGAATTAAACATTAAGTATCACCATATGGGGCTCAATAGGAATTTAACATTAAGTATGACCCTATGGGAATCGATGGGAATTTAACATTTAATATGACCATATGCCCTATGGGTTCTATGGAAAAAAACGTCTTTAGGAAAATAAATAGCATGATCTTATGGACCTTTTTGGACTTAGCATGATGGAACTCCATAAATCAACACCTACTTCGACTGACCAAGACTTATCGTAACTCGCCAACACATACACCTACAAACTACAAAACCACCCACAGACGTGTGGGTGGGGGAGTAAAGAAGGAGGTACACTCATGAAGAGCATCACATATTGACCATACACACCCACCTTCACTTTGCAACACTTGCTCTTTACAATCCAAAAAGAGGAGGGATTGTATCGATAGGTAATGCTCACTAAAACTCTTGTGGACTATCCAACATATCATGTCACAGCAATAGAATATGAGCTGTATTAGATAAGCCACTATGACATACCAAGAAACAGACTTATTTATGTTTTCACAAACCAATACCCTCCTAGCTCCCAAGATGAAAGAGGATAAATTAATAACAATCATAAGCCCAAGATTAATGCCAAATCTTTTTTCAAACCCAACACCTTACCATGTATTAACTGAACCAATACGACATGTGGACAAACATCCTCATTTCCATTTTCATAAAAATTAGCACCTTCCAGGGCTTTACAAAGTCACTTGCCCGATGTTCAGGACAAGCTAACATTCGGCTCGGACATGTTTATGTTCGCAAAGTACTTGTCCGCGGGCAAGTTAAAAAATGTAAGAGAGGCAGAGTGAGCGAGAAAGAGAGAGATCCTGTTTAGTTCGTAATGCTTTATATTCTGCAAGTTTTATACTGTGTGATCTCGCCACAGTACATATCTCAGCATCCTTATTTAGCGTTGATATGTACCGCTTTATTGTATTACATAACTTCACACAGTTTCTTTCAAGCTTCGATCATAATTAAATAACCAATGAATGCGAGAGAGAGAGAGAGAGAGAGGACTTTGCACTGTTTATAGTCACTTTTGTTCATTTTGTTTATTTACAAATGTGTTGCTTAAAAGCGTCCAGTTTCGTCGATATATTTCGGAACATGTAGACGTATGATGGAATTTGTTTCTTTTCTTAGTTTGACATCACCTTTCCCTACTAAATCCAGAGTTACATAGTGTGTGTATTAAAAATAGAGCGAAAGATCTAACGGTATTAAATAAGGGGTATTAGAAGAAGAAAAAAAAACACAGTGCTCAGCATCTTCATTGTCATAACCACATGTACACATGGGAGAGTTAACTAAATTCACTCTGTAAAGATTGGATTTGAAGGTACTCCATGTTTAAGTTTAGTATGTAGGATATTAAGGTGACTTTTCGAATGTCATAATACAGTGATGGGTCGTTAGTTGAATTAGATAAATGTTTTTTAAAGATAGAAAGACTATGAGCTTTCGGATAACTTTATGGAGCTAGTTCCAATGACAAGTCCTACATGGTAGCAAGAACGTTAAAAAAAAAAAAAATTAAAAACAAAAACAAAAAAAATTAAGTCTGATAGAAGTTTACCGGCAATTCCACATTTTTGAAACTTATAAACTAACATTTAATCCATACTCTGTCAAAGTCTTTACTGAAATCAAAGAAAGTTAAACACGTGATTTCTTTCGAATCAAATTAGAACATATTTTTTTGTGGTAAAGATCAATTAGTTGATGAGTTGTTGAACGTCCTGGAAGAAATCCAGACTGATATTTTTACATCAAACCATTTTCATGCCAAAATGATATACATGTCTGAATATGATTCTTTCAAAAACCTTGATCACACGGCTCATTAGAGAAATTGGTCTATAATTTGACGTAGCGTTTTGTTTCTTTCTTATAAATCGGCATGATATGAGTTAGCTTTCACTATGCGGGGAACATAATGGCTCCATCTGATTTATTGATATTTGCAAGGGCACAGACATTTTCTCAACTATATTTTTAACAGTTTATGTCTAATTTTATTGGATCGAGTGGCTTTGTTTTTAGGTCAAGAATGTTAATTACATTTATAATTTCTTGTATACCTATAATGTCAGCAATATTAGTTTGATTTATAATTTCAAATTGTAGCAACTCTTTAGCATTATTAATTATTTCTTTGACAGTTATGTTTGAAATACGGCTTCATTCTGCCATAGTAACTATCCCTTTAGACCAGTGGCGGCGCGAGGGTTCGAGGCGCTCGGGGAATTTCTTTAGTAGCATCCCTACCGAGGCGCCCGGTGGCAATTTTCTTTAGTGGCGCCCCTACTTTGCCACAGAGAGCAGTTTTTATGTCAGTTGCCAACCTACACCCACCCCAATCTTAGCCCCCGTTACAACTGCAAAAAAGATAAAAGCTCCTGACGCCACCCCCCTTCACCTGGCGCCCGGGCGCAATTACCTCACCCCCACCCCCAACGACCCGCCACTGCTTTAGACCTTTAATACCTTCCAAATATTTTTTTAAATACCGGAATTGCTAAATATGAGGTGGCTGAATCATGCAGTAACTCGGAATGGGCTTGATAACTGTGAAATATGGCTCCACGTGTCAATAATAACTGTCCATATACACCTTTCTTACCTTCATATTGTCATTTTTAGACCCAAATGATTAAAAGTAACTAATCCAGCTTTTGAAATAAAAAAAATTAAAAAAAGAAACAGAGAAACACGCACACACACTATATCTTGAAAATATTCTTTTTTAGGTCTATATTTCAAAAAGTAGCTTGCAGACATCATGCAGCATTTTAAAGCACGCCGAGGATGTTGACATTGTGTAACAGGCCAAATTTTGCCTTCGAAAAGGACAAACAATCGCCCTAGACCCCACCCCCTCCGGCCCTACGAAAAAAAAAATGCGAAAAAATATATATTAATTAAAATACACGTCCATTTTATTGAAGATGTGTTTTAATGTTGGCTTGTCTTTACACAAAGTAATAGCTATCGGTTGTTTGTGAAATTCCTTCACGTACCTGTGACATGTGATGTAAAGCTTTATTAGGGAGCATTTAAAATAATTATTGGGAATTATATGTTCAGTTATCGATTATTTCACTGGGACATTACATAACCGATTATGAGTAATGACATTAGAAGTAGTGTATTTGCTCATCATGCACATCACAAAAGTTTAAATGTGAACTAATCAGGGGTTGGAACAGTTATCTATATGTGAATATGCCTGATGTTTTGCCTTTTAAGAGGTGGTACACGCAAATGAGATTTATGGGCCAAAAATAGGTTACTTAACATTGGAGCAGGGGATAGGATATAAGACTGCAGATTTCTTACGTCGCACAGGTTTTCTGAGGTGGCATTATATAGATCCTTTTTCCTGAGACCCGGAGCTTCATTTTAATGTTGACAAATGTTGTACTGCCGGTTTGGGTACCTCGAAAATTAGGTGCGGTATGCTGCTGTACTATTAAGTACTTTTGACACAGCCCAAAATTTAAAAACACAGCGAATAGTGATTCTACTGTGGACAAAAATCCTCTTACGCAATCGATGAAACTAAGTACTGACAAAAACGTCATTATTCTACAAACCACGAAAAGGAATTTCCATGAAAATGAATGAGTTATCAATATAAAGTTTAATTACTTACTAGTGTACCTCCTTGCAAAGGTTGTTAAGAAATTGTCACTATAGCTAAGTCATTGAGATAAGGAACCACGGGAGACACATAATAAATAAAAGTTAAAAACAAGACAAGTTCATACTAAATTTGATATGTTTGTAATTATTGATTTATATGTTCTAAAATATCATAAAAGATATACAGACTTTATGGTAATCGAAGGAAAATAACCAACGTCTTATTAACTGCAACCTGTACGATGTTTCTGGTGTGCACACGTGCACAGCAATGCAGGTGAGCGCGCACATGTGTGCAAATACAACACTATCGCGGGTTATGTAGGTCTAACGAGTAGGTCGCCTCTTAAGCATATGGTGTTGTGATAAAAAACTTGTATTTCTTCTTAAATTACTTTAGCATTTACTTAGAAAAGTAAATGTTGAAATTGTTTGAAAGTTTTCATCAACAAATTTTATTGCAAACACTTCACAGAACAGATAAAACGGCAGTACAAAGAGTATACACTAGTTATCGGAAGTGCAATTAAATCCACAAAAATAGTTTACATTATGTTGATAATAGATTTTTAAAAAATAGGAGAAATCATCGCACATAGTTTGATGACTTTTCTGTGATTTTGATGCCTTCATCAAAGAGAATACATATTTTACGAAGAATTAGAATATACTAGTACAGGTTAGGGCCTTGTTTCCGGCAGGCATAAACATTTGGTTTACTTGGATCTTTTACATAGTCCCTTGTTAACATTTGTAATTTAATTCGTTGAGAATTATGACACCCCCACTTTCAGGAACCGGATACATATTGTATTTGTGTTATATGCACATTCGTCTGTCTATCTACCTTCTGTCACACCGAGCTTGTAACAAATATATGTCAGGAACTATTTAACCTTGCTAAATTAACTGCATGTGATGATTTCTTGCGAGAGTTCCAATATTTGGTTAGCTTCTGCTGACCCATGCCTAATTGGTGCTTTTAAAAGTTTATTAGGTTCTAAGTAAACTATATACAATATTGTATGGGCAAACTGGACTAAATCTGAGATACGTGTCTTCTGATGTTTCCAAGACCTGAATAGGGGTCTGATAATCATTGCACGTTTGAATGTAAAATCGGTGCATTCTGTGGAGGTGGGTGCGTTAAGAAAATTTCCGTTATTCTTTATTTTCTTTAAATCTCGGAAGTGAAAGAGCGGTAAGGATAAAAACTCATCAATTCCCTGAAGGAATAAAGACTTATGGAGATCAGTTAAAACCTGCGATGACGTCGATAGGAATATTATGGATTAAGTTTGGACAATACATTCAGATGAATAGCATGATTAAAACCTGTCTGCTGGTGTATCATTAAGAATTATACATTCTAGGATGGTGTGGAGCCTCCGAGACGGACACAGAAATGACACAAAATAATATGACCCAGTTCAGAAAAAGTTTAATGTGAATAGAACAATAATGTAAAATGGTTTGAAAGACTAGAGAAATCATGCAGCTAGGACGCATCACAATTAATTTCAGAATTAAGTGCTTAAAAATGTCAAATAAAACAACAACCAAACAAATATAGTATGGCAATGAAAATTGGCTGAGGTGAAAGTACAAATGGGCGAAATACAACATGCAATAAAATACAAAAGTGGTTATCGACCTTTGTAATTCGTCATGTGAAATAAACTGCATAATGTATCAACAGAAACATGACTATTACTTATATACTATAAAAAGACAAGTTTAGGTCCCAGTTTGAGCAATTGATGTTCCTCTTGTTTACAGTTTAGATCTCATGAGAGATACAGAAGATAATAACATTCTTGGGACACTTCATTAGCAACCTTAGAGTTTTAGCTTTTGGGGATTTCTAACAATTGACATGTGTAAAAATGCATGTTGGTTTAGTCAAGAACAGTAGCCACACGAGAATGTGGGCTTTAACTTTTTTTTGAAGGATATACTATCAACTACTTTACTGTAGAAAAGAAGGAAAACTTTATCGTAATTTATACACCAAGTTAATAAATTATGACAAATGTCATATATACTGGAAAGCATTACAAGACTATGAAATTCATCAATTCAGCTATTTTGCATTAAACAGACCTTCCGTTGTACAATAGCAAATTATCAATTAATTTCATTTTCACATTAGCGAAGAATTTTACATAGATTAAAAGAAAACAGAAAGATTATGATCTCCGTCTTAATTGTTACATACAGTGTGCTACAAAACACCCGAATACTACACAGACACTAGAAAATTAAACAGTATATTGAACGGTTATTTTCCTGAAAGTTTAATATAAGATACATAGTCAAATTGAAGTCAGTGCTTTATCGTATAACGCAAACCTTTTCGAATTTCAAATCATGAATTATAAAATAAAAAAAATGAAACAGTGACCTCGTAACGCGATGCTACATATAACTTGTTTTTTTTTAAAAAACAAAATACTGCAAAACGATGATAAATCAACACAATATCACATGGATTTCAGTTCGTACGAATGGAGGATAAGCTATTAAGAGTTCAAATAAAAATATTGTGTCATGGTTTTATAATTTATAGGTACCATTCTACGCAAGCCTTATCAGAAAAGCAAAATGATTAATTTCATTGCATCCTGATACAGAGACCTTGATCTGCAAATAAAACATACGCGAGAAAGAAAAACACATCGCTGTGTCACATGGACCTTATCTCCTATACAAGTTTAAAAGAAACAGCCAATTAAATGTTTGTATATAAATTGATATTTTTGTGCATCATAACACGCAAATCAAGAACAGACTCCCTTTGTCAATGCCGTCTTTTTTTAGCTAGAAATAAACAAATAAAACATAGCTTTGAACTTGATGTAAAAGCTTGTACCCTAATCTAGAGTATTGACGTACGTACGGACAGGATATACACGGACGCCAAACTGATCACTATATCGAATTTCCATCAAACAAGGTCTGCACAAAATCCATTCTGTATAAAACTCATGAAATAAAAAATGTAGCAAACTAAATGTCATGCTCCTGTTATCTTAATACACAAAGCATCTGAATATTACCAATATCACCCGTATGTCACATGACCGCATACTAGACATACCCGTATGTCACATGACCACATACTAGGCATACCCGTATGTCACATGAGTCTTATCACATACTAGAACAAAAAGGCTAAAAATAAACATGAGCATATGATATGCAAGGGTTGTTTTTCTATCATGTCACGTAAACCTTATAAAACAAATAATGCAACACATGTGGTATCAAATGATGTACAACAAAATCCTTAAGTTCATTACGTCATGTTACATGGACTTTTACATGTTACATGGACTTTTACATGTTACATGGACTTGCGTCACAAATTAAATCATATCGCCATTCACGTTGATCTCAACTCGTATATCACTGTACATAGATCCTGCGTTACAAATAGGAACATCACAGAAAATAATTGCATCGCCATTAACATGAATAATAACTCGAACAAGTGGAAAAGGAACGGAAAAAATATTTAAAGACCAAGTGGCTTGACGTTTGGAAAAACAAAACACTCTAAGCTGAATACAGACAGACTTACATACAGACAGATGCACAAATACTTGAAAGCCTGACCCGTAATGCTTAAAGAAGGAATTTGTAACAGAGGAGTAAATATGTAATTTTCTTTACTTTTTTATTTTAATCAATGTGGCTTCGTAGCTGCCGGGTTGAGTCAATAGAAAGGCAAATGATAGTGCTCACTCTGCCTAAAATCTTTCGGAAAAAGAAACAACCCCCTGTTATAATGTAATTTAAGCCTTCGATGTAAATATCAGTTCAACAAGTCAAGTATTTAATCTTTAACACACTAACTTATGTTCAAATATGTATCTGCGAACTTTTGTCTGTGAAAATTGTCATAAAATCTTTTTGTTTTCTTCAGATCAGATACGTTATTTTGCGTTCCGCTAATAATGGGCCTTTGGTGGAAACTTGGCATCCTAAGCACAGTTTTTTCAAAGAAGTTTTCAGTCCGATTGCAAATAAGTTAATATCGAGAAACCAGTGTAAACGTATTTAGATAAAGTTCAATACTACACTAGTGTTGATGAGTTTATATATATGTCAACTTAAGTTTAAGACATACGCCATAATTTGAAAATAAAATAAAAGAGATAGTTCTAACGCATAGCAACACAAACAAATTTTGGTGGTAAGGCACCTGCAGCATCGCTTAGTTTAAAAGTGATTCATTCCTTATAAACATCATCATGAGATAGTTCAATTTGGTATCGATACATCTATCTGCGAATGGTTAAGCGACACGAGCATATACATTGTTAAACTTTCTATTCAATAATATTTTCATAGCATGTAAGATAAAAGCATCAGTATACAAAGACTTCAACCATTTGAACCACATCTCTTGTCCTTCTTCTTTGATATATACATATACAGTACTGTACATAAATCCAAGCAGCCATACTAGTGGCATCATCAGTTACACGTATATATGGATTGATCAGTTACACGTACATATGGATTGATCAGTTACACGTACATATGGATTGATCAGTTACACGTACATATGGATTGATCAGTTACGCGTAGATATAAACATATAGTTGTTATGCAGATGTAAACATGTGCATTCGCGAGGGCGTCAAGGACTGTACCATTACATCGGAGCAGGTACAGAAGATAAAAGATAAGTTGTAAATGAGGTGCAACAATTTCGTTGAAAATTACCGTGATCAATTGAGCTTTTTGTTATTTCCTGCATATTTGTTAGTTGGGTAGAGACTTTCAAAAGCGTCCAAATATGACCTATGGAGTACACGTTCCCATGATATCACCACAAATAATAATTATAATATTAAAAATAGTTGCTAGAACAGGACAGTGATTCCTTTTCATTAGTAACTTGCCAGACACCTTTCTTTAGAAGGATCAGTCCTAAAAAAAAAGACGCATTGACGAGAGATAGATGTCCTCATGGCAAGTTCATTTGTATGTAAACATATTACGTTGAATTACATGGAGACTTCTCTATATCAAGTTAAGTACAATAGGAATACAGTTTGTCCCATGTGGTGTAATTGTACAGACATGATATCCAACTCCAAAAGGATGGCGAAGCAAAGTTTAAATGGATCTGTATCCTATGTGCACTCAGCAGTACATGGATTCTTCATTGTTGAGTTTACGCATAAATTACATGATTGATGTTGATACTTCAACCAGCTCTACACAGCTGGTACTTGTTAGAAAGTATCACAGCTAGTACTTGTTAGAAAGTATTACAGCTAGTACTTGTTAGAAAGTATCACAGCTAGTACTTGTTAGAAAGTATCAAACATAAACCTAGCACCTTCTCCGTTTTACTTTTAGGATCTTCTTCGTTTTATAAACTGATAGTACCTACGCAGGGAGGGAATCATGGTCGGAATGCTAAATTTAAATGGGAAGGGCTGTACCTACCGAGTTAATCCCAATGGTTGCATACTGAAGAAAATATGCATTGGTCTGAATTGTCATAGCTCGCTAAGGCCCCCACCCCACCCCCACCCCTCCGGTATAGCCGCTCCTGAGACGTCACTATGTTATACTCGGGTGACGTAAGGACAAACGGACAGGTGTTTCTGATATTGACTCTGAAGAATTTCCCGTTCTCTCCTTAGCTCTCGTATCTGATTTCTTAAAGATGTATTGTCAGACTCGAGTTTCTGTGTTTTCTGAAATAAAGGGAATATATATTTATCAACATCATCATCATCATCATCTCTCTCTCTCTCTCTCTCTCTCTCAGACTCACACATACTCACACACAGACAGATAGACAAATTCACACATACACACACATCAGGATTATGCGATTTTAACTATTTACCCGGATATCAATACACGAGATGGAGATCATTACTTACTAATCATTTGCCATTATCCTTATGCATATAGGTAAATTTCGCCAAATTTACTCAAATACTATATCTTTAAAAATTTTCAGACAATTTTAAATGACTCATTCTGAAAGATTTGTTGTACAAGCCACAGACTTACATTTCAAACAGTTTTCTAGGGAGATACCTCTGCTTAATTCTCATCTTATTTTCATCATTTTAGCCCGGCTTATGTGTTTCAGTAAATCTTTAGCGTGTGGAAAACTTGAGTCTTAAAAGGTACACATCATGCTCAAATTCAAGTTTATCTCTTTTCTTTTCCTTTTATGTCCTATATAGATTCTATCATAGAAATGCCTATACCACCTCCATCGTTTTTCTTTTCAAACGCAATAGCTTACCTTCTGCAGCTCTGCTCCCCATGTTTTCCGCTTTTCCCGGAATTTTCTTGCCGCCATTTTGTTCTGTACTCGTCTCCTTTCCACCTTCTCCTTTTCTTTGTCTGTCAACTAATAATAATAATAATAATAATAATAATAATAATAATAATAATAATAACAACAACAACAACTCGAATAATGTATTCTTATCCACAAATATTGCTTGTGCGACCTTGTCCTTTGACATTTCAGTTGAATGGGATCTCTGAACTAATGCTGAAAATTCTGACGTGGATGGGGAAAATAGATATTGGATTCAGATATCCCTGACAGAAGTTGAAAGCCTAATTGTGTGATCGTGTCCGAATATATCTCGTGCATCAGTGCTGTAAATTTATCTGAGGCGAAACTACAAACACAGTGTGTTTTAGAAATACAGACTATTTTTAACATTAATATTTTGGCTTTCCAGACTACTATATCAGAGGGTGTAACGAACTGCAAGAGAGGATCAGTTAATATAGTTTAAATCTTTAAACTACAAATTAGTGTCGAAAAATGACGCGGTTATTACATGTGCAATGCAGTGATTATTTTGTAGCTAAATGCTAAATATAACGCAAAGATGAAATTAAATTCCATCAAAGAATTTACAACACCAGAATATTGAAATCAGATGTGTAATATTTAAATTAACATTGTGCCAAAGATACCTCATCGTTTGGCTTTTCAGTAAAGTCAACCATCAGTTCCTCCTTTCCCTCTGCCATCCTCTTGAACTGAATTCTGTTTTTCAATTCTTCCTTTATTATTGGCATCATATTGTTGCTTTCTATAGACTTCACTGCCGCGGCACTTAGACTTGGGTCAATAGCACCAAGACCCGTAAACACGGGGAATTCGTGCATTGTTAAAGGCAGTGCACTTGCTGCCGATGCTTCTCTACCAATCTCACTGTCCATATAAAGGATCCCGTTGACTACGGAATTATATCTTTCGTACATGGTTATGGCTGAAATAAATAAATATTATATGTGTTATTCCATGCATGAATCAATCAATAAGTCAATAATAATAATAATTATTAATAATAATAATAATTTTTATTAATATTTAGTATAATATGCTTTACCCCTTACTTGTTTTACTCCTTGTCCACGTTCTCCATTTTTCCTCTTTGAGACTGCACTCTCCCCCATTCATATAGAAGTACAAAAACACTCTCTACTTCAAGTTCGTCATCTTCTATGGATATTCTATTGATATTGATTTACGCGTATATTTGTTTCATTCGTACCATTGTTTATAGCTATTTTCTTTTAAAAATGCAAAATATACATTTATATTATTTGGAATTCAAACATAAATTGGAGATGGAATCTAAGCTGCAGATAATGGTTCAAATCGATGAAAATGTTGATAGAAAGACAGATAATGGCTTTATATCAGCGGAGGAGGATTTGGGATCCATCTTTCCTCACAGACATTTGAGACAATACCATTGAATACAGACGTGCACTATTATAATTATTATTGTATATTTATGGTATGTATATAGTGTATACTGTCTCTCTCCCTCCGCCTGCCCACGTTTTTCCTCCATACGCTCTGCTACTTCATTCAGACTAATTATGATGTATTCTTATAAAATTAACATCCAATTGAATAAATGTATAAAATGGATCACATAGTTATTATTGTTACAGCTTTGTTTTTTGTTTTTTTGCTTTTTTTTTTAGAGAGATTTTTGCCTACTAAGCACATAAGTGTCAATCTCTATGTTGTAATTTTCTGGCTGAACGTCACTTACGCTACCTATGCTTTCTATTCCTGCTACCGTCTGAATTGAAATGATTACGTCTACTGACGTCACTGTCACATGCCCCAAATGTTGATCTCCAACTCTCTTTAGTCATAGGTTCCTACACATACACGTGCTTAATAAGGGGATGGCGGGCATTTGATGTAACTCATATTGGCAAAGATCGTCTTTTATTTTGGGCATTTTTCATAAGATCTCACTCTACTAAGAAATTGATATAGATACACAAAGTTGACTGGACCAAGTCATTTGACGGAGGAGCTCTATGTCGTAATAGTTTTATCTGTTTTACCTATCTATGTAGATTATTGGAGAATATAGTCAGACAGCATATTCCAGCATGTATATATGTATATGTTCTTCTTTTCCCTATTATTACTTCAATTCTCTCAATTTAATTGTTTAATTTTTCTGTACGTGGATGATTGGTAAAAGATCAAAGACATGCCATAAAACTGAGTATATACTTCATTATGGATCGGTTATCTACAAGTTACTTGTGTATTGTCAAGTATAAAGGTAAATTTGCTGTACACGTGTGTATTAACATCATGAATATATAGCACACTTGAGTGAATTTACATAAGAAACGCTGAACACCCATCAAATCTCACAAAATAACGTTTTAGGTTAAACTGACTGTTTATATTTCTATTGGATAATTGTATTAATTTGATTTATTCTGTATTCCTAATGTACATTTCAGAAAGGCTGTGCTAACGTTATCTTGGGACAAAAATTAAACATTCAGTTCCAGCATTTTCAAACAAATTTTTTGTTCTTGCTGACGCTTTTTTTCTTCTGGCTGCTGAGAGAGAGAGAGAGAGAGAGAGAGAGAGAGAGAGAGGAGTTTTAAATGATTTGTAAAGATGCAAGCTCTAATAACAGTTTCCCTACGTTTGGAGCTAAGAAAAGGGGTCTTTCTAAGGAGACAATAAAATACATACACAGAAACACATAAAGAGTGAAACACACAGAACAATATATATTTACATTTGCCACAAGAACAATTATCCAGAAATAATGAAAAGGTTAAAAACGGCGAAGAAAATAACAACCTCCGTTTGCACCCAAAATGCCATTCTGGCCTCGATTCGAGGCCCATCGGTAGTTTGAATGTTATTGATCCTTTAGACGGACCTAAAATTTCTGTTTTGTGCTCTAGCCTTTCATTTACGTCTGAAATGTTCACTTTTATTATTCTTTATCCTAAATGTGCCCATGGATATCGCTATGATTTTAGCAGTATTTTCAGTTCATCTGTTGAATTCAGTGCTGCTTAAAAAATGTCAAACTACGTGACACCTTTTATAATAGAAATAAAATGCAATCGTCTTTGAACATTTTGATTTAAAATAAAAACTTCTTACGAACATCATGTCCCATATATTTTTACCAAACACGATGAATGATGCTATAATTAGGGATACCATATTGGTGATATCACACCATTTTTAGATAGGTAAATAAAGGAAATAAAGGATATATTTCACCTGCAACTCGCTTTTGCAGAGACAGACAGACAGACAGAGATTGGAAACAAAAGAGAAAAAGTGAAGAATTTCTAAGATTACATTCAACTGAGTCGTTCGACATATAAGAGGTTACGAAATATACCTACCTTGACAGTATTACCTCCAATTACTTGTGTCCACTGAAGAGCGTACGCAATTTACCTACATTGATAGTGTTACCTACAGTTAAATAAATGACAAACATTGTCTCGTCCAACAATCTTTTCAAGTACTTCAAATACAAACGTAAAATTCTCTTGTTTAAAGTGCAGACGAACAACACCCCTGATTTTATTAGTTTTTCAAGAATATATATTATATGTATATATATATATATATATATATATATATATATATATATATATATATATATATAGAGAGAGAGAGAGAGAGAGAGAGAGAGAGAGAGAGAGAGAGAGAGATTAGAAAATATAAAACCTGCCTGATTTTTTTCTCACTTCAATGCGTCTGAATGCCAGATTACCAGATATAATAACTACGAACTAACTTGTTTTTCGAATTTAATTTTAGCCAGTCAGTTTTAGAACACAAGTAATACCATCTGGCAGATTTACAAAAACTTTGATCTTCCTTGTTTCAAGTGTCAAGTAATTTCGTTGAGATGAAATTGCTATTGTATTTCTTTCTAAGCATGACCTGGTTTTGATCTTCATAACAAATGATATATGGGACCACGATAAGGAAACTAACAGAAAAATTTGCCTTTCTTGGAAAATTAGAAACCACTTCTTTATGACTGTCTGTCTATCTATCTATCTATCTATCTATCTATCTATCTATCTATCTATCTATCTAACTATCTGTCTATCAAATCAGGAATATCCGTTAAAATTGAATTTCCTTATTTTTCCCCCGCTTGGATAACTAATATCCAAAAATGTATATCCACTACGAAAAGTTTTTCTTGGTATAAAGTGATAAGGCAAACATTGTCACCTTAAACTGTATATCCACTTGGATACCGGGGGACATATACGACACACGAAATTAGCTACTAAATGTCAAAAAAAATATCAAAAACCAGGATTTTCAAGATGAAATAACTACATGCAGTTAGTTTTCTTAGTCGTATATTTTCTCGTTCAACATTATTCATCGGTTTGATTTCAAATTAAAAGTGACTGTATTATTATAAAATTCGCTTGATTTTTAATTGTTTTTTTTAGGTGTCATAAATATAGGCATTAAATAGTACAAGAAGCCGTTTTTTTACTGTGCACTCATTCTACCATTATATCCCAATGGGTTTTGAAAGCCACATATTGAGGTAATGAATTAATATGTAATTCCAATTCTGTGTTTAAGTTACTCGCAAATTTGATCACCTGATATACGACTTACTTGATTTACAAACAGGTAACCCTTTGTGCTCAAAGAGTTTAATATGTGTATTCAGTTGCAATGGCTGTAGTGTCATTTTGTAAACACGACCTAATTTCTTTACTTCCCTCTGAAAGACAAAAAACGTACACAATACACATGGTTGTGTGCGCCAAAAACAAATGGGTTTCTGAGACATTATGGTGTATTCTTCCGAGAGATTTTTTCACACATGTACTTGTTCAGGAAACAACAAAAACTCAAGAGAAAATGATGTAATAAGTAATTATGCGTGCATCCAAAAAGTCGCGACATATACTATTCTGTTGCCGAAGAAAGTCAAAATATGAACAGAGCTATAGGTAAATTAGTGGAGTGGCAATGTAGTGACTTACTGATGCGTTGTATTCCCCCCCCCCCCTCCTCTTTCTCTCTCTCTCTCTCTCTCTCTCTGAATAACATACATTGTAAACGGTAGAGATTTTTTGTCCGTACGATGAAAAGTTGGAATTTGTGTATTACATCCTGAAAGCGAATATTGCATTACAACCAGACACCCACCCCTAAACTTTGTATCCTTTGAAGAAATCTGTTCAATTCAGTCGGACATGTTATAAAAAGCTTTCCTTCAACTGTGCAAGCTTTAAGATATTTCGCATTATAAACTTTTTGTGCAAATAGATACAATTGGATGAAATAGGATTTCTGAACAATGATATGTTAACCCTGAATAATAATAATAATAATAATAATAATAATAATAATAATTGTTATTATTATTATTATTATTATTATTATTATTATTATTTCTGATTGATGATATAATAGCAACGACAACTATGATAATAATAATAAAAAATATCAAATCATTATGAAAGCACTCCAATTTTCATTCCTGATTTTCCTAAAAAGTTATAATTGTACTCAGTTTTTAATTTATCCACATAAAATGTTTGCTACATTTATATGAAATCGAGAAGGTGTAAAATCGACAAGGGAAGAATACTACTGAACTTCAGTTTTACATGAATTATTTGATGTACACAGAATACATGTACTGATATTGGTTTGTCACTAGAGAAGTTTAGATACAAGTTTAACAGTACGTGTACGTGTAGGCTTTCCCCTGCAAGTATACAGTTATGTACAAAGTACTTAAACCTGTTTTTAAAAAATCGATTAAGTGCACTAGTAACTTCTGACTCCAACTAGTTATCAAACAGCACATTTATTGCGATTGCCATGATGCCCACTACATAACTCAGAATAAACGGAGAATCGTCAGCCCTTTCCGTTAAGTCCAGAAAGAAATCTCGATTGTAATTGGCCGCAATTGTGAACAATTTTGGAACTACTTTTGTTCACATAGCACACAGTAGTGGCGGAAGGACACAAAGTCACAATCGGAATAGTTTTGGTCTTTTCTGTTGCAACGTATGTGGTGCACTCCGCCAGAGGCGAATCACAAAAACCATCAAATTTATGTGTATTTCTACAACTACTTACGAGGTTATATCTTGATTTTACGGAAATGGTCGGGCGATGTTCCAATCGACACTCAGAGCGAAAAGAGATGGGGGGCGGGGGGTAATACTGTAATAGTATCCACACAAAAATACCCTATTCAGCACAATGGATTGTTGGAATTAATCTATGAATGAATACATACAAGAGTGGATAAGTAAATAACTAATTGCATTAATACGTGAATTCATACACGAATTATTCAATAAGGAAAAGGAAAAGAAAAACAAAGCAAAAAGGTTAATTATATAAATAATAATGAAGACGGATGAACATGCAGTAAGAGATTTGGAATGAAAGGAAAGCTGGTTGCTATAAAAGAGATTTTGGGACAGCATCAATCTTGAATCGTAAAACAAATTAGTAAGAAAATGAACAAACCGTGAGAGTGGATTGGAGAACAGAGTGGCTTAACAAAACCATGGTGTTTCTTTCAAAATTCCAACATTGCATTAAAACTGGATATTTGACTTGAACTGTCAAATAACAGAATCAAATTTTCCCCAGTACATGGCACAAGTAGTCTTCTTTATGATACACTGCAATTTTCTCCTTTCAGATTATTAAATAATGATTCTAATATTTAATTTGTAATGAATGGAAATATATCATATTTCCGTTTGAGCAATTATTATTACTACTACTACTACTACTACTACTACTACTACTACTACTAATAATAATAATAATAATAATTATTATTATTATTATTATTATTATTATTATTATTAATATTATTATTATTATTATCATTATTATTATTATTATTATTATTATTAATATTATTATTATTATTATTATTAATATTATTATTATTATTATTATTATTTATTGGTGAAAAGTTTCATTGATTTAAGTTTTTTCTTAAAGTCTCACTCCTACGTGTAGCATGTGCCAAGTTCATTTGACATTCTCAAAGAACGCACAAATTGATGACATCACAGACATTTACCCGTAGATGGTGGTACTAAATCTCCTAGCATAACCTCTCTAATAAGTACACGTTTACGTACACGAAGAGACAAGATATTATTTGTGGACACAAGGATGCGACACTCGGTAGATGACTTGTTAAAAGTAACTGTATACAGAAGTACTGCAGACTACAGGAATAAGTTGTTTCATTCAACAAATAACATTTTGGAGCACGTTACTGGAACAGGATGTCCTGAAACATTATAAGATGATTTATCAAATATAATAATCAGCAGTAAATAACCAGGGATTTATGTCTCTCATATATTCCACCTCTCTCGGGGTATAGTTTACTGCAGAACATTATGATATATACATAAGTATTGTTTAAGAGCGAGAGAGAGATCAGTTTATGATGAAATTCTGCAATTTATCACAAGCACAATGATAGTGAGATACACAAACACACACACACACATACACACACATATATATATATATATATATATATATGTATATATATATATATATATATATATATATATATATATATATATATATATATATATATATATATACATATATATATATATATATACAGAGAGATGTGGAATATTATCATACAGTTTAGGGAATTTAACATTCGCGCGTAGCAGACTCATTCGCAGTCATGAACTCTAATCTAAATACATATTTGCTCTACATCCTTTTGATAGAAACGAGGTATATAGAAGTTAGTATAGATAGTTACAAATATACCCCAGACAGAGTGGAAAGTGTTATCGCTGGAGGATGCGTGATAATATGAAGCGAAATTATATACGGCGAAAGAATATCATCACACAGGTTTTACAATTTTTAAATCGTCCCCTATGTACCCAGTTTCATTCCGTCGTCTTAAATGGTTCTAAAGTTGAAGAGCGGAATGAAAAGTTTCTTAGAAAATTTCAACTTACAACACGATGACACTGACTTTGAAGAGAAGGCCCCCCACTGTGGTACAAAAGGCACCTGCTAATGATGACATGTATGAATACCAAGTGGCATCCCATTAATCTCAGACGACTTCCAAATTATAGAGCGGAAAGGATAATGCGATGGAAAACGCATAATATTGTGCTCTGACCTTGACGATAGCTCCTCTAGTGTGGAATGCAACACACCATTTAGTAATGCTGCATAAGTACTGGTATGCCAAGCTTCATTGCTTAATCTTAGGTTTAAAATTATAGCTGACGGGAAAGTGTGATGGAAAACATAATATATATATGGCCATGACCTTCATCTTGAAGATAGTACCCCCATTGAAAAAACGTGACACTCATTACGTGACAATCATTCTATTGATGATGTACAAGTATCGCAAGTTTCATCCGTTAATCTCAAATGGCTTTAAAGGTATAGAATGGAAGGGAATAGGTGATGTATGGAAGGACACATGGATACTATATCCCCGACTTTTCTTTGAAAAGGTGCGAGACAAAGAGTCAGGTTAAAAAACTTTAAAAGAATTAAAATATGGAAAATTACTATAACAGAATAACAATCTAATCAGGTTATCCTTTTATGAAAAACGGGACTGGATCATTTGCCTTGTGTTCAAGGGCAAATATATCTCATAATGTTCTCTCAGCTTTCTTTGAACCCCTACAGTTTTGTTCCTGAGCCAGGGTAGCTTTTTAATTTTATAATGTTTCAACACTCTCCTGCCTTCATCCTGCTCATATTCGCTCTAATCGGAGCTAATAAATCCTGTTGACATTATTTGCTCTGCTTCCTCTTTTGCTTCCTTTTCCAATGGAATTTTCTTTAGAGCAGCTCTAAGGTAATTCCTGTAAATAGACAGTATGAGGAAATTAAGAAATAATATCCTGAGAATAAGCTAAGCCCGTGGCAAAGGCCAATATTTAATGAGTATAAAAAAGACAGTTAACAAAACCAATAGTATTCCTTTCTTAAATTCATCAGAACAATACAATGTTAAAAATGTCCAGTAAGAAATACCTTTAAACTTGTAGTGACTAGAGGAATCTGCTAATGCATGAGGAATAGTAATACTAATAATTAACCTAATTTCCTCTTTAAATTTATGGTTGATGATCTGAAAAAATGCAGGCTATTGTTCCTGATATGCTTATCTTTAGAAAAGATAGTTCAACCAGATTGCTGATATAGAAAAAACAAATATGAAATGTATGTTCAGGGCTAACTTCAGGCCCTTAAAGGATGGTGGGAACATCATGCCTTAATACTTAACAGATGCTTGCAGCTATCACATAATTTCTTGCCACATGCCATGAACCTACCAAATTTGGCGTCAGAACATAACCATTTAAAAGTATATATAAACTTGATCATCCATCTCTTTAGACACACACACACACACACACATACACACAGACAGAGCAAATGTTAACATATAATAGTGATTTTTAGGAGCAGAATGATATACTTTCTTAAACCAAGATTTAATTCACACTGAGCACTTTAAAAATATGCAGGTATAATCCTCAATTTTAACATGTGGGTTTGAAACTAATTCCTTCTTTGAACTTAAGAAAAATCCTGCATTAATATCTGAATCTAAAATATTGCATGAACTCAATCATTTTGTACGCAAGTGCATACAAAAACGATTTGAGAGACAACAAAGAGGAAAATGTTAAGTCATGACAAAATTTACATATCCGCAAATAACTCGAGTCAAGCATGGGTAATCCGTTTGTTTAACTCTTCCATTTGCTTGACATATTGAACTTGTCAACACCACGGTCACCTGTATATTTTTAACTCTTACATGGTATGAGTTCATGCATTTTAACTTAGGATCCATGGGTTAAACTGAAACATGTAACTTATGACATTAACTTCAATAACAATTGCAACAAAAAATATCACTATAAAAACAGATGTTCACTGCTAAATGATTCATAAGGACATAGAGATTTTGTAATATTTTGTATGTAAGCTGACAGCAAATCAATTTATAGCTTCTGTCCAAGCAAATGGCTTTGAGAATTTTATATTATGGTTTGGAAAAACATGATGGTCAGACAAATATCAGATATAAGAAATTGAACGACAAACTTTTCATATGTGTTGAATGCAAAGTTCTCCTCCTGGCTGGCCAAAATCTTGTATTTGGTTCGAATAATAGCCTAAAATTAAATTGAAATAAAATAAAGACAATCACATGGTTAATTCTTTTAATTAGCAAAGGTCACATTTCCAAATGTTTAAGTTGAATATTCTTTATTAGAGAACCATACTTTAAAAGCATTTATAAAATGGGACCAAATTAATTCATATTGTTTGTATTTGTAATTTTCTGGATGCATCTCAATTTTGGTGATAAACATTGTTTTTCCACAATCACTGGAAACGGACGTAACTCTTATGTCGCCTAAGAAAAAGAGTTGATTGGGGTATATTTTTAGGCCTTTGAAATAACATCAGTGAACTCTGAAATGTTTGAATATTCAAATAAATACCCATACCAGATTTCAGTATCGATTATATGACTTTTGTTTCAAATATTCTAAAGTGTGAAACTTCTTATATCAGTTGCTCCATTTGACTTAAATATGAGTATAGTGTATTGTATAATTTAGTCTAATATCTCCGTTTGAGATTTTCACACATACGAACATGAACAATAATTATATATCATACCAAAACCCCTAAACTTTCAACGTATTTGTACCTTACACACTGGAGTCGGCATCATTACAGAACTCTTCCCACTACTGCTGGATGTATCCGCCAATGGCGATGAATCCCCACTGATACTCTTTCGTAGGCCCTTCATTGCTTTCTCCATTTGGTCAAATCGTCCTTAAAACGAATCGTTCAGCTTCTGCAGTGAGTGCACCTATTTCTCCATTAAAAATGGATATGTTGTCTCGTTCCACGTCATTATTAGCTGCATAAATCAAGCGCAACATTTTGCTGGTACGAAATGGTCGCTATTGTTTTCAACAAAGAATGGTTCGGAGCCTAATTTTACCCGCTATTTGTCTTTTCTTCAGTGGGAGATAACTAAGGTCAGCTCAATAACATAAAGTTACTTGAAACATTTGTTCGTTATTTTCATATTTGTCTCTTTTTCAGTGGGAGATAACCATGGTCAGCTCAATAACATAAATTTACTTGAAACATTTGTTCGTTATTTTCATACTTGTTACATCATAAGACATTCAGCAAAATAGGGTTTCATTTTCTTCAGTAAAATAAAGCAGTGTTGAGATACGAAGAAAAGTTGAGGTCAGAAAAGATATTAGTGTAGACAAAACGATGTTTTAATCGAGTTGTGAAAAAAGTCATGACATATACCAAAAGTCACACAAGAATTAGCCACTTTTCTTTATTTATTTTTTGCCCTACATTTTGGCCCCACTTTATTTTCCTGTGGTAAGATTAGTCATGTGAAAGCATCTCACTAGGATTTTCTGAAGATCTGAGTACTCAGAATCCGAATGTTATCTATATAGGACTAAAAAAGGGAGTCCTTAGCAGATTTTCAAACTTTTGGGGGCGTCAATGACTTTTCCTATGGTATCAGAGAGAAACCCTGGTGACTTTATATGAATAAATTTAACATATTTACAAATGATAGACATGCCTTTCCCACTATAGAGTACCTTAGTGTTATGCATATAACTGTTTGTTTATCTACTAAAAAGGTGTTTTTATTATATATATATATATTTATTATATTGAGAGAATAGTAGGTGCCAATGGTTAAATGAACATGACAAAAGCATTATTTATCGGTAATTATTTATTCTCAAGCATTTATCTTTTTATTGCTTTCTCGAAATTGAAATTCATTATATAAGTATTAGAACTGATATCATAAATGGAAATTAATTTATCAACGATTTATATGTATATTCATCTGTTAAAATAAGGAAACAAGTCACTCGCATTGAAGTATATATCATAAAATATGAATTTATTGGCCTTCAACCCTTGCACGAGACCGACTGCAACCTAAATTGGAAAATGTTTTACACGAATCGTCATCCATCTTTCCCCAAGTTGTAGGATTTTTTGGAAGAAAAATATATGAGGTCCATCACAAAATACGAGAAGCAACGTCCCTTCAATTGTAAAAGACCGAAAATACCCCCTTTTCCTATTAAATTCATTGATAGCTTTCTGCTTCTGGGCTTTTGTTAACTCTGTTTTTGGAGCGAATATTACGAAATCAGACTACTGTGTCTTTTAACCAAAACCTTCGCTCGTAATTGTCATAGATTTCTGTCAGGTATTTGTGGAATTGACTGGTTTTGTCTTTGATTACTGGAAATTTTACCTTCTGTTTGACAGTGACTATCTACTTCTCTCTGTCCCAATTTCCTAAGCTAATTGACCCAAGCTAAGCAAGAAACAGTGATATAATAACAAGGATAAAGATGTCAAAAATAATACAAATATAATAAAACAAATATCTCATTTGTGTATTGAATGCTGTAAAAAACGAAAATGTAAAGTTTCTTTTTTCACCAATTCTACTACGTACATTTTCTCTGTATAACCCGTGTTTTATACATACAAAGCACTAAATTTTCAATATGTGATGTTTCATGTTTGGTCACTTTTGTTGCTGAACATTTGAGCATAGTATATATGAAGTGGTCAATCATTTTACAATCACGTGTATATTGGGAACCAACTTATAGGTACGTAGGTAATTAATTTCACCGAATGTTGTATGCCTCTGTGCCTCCCTGTTGTTAATTTGTTTCTCCGTCCCTCTACATCTATTTATATTTAGCTATGTGTGTATGTATATATGTGCGTATGCATGCATGTAAATTTTGCAAATAATGTAAACGATATATGGAGGAAGATACATTGAATTTCTTTGTAGACAGAATGCTGAAATGGCTTCAAATAGTCTCGCGCGTAAGGCCAGTAAGTTGACCGAGATAACATATTCGGTCACGATATAATTGTTATGAATGTAAATGCCGCTCAACAATGTGATTCTTTATCTAGATCAGTTAACACTATAAATAACAAAACGTCAAAGTCTAATAAGATAACACAAGAGGTAAATCCACTTAAATCAACTTATAACAATTGAATTCCGATTCGCTGCACAAAACATTCTTGAACTGGCAGTCCAGGGGGGAGGGGCGGGGAGGGGGGGGGCGGTAGGTGTTTAAACTAGAAACTTGTACCAGCTTTGGTAATTCGCATACCGATTTGGCGGCCATGGTTATTATAAAATGGTGGCATTGTACTGACCTACTTGTCACCGAACTTTAATCTTAATTTTCTGTCAAATAGCAGACCTACGATTAGTTAGCCATGTATAGTTTTGACTACTAATAACTCGTCAGTTTTTATTAGCTCTACTGGTGATAAACCATAAGAGCTTATGGAACACTTTTGCATGTTTTTATGCCAACGTGTCACCCTCCCTATACAATGTGGTGGCGTTGGCGGGGGGTTCGAGGGGTGGGTGGGTAGAGTCAACTGAAAAATAATATGGAGATAATACTGCCTTGCTGCAGAATTATATGTTATTATATATATATATATATATATATATATATATATATATATATATATATATATATATATATATATTATTAAACTGATCAATTAATGGTGGCTAACATCATGTATCCAATGTATGTATGTATGTATGTATGTATGTATGTATGTATGTATGTATGTATGTATGTATGTATGTATGTATGTATGTATGTATGTATGTATGTATGTATGTATGTATGTATGTATGCATGTATGTATGTATGTATGTATGTTTCATTAGATGTTACTAGTATGATTACGAGCCCATTTAAAGGGTAAACACATTTAAACCTTATTGTCGGCCGGTTTAAACTTTGCTTGCATGTCTGGATGTCTGGATGTCTGTATATGAGTCTGTCTGTACGTTTGTTCACCTGTCATTATGCATGTTTTATATTTCTGTATGTATGCGTTCGAAAGTGCTATTACTACAACAATAACTTCTGCTGCTGATACTACTCCTACTACTAATACTACTACTACAACTACGAAATCTACTACTACTACTACTATTACTTCTACTACGATAACTACTACTACTGCAACAACTACTACTACTAAAACTACTACTACTACTACTACAAATATTACTCCTACTACTATACTATGATAACTAAATAATAATAAGGTTGCTTTGTACCTTCAGTTGTGTATATTCTGGTTGTTGCTCCAAAAATACTCTCTCAGTTGAAAATGTGTTGACTCTAAAGATCCCGTGTGTGTTTTGTTCCGTTTAATTATAAGTCAAACAGAACCACGAACTTGTTCACAAAACAAAAAGGGCAAGGTATAAACAAAGATGACGACCACTTGTCCCACTCTCGCTTCGGGACAGAAACTGCAGCTATATATGGCTGCCCTGTGTCGAATCGAAAATTAAACCTTGATTACATTTTGTCCAGAAGAATGATGTCACACGACTATGTCCAAGGTCTCCAAAACACCAGAACGATGACCAAAGTTAAAAACAACGTTCATACTCAAAGCATTCGAAACCACAATAATTTGTTTTACTGTGCATATTGTAATTTAGCCACTTTGTAAACGGGATGAGTTACATTTTTAGTAAAGAACAGTTACTGCTGTTTTGTATTTGTATAGTTAGTCTTGGGTGATCTCATCGAGTACATCAACCTGTCCTACTCGGCACTTAACACAATCATATAAATGATGGAAAAGCATAATATGTCCACTTAGATCTGTTAACATGTATGGGCTAAACATTATATAACACATCCACATAGGGAAAATGCGTCATACCTGACAAGAAGGGCAGATATGCCAGGTTATAATAAAATTCACATTGCAAATATATTATGAAAACAGATGGGAACAATACAAGCAAGATATCCGTCAACATAAAAAGCATCAGTGAAGATAAGATCAGAGGAAAATGAGAGACACAACAAAGAGGAAAATGTTAAGTCATGACAAAATTTACATATCCGCAAATAACTCGAGCCAAGCATGGGTAATCCGTTTGTTTAACTCTTCCATTTGCTTGACATATTGAACTTGTCAACACCACGGTCACCTATATATTTGTAACTTGAATTAATACAATCTCATGGCACATCTCCCTTTCATGAAGTGTTATTCAATCTGGGGTGCATTTACTGTCGTAATTTTTGTTCGTGGTGGTGTGTGTTGGATTTTATTCTAGCGTTTCATTTTGGCATCTTTAACAAAATGTATTCCACCTGTTGATTACTGCAGCGTTTATATTATATTGTGATATTGTTTTCAGGTCTGATATTGGCAAGATGGGCATGAAACTTAATCTATAGTCGAGTTCCAGAAGTATTGACATTTTATCCTTGAAGATTAACTGTACACATCAGACATCCCCCACCCCAACACGTACACACCAATAACGGAAGAATAGGACTGTCCCATTTAACCATGAATGAATAATAATTACGTGTATGGTAAATAAAAATTATTCATATAGGAATGATGCATACTGAGATAAATGAAAGATGAACTTAGATCTTGAAGCTAGGTTATGAAAATTCATATACTTTGTCAAAGAGTCACTGCCCATGTGATAGGTACAGCAATTGAACATTTCCATCAAACCATTATTATTATTTTTATTATTATTATTATTATTATTATTATTATTATTATTATTATCATCATCATTATTACTGTTATTAGTATTAACTTACCTTGCCTCCTGAGATACATTCTGTGAAAAGACATGCATATCTGTACTATTTATTGCCTTTGAAGTCTGCTTTTCTCAGATTAATTTCATGCCACGGTTTGTTTTCCACGAACATATGGAATACAATGAAAACAGAATATCTTAGTGTATACCCATTATTAAATGAACACACCCAAAACTGTTCATTGGAAAAAAGCAGGTCATTTCCAGAAAGGAGTGTGCCCTATATTGTACGATTTAGTAATTAAAAATAGTGCTCCGTATTCGCAGTGAGCATGCAGCTAATGTTATTTTTAGTGACGAGCCTAATCGTGGGGATTATATAATTGTAATTTAATATGAATATTTTTAATATAGTTTACTTTTATTATATATTTAAGTGCGAAATATAGACAATTATTGTCGTAATAATTTCATATTTTTGTCATTGTTATATTTTCACAGGTGAAAAGTATATCCTTATATTTTCGAATGCGAAAATTCAAGATTTCCCATCATGTCACGTGACGCTTGATTGTGTGTGTGTCTACAGAAGTTACACCCGCACCAATAAAAACGAGCACTTTGTCAGCTAGAACAAATACATAGAAATTATACTACATTTAAGACATGAAAAATAAGTTTTGCTGAAGAAATTTGACTCAACATCATTCGGATCCCTATGAAGTTATTTCCTCTTACTCCCTAGACAAAAATGGTAAACCTGCTGTGATGCATTGTGAATCGAACTAGCTTTGTGATCAGGTATGATCAAGAGATGTAATTTAATGCGACAGATTAGATCATCCCAATCCTACCGCTCTATAAAGTTATGACATGTATTTGATCAGCTCATGAAAGTGAGGTGAGTTTACGAAAAGGGGGTAGTGTGTTGTGCTGAAGAGTGAGATTAATATTTTAATCTTATATGCTTCGATTTCTGGAGTAAGTTTGGTATACAATAAAAAATTTCATTTGCCACTCGTTGCAATATCACGTTACTTTTTTTTTTTTTTTTTTTTTTTGTATCAGACGTAGAAAACATATCCGACATTAATGTAAGAAACGGAAAGTAAAATATCTTCTATGTATTTTTCAATCCTGACACATATTGTTATCTCATGTGCCACGTAGTGGCTTTGCGTGACACGCAGTCTTGAAGTTTGAATCTTAATTATTCGATCTATGTCTGGACAATGCCGAGTGCGCGCAACTTATTCGGCAATGTTTAATATACAGATTTTAAACTTTGGGATATGGCTGGGGATGGGAGTCGGTAAATGTTCACAAACGTTAGTAAACTTTGATCCATCTTCCCTAGAGTGAAACTAGGGAGGTGACGGTTCGTTTACATAGCATGAAACCTACTGCTGATTTCTTAGTCTAATATGTCTGAGATTTGGTATGTATGATTTTACCAATTGCCAAGTGTCTACACACCTGCATGAGACCCGTTAGCTATGGTACCTGGACTTACAAGTGTAGCCCATGATCATAAATTGGACATTTTTCAGATCCCCGTCCTATAACCTATACAGTCTTACTGGACACCGCAGATTACGACCAAAATTTGTCCACATGTTTAGAAGGTGGGACAAAACAGGTGCACTTGGGAATATGTATTTTACAGTACCGTCTAGTTTATATTTGTGCGGATAGTAACGCTGCAAATAATAAAATAATAATAATAATAATAATAATAATAATTATTATTATTATTATTATTGTTAGTAGTAGTAGTAGTAGCAGTAGTAGTAATTGCAGCGATAACATAACTATCATCATTTGGAAATTAAGAAGTAAAAACGGTTCTGTCTTTCAGGAACTGACTAAGTTTCTCCCTTACAACAATAATAAGAATGGTTTTGTATAACGAATATGTTTTATATGGTACATATCGTTGATTGAATTTTATAAATTGTATATGCATTCAAGATACGTCGATAAAACTTCAAACGTCAATAAGGTAATGTACTGTTCTCTTTTATAACGCGTTTTAATTAGTTAATTTGGGACATGGAGTATTCATTTCTCTTTAGGGAAAATAGACCAGATGATTATGTGATAAACTTTCGAGAAAGTTAGAAAGGAAATAGAAACTATATTTTTATATTGGATCACAAAAAATAAGTGATCTGAAAGAAATGATTAATAAAAATACAATCAGTGACTTTGAAAAAAGAATTTCATTAAGGTGTTGAATTACACTGCTTTTCGTAATTATTGTCTTACTTTATAATTTTCATTTAGTGTTCCTAAAAAAAATAGCTCCGTCAATGTGGTATTTAGTAGATAAAAAGGTATACGAGCACTAGTACTGTATAGGTAATTATTCCTGGCTTTGCCACTTCATAACATTATTAAGACTGTTCACAATAAAGATACATTACATTATGTCAATAGATACATTAAAAGTCAGACTGTAGTAATTTATTTCACTTGTTCTCCTCGATTTACACATATACTGTATTATTGATTCGTTTGGCTAGAGGCCGAGTTTTACCTATGCCAATAAAGATCTTGAACTTTAACTCTTGACATAACGATTTATGATTGCTGCCTCGTTTTAAAATCTGACACAATAATAAGTTCAGTAAGTGCGTCTATCGTGTGAAGGGAAAAGAACAGAAAATGTATTCAGTATTGTAGTCCACCGGCCAATTATACAAATTACAAAGAGCAAATCTCATTTTAATTTTACAAAAACCCACATGCACATAGTGCTATATATTCTTAAGTTATTCATTCAAAAACATGGAAGAAGAATCTTGAGAAATGGGAAACCACACCTATTTTCTTATAAGATATTAAATATTTTTATTTATATGCTGCATAGTTGACATAATACAATCCATTTAGATATGTTTGCCTTAAAACAGAATAGGATGGACAGATACGTACAAAATGATATTCGCGTTCAATGCATTTAAGATTTAGCTTTAGACGATAATTTGCATAATCTGAGGTCTCGGTCTGTCTGAATCAATAATCATGTGTGGAATGCCTTAATCTTGCGCGAGTTTTCCTAAAGATAAAAGGCAACACAATCTGTTAAATATATTGGTTTCGAATTAAACTTGTACTGACTGTAATATACATATTTGGTTCAGTCAGATATCTTATTAAACCACATCTGAAAAAAACCCCATAATAAACGTTGTTTGAATATAATCAGAAAGATTAGAAATTACTTGAGCTAGCAACACATATCCCAACCATTAGAAAATGACAGGATTTTCACTTTCCTGGTCCAAGTACTTTTGCCAACGTCATTCAATTTCGTGCAGATAATGTACTATTAGTGTAGATATCTGTATTTATGCATACATAACATTTCGTCCAATATTTTACACATCTTAAAAAGTTTTGATATCTACCACATTCACCAAGAATTACGTACCTTTGTGCGGTAGAAGGTACATTCATATAACTTTCACAAAATTTAGTATGAATATATTCTATTTAATGAGCATATTCCAAATCCCATGCTTCATCTACGTAACAAAACATTGGTTTCATATTAATGTCAGATATTTTAAACGATCTTATACAAAAAACTGTCCCAAAAACTTTTGGATGCGGGAGAATTCTGGAAACTATGCTTACAGCCTGAGACGCCAGCATTGTTTTTAGCCTTCATCCTACTCAAGTTTAATGTTAACAGCCAACCCATATATCTATAGAATGGCACTGTTTCAATATGCCAGCAACGTATATTAAAGCAAATATTTCTTAAATATTTTCGGTGATAAATGGGCCTCTATCGCAGTTTGCATGAATGTTTTAAACAATGTCATTCATAAAAAGTAAAAATAAAACTGGATTAAGAGCGCATCCTTGTGTTGTTCCAACCGAACAATCAAACTATTTTGTTAACAGAAACACATACTTTTTCAAAGTTGTAACATATTTTGGGCCTTTAATACCTTTCTGTACTCCCCCCCCCCCCAACTTGCCGAGTTGAACATGATCCAATGCTTTAGAAAAATCAACAAACACTGAAAAGTCTCCCCCGCCCAAGGTTTACAAAGAGACATCTGAACAACTGCATGCAAATTAAAAATATCATCATACGTGCCATAATTTTTTTTAACGTCAGCTGAGACTCATCAATCATATTTTTATTTTATGCCAATGTGTACAATACTTTATTCAGTATACTTGTAAATAGTTTACACTGTGTTTTTTTAAAGAAATTCCCCTCCAATTACTATCACAAGACGAAATGGGTTATTTATTTACCTATATGATGCAGCATATTTTTGCATAAATCTGGATTAGACTTTATGCCAGTGCATAAATCTGAAACAGCAAGCATAATGTTGACAATAATGGTGAATACATTCCTAAGCATAAAGGTATTAGAAAGCTGACATTTATCTCAGTAACTTGATAAGGTTTTTTTGGAAGCCATTCTAGAGATCCTACATTCAAAATATCATAATTATTCATTTTGAAATCGATGTGTAGACACAGTTATAGTAACCATAACCTGCTAGAAAAAGTATGACATTAAAAGTTTGTTCGATGAATTGATAGCTCTCTTTCTCTCTCCAGAAATTCCAGGCCTCTGGGCAGAGCAATCTAGAGCCCAAAAACAAGTTTAATTTATTGTATATAAAACCTGTGTACAATTTTGCATATAAAACTTGTTGTAATATACCATAACTTAGACTCTTGCAAGGAACAAATTTTAATATTTACTACAATGATTTAATTTTTTTTATAACTGAGTTGACCGCGCGCCTCTAGATATCGCCAGGTTCCTGGACAATTTTCACACCCACCCCACACCCTCTCTCGGCGATCCTGATGGCAGGTTGAGTGGGGAAAGGGGGAGATTGGTAGTCGCTATTATATTGATTTCCTAATACCTACATAATGAATTTCAATTTCGAGAAAACAATAAAAAGATAAATGATTGAGTATATATAATTACCGATAATTAAATGATTTTGTCATTTTCAGTTAACCATTGGCATCTAATATTCTCTCAATAAAATAAATATAAATGATACAAACATCCTTTTAGTATGTAAACAAACAGTTACATGTATAATACCAAGTTATTATATAGAGTTAAAGGCATGTCTATCATATGTAAATATGTTACATTTATTCATAGAAACTCATCAGGGTTTCTATTTGATACCATTGAAAAAGTCAATGACTCCCCCAAAATTTTTAAAATCTGCTTGAGACTCCCTTTTTTAGTCCTATATAAGTGTCATTGGGATTCTGAGTACTCACGTCTTCAGAAAAACCTAGTGAGATGCTTCCACATGATTAAAGTTACCACAGGAAAAAAAGTGGGTAAAAAAAATGTAGAGAAAAAAAGAAAGAAAAGTTGTTTTTGGTATATGTCATAACATTTTTTACACCTCGTCTACCTATTACCTACTTATATTTCGATATTAAAAGTCCGATAGCTCGATTAAAATTAGTGTCTACACTAATATTTTTTTGACCTCAACTTTTCTTCGTATCTCAACACTGCTTTATTTCCTGAAGAAAATTAAACCCTATTTGCTGAATGTCTTATGCAACAAGTATGAAAATAACGAACAAATGTTTCAAGTAAATTTATGTTATTGAGCTGACCTTGGTTATCTCCCACTGAAAAAGAGACAAATAGCGGGAGAAAACAGACCGCAATATATTTTATACATCGATTTCAGTCCATCCATACAAAATATGACCATAGGTCGATGACAGTTACTATCATTTTTAATATGGAGACATACCTGATTACAACCTCCTTTTGAAATAAAACTGATTATAAACCTCGCCAGCTTCCGCAACCGAATTCTGCACGCAGTGAAAATTGAATTAGATTTTGAGCATGTTTTTTTTAAAATAGGGCGCTAAAATTAGGCTCCGAACCATTCTTTTTTGAAAACAATAGTGACAATTTCGCACCAGAAAATGTTACGCATGACTTATGGGGCTATTAATGATGAGGAAGGAGACAACATATCCATTTTTAATGGAGAAATAGGTGAAGGCACTGCAGAAGCTGAACGATACGTTTAAAGAACGATTTGACCAAAAGGAGAAAGAAATGAAGGGTCTACGAGAGAGTCTCAGTAGGGATTCATCGCCATTGGCGGGTACATCCAACTGTAGTGGGAAGCGTTCTGTAATGAAGCCGGCTCTAGTGTGTAAGGTACATATACGTTGAAAATTTAAGGGTTTGGTATGGTATATAATTAATGATCTTGTTCTCAAACGGAGAAATTAGACTAAACTCTACAATACACTGTACTCATGTTTAATTCAAGGGGAGCAACTCTTCATTATATGTTGAAGCACTGATATAAGAAGTTGCACACGTTAGAATATTTGAAATTAAAATCAAGTAATCGATACTGAAATCTCTTATGGGTATTTATTTGAATATTCAAATATTTCAGAGTTTACTGATGCAATTTCAAAGGACTAGAGAAATATACCCATATCAACTCTTTATCTTAAGTGACATAAGAGCAATGGTAATACTATTTGTGGCACCCTTTCTAGTGTTTTGTGGGTTGGTGATGGTGTTATATGTTTTAAAATTTAACTTAAAGTTGCATTTTTAAGAAATAATTTTCAATAGAACTTGCTGTTTACAATCATAAAAAGGACACATTATGGTTGCTGGGGGGAGGATAAGTTGTGTTAGAGTAATTTATCTAGTCATGTTTTAAATCAAACTATCTGTGAGCAGAATGATTAACTTAAAAAACTGTTTTTGTTCTTATTCGTGTATTCATTTAATTTGGCATGTGACTTTTTTACAATAGTTGGTACAGTTTGGTTATCTGTGTATATAATATTGTTTTCTTATGTCTTTGCGTCATGACTTCATTGTATTATGATATGTAATAATTTGAAGAAAAAATCTTGTTACTTTCAAGAAGATTAACTCTTTCGTGATAAGTTTGTTAATATTTTGTCATTCTTCTCTAAAACATTTGTCCTTTGATTGCTAGTTTTGACAAGAAAATGCTATGTTTTGTTAAGCAGAATAGTGATCAATATAAAATTAAATTGAAGATTTGTTCAAAATGACACGTGGAATACAAAATGTCACACACACACACACACACACACACATATATATATATATATATATAGTGACACACACACACACACACACACACACACACACATATATATATATATATATATATATATATATATATATATATATATATATATATATATATATGACTGAAAATAAAGATTTCTGTTTTTGTTAACACATTCTTACCCAGACTGATGCAGTGAACATTGTTGGGTGGGTGTACCTGAGAATCATCTGAGAGTGGTTGTATTTGACAGACGTCAGAGTATAACATCTTTAAACAAAAGATCTTTGTAATTGCGAGTTTACAGAATTTTGGTTCGTTATTTTGTTTATTTCAGCATTCAGACCTGACTTATGTGGCCTTTACAAGCTTGCAGTCTTGCTGGGAAATAGATGCTGTTCTCATATCTCCGTCATTTTCAAACACAATTATGAATCTAATGATAGTCAAAATCGCTAATTAAACAATGTTACTATTCTATTTAATCAAGAGTTTTCCCCTAAAAACATGTGCCGTTTGTCACTAGAAGATATGTAGCAATGCATGTTTGAGTTCTTATCGTCAAAGTCAAGGTCATTGTTTTTAGATTTCTTTTCTTTAGACTCTATATGATACAAGCTGTTTGAGGTACAGGGATGAAGCATAGTATATACTTGTGCTTCTCAGTTTGATGGCATTATCTTCAAGCCCAAGGTCACTGATCAATTTGTCACTCCTTTTCTGCACTTTTCCTCAAATGCCCTTTGTGATAGTGCATTGAAACTTGCTTACTTTCCATGTCTGCCCTGTAACTTTACGTCACTGTCTTAAAGTCGTAGTCTGAGTTCGTCATTGTAAACTTTTGTGACTTCACCACAGTAGGCAGGGCATAATAATTTATTTAACTTGCTTGTTTAAGCGTGTTTTTGACTGGAAAGTTTTTATATTTATCCAAGCATTATGTATACCCAACTACAGTACAAGAGGAATATCTGCCGATGCATACTGTGGCAGCAGTTCATGGTATGTTCTGTTCACTTGAAATCATTGGTAGAGCAAACAGACTCGCATCAAAACAACTGGCAAATTGACTGATCGCCTGGTTCGGGATCTATCTGCCTACCCTGTCACATGATAGCTGAGTTGATAGCATGTCGGACGCAAAATCCAAGGGTTTCATGTTCAATACCCGTCCGTGCCAACCCAGGTTGGCTGCTTCGGTGTTTTGTTCGGAAGGGCACACGACTCCAATTCTCCAGCATGATATAAAAACCAATGAACAACCTTGTGACATGATCAAAATTTTCTGGGACTTGAGCAACATTTATAAACTAAATGGAGTGCCAGTTTCCATCCTCATTTTCAAACTCTCTTCTGCCATTCAGACCAACACTTGAACAGAAATGAGAGCTGTCCGCAAAGAATGTTATGTTGTGAAGAACAACATCTTGCCGGGTATAACTGTAGAACTTGTTGATATTTCAGCGCAAACTTACGGAAGTTAAGTCAAGTAAGAGAAACCACATCAGAATATCATGAAAATAACTTGCCGTAAATTATGGTGAGAAAAAAATTGAGGATCATGGTCACATATATTTGTTTTACCCTTTTTAGCACTTTTCCTCTGACACTGAAAATTGGATACTTTCTATGTCTGCTCAGTAACTTTACAGCTCAGTCTTAAAATTCATAGACTTAATTATTGTAGACTTTTTTGATTTTGCCATGGTAGGCAGAGGACAAGAATCCACTAAAGTTGCTTATTTGGTCTGTATTTCGTTACAAAGACAAATCTAGTTTAGTATATGTGACTAGTTCCCGGAATCATTTTCAGACTCTTCTTTTCTATTTGCATGCTTGAGAACAAGTGTCATAGAGGCAATTTGGCTTTCCATTTCAAACAATGATTCTATGATCATATCTTTTACTTTTCCCCCATAATTGATAACCTTGCCATCAATTTATGGTTGAATATACTAGTAGTAGATCATATTCATGTATAAAAAAGGAAGAGGTACTATGTAATAACTTGTATCACGTCCAGAAAAATAAAATAAATGTATACAAAAGTGTACACAAGTTGCTGTGTTCAATATATTGGGGGGGGGGGGGGGGGATAACGTAGATATCTAGAATTGGTAAAGTTTTACAAAACTATGCCTCGTGTTTCAAATAAAATTTTAAAATGTATTCAAGTCTTCAAATATATTTAGACTTTGATTCTATTTAGATGTTAAAAATGTATTTATCTCAAAGGCCCTTGTCTGCCAAGTTGTTTCATACATTCTAGACAGTAAGAAATCCATGACAAACATTGCACAAATCTTAAATTTATTTAAGTTATCTAGTCAGAAGTTAAAAAATTAGAAAAGGGGCAGAAATAATTTACATAAGGATAAAATTAAATCTTCATAATGTTATTGTGCCAACTTTCTAGGACGGATCTTGTAGCACCCTACGTCTGTTTGTCCGTTCGTCCATCTGTAAGTCCGTAACTGTATCCCCTTCAGAACTGTTAGACCGTCGACTATGCATCAACTTTTCCAACTTGCACCCCAATCAACATGTTCTCTGAGGCAAAGTAAGATTTACGTCCTTTCGCGATAGGTAAGAAAACGCTGTGGAAAACAATGCGATGTTCCCAATGGGGATGGGTACATCATTCAAAGGCGTAAGAAAAATTGGAAATACACAAAGTATGCAAAAGTTTTCGTTCCATTTTACAGTAAACATAAGCTTTTACAAACACGTATATAAAAATCGGCTTATTTTAGCGTGTGTTCGCTGAAGTCTTTTTTTTTATGTTTACCTCTGACATATTATATAAGGACGAAACTGTTACGTCTACTTTAAGAATGTGCTGATTGGTCTGTACGACACGCTCTCAGTGGCTCAGACGCTGGTGTACTGTTGTCTTTTGAGGAGGGGAAAACCAAAGAATTCAGAGAAAACCCCTGACGTTCGATGAGCGACCACAAATTCTTGCACGTTGAAAGCGAAGATTAAACCCAGGGCCACAGAGATGCAAGCGAGCGTGTTAACTCTGCGTTATTCAGCCTCAACCAAGATCAACAGTATAGGTATATAATGGTCTTTCCTAATAAATGAATTTAAATACCTAATGGGTGCATTGTTTTGATGTATATCTGTTCGTATATATATATATATATATATATATATATATATATATATATATATATATATATGTATATGTGTGTGTGTGTGTGTGTATGTGTGTGTGTGTGTGTGTGTGTGTGTGTGTGTGTGTGTGTGTGTGTGCTTGATGGATTAATGTAATGGTTAAACCTTCCATATTTGATATTATGTTTCTAAATATGTGACATCTTACTCCTTTTTCGTTTCACAAGTATGATTTTACATCATACTTTACATCACTTTATATTTTACTATCCATAACGGTAGTGATGTTGCGTAACCTCACCAACAATGAAAGACCTAACTTGTCGGATCCTGGATAGCGCATTGGTAGCACATACCCCTCGCACATCTGCGATCCAGGGTTCGATTCCGGGCTCCAACATTTGAGAAAGTAATGTAGTCATCCATCCTTGGTCACTGATTTTCACCAAGCTTTACTATTTTATCCATCACAAAAAGGTACACTGTACCAACAGGTAAGCCAGCTAGAGTTCTTACTAAAAGTTGTGAGAATTTGTTGTACAATCGATGTAAAATAAATAACAGATAAAGCTCTAACATTGATCTTATAAATTATCGTATCTGTATCCTATATTTTTGTTCCAATGGACATTTCAATTTTGAAAAAATGAAACAAAAATCAATAACATAACATGATTAAAGTAATTGCTGAATGATTTTTACAATGAATCCATTGTTGATTCTCGGGGATCATACCAGCGTTTGTGTTTAGACTATAATACCGCAGTTTTAGGGATTTTATTAAAAACGAGTCTCGTCCGTTTTGTCATTGGGAAAGGCAATTAACTCGACATGATACAGTCATTAACATGTTTAAAGTGCCGATAAAACAAACATAAACGAGCCAACAAAACAACCCAGTCTCGTCGTATGTATAATAAATACATCTATATATACACACACACACACACACACACACACACACACACACACACATATATATATATATATATATATATATATATATATATATATATATATATATATATATTAATATCAAAAGTCCGATTGTTCAGTATCTGTTTCAGTATATTACGTCAGTCGATAAGTAGTATATGAATGATTTGACATTGTTACTATTATTATTATTATTATTATTATATGCTTTTTTTTCTTTTTTCTTTTTTTTTCTTTCTACGTAGGGGACATACGAACAGTACAAAATCCTATTCAGACGCACCTAAACAGAAGTATCGTCTATAAAGACCTGTTTAAAACACTACTGCAAGGCAATACGAGGTTCAAAACGGGGGAATCTTGTCGGTGAGATATTGAATTATTAATCACTTTCATGACTAGAAAACTTGACTTAATTTCCAGGTGAATGTGTCAATTTGTACATAACAAATAAAATATACTTTAAAATGAATGTATTAGGTACAAACGAAATGCTCCATATGCTCATACTAAATGTAAATTGTACATGCATTAACCCCAAAGATCAGGATTAATTTATCAAAAGTGTAATATTTATGCAGTGGATATAAATAATGGGAAACAACCAATATAATACAATGCATGTAGTCAACAGTGATTGCTTCCCTTATATTAAGCGCAAATATATGTCAAGATTCTACGGTCGATTTTTATTTAGATATATATATATATATATATATATATATATATATATATATATATATATATATATATATATATTTCTTTGATAGAGAGGGAGAGAATCTTTTTCGAATAAGGTTACCTTTGTTACCGTTTTTACTGTAAATTTGATAATAATAATAATAACAATAATAATAATCATCATCATCATCATCTTCATCATCATCATCATCATCATCATCATCATCATCATCATGTGATTGACGATGTAGTGCTGTAATACATTATGCTCAAACAATTAAACAATTTATTGAACATAGAGTAGCTATTTGGAAACGCTAAAACAATCTTATTTTATTCTCACAGTTGAATAATTCACGCTACTCCCCCCCCCCCTTCACTGTTTTCTTCGTCTGCAAAGTTGTATCACAAAAGTTAATAACAGGCAAAAAAAAGCATATATAAACTTTTAACTTCCCTGTGTACACTTGACAGATTTTATTTAATACATGAGGCAAACTAGTAAATAAACTATAAAAAAAGAAAACAGCTTAAAGGCACTCAAAAATCTGATCCAATACAAATCTTAATACAAGCTAAATGTTACTAATGTGGACAAGATACGTAAAACATCTTGCTCATTAATGAGTATATACTGTGCAGTCCATTTTCCAGTTATCAACTTTCATAGTTTTTAATCATTTGTATACAAAATTATAGATTTGGAGAGTTGTTAATCTAAATTGGTTATCGGGCTTCTCTCGCAAGGAAGAAAAACTACTTTCGTAGACATCTCTACATAAGATGCGCTAAGATCTACCAAAAAGTGTTGGTTGCTTTTTAATTTGATTATTTTAATTTACATCCAAATTGCATTTAGAGTGTAGTTTCTATGTGAAAAATATTAATAACTTCATCTTTGCTTGGCACAAAAAAGAACATGAAAGGCTCAGACCAAGTATATATATATATATATATATATATATATATATATATATATATATATATATATATATATATATATATATATATATATATATATATATATATTGTAACATGCACATGGGTTCCTCTACCGAGCGAATCAAACACCTGCGTGAGGTTGGACTGGAAGTCCCTTGTTTTCCCCTATTTCCAAGGACTTTCCGACAACATTCGTTGTCAACTGGAAGTTCTCGTAAGGCGCCAAGACTGAAACAAATTTTCTCTAATCAATAAACAAACGACCACAATATCACAACTTCAACTTCACATTTGCATGGCTTTTCCTTCTAGCATGCCGTGGCACGAAGCACACATAACACAATTCAAACACCCAATGCAGGGAACTATAAAAATACTAAAACTGCATCAATAGAATCTTGTCTCTATTTATTTTAGGTACAGATAGGATAAGCTCTCAAAATAATTCTTTTACTAAAATTTTACTTTTCATTATTAACCAATTATGGACCACCAAACCCGCATATACTCTATTGTATCTGAACCCATTTCTAGACTGGTTCACAGTTTTTCCGTATCATTAGTACCGTGAGTCCTGAAAACAACAGTCTGAATCGCATTTCGCACGTGCACTTCCACCAAATGGTACAATGAAAGGCATCTCCAAACAAAGGGATGACCTCTTCCTAATTATTCCATGACACAAAACAGTAGTTCTTGTCACGAAATCTCCCACCGAAAGCCACAATCAATCAACATCTCTGAATTAAGGTAGGAACTACTTGGCTCCATGCCCACTTATGCTAGTCAGACTCCAGCTCAAAGTACGAAACCAATCCACCCCACTGCAAATCTCTTACAAATTGTAAGTATGACGTCTGTTCCTATAAATTGGCTAATTACTCGGGCTGGGAAATATTTTCCCAACACCGACTTCCCATAATCAAACAACTAATCACTAAAATCTAACGAACTTATAAATGGAGACGTAAATACAAATGGAACATACCCAAATTTATTACAATATGTGTGTGTGTGTGTGTGTGTGTGTGTGTGTGTGTGTGTGTGTGTGTGTGAAGCATAATACTTATATATGAACGTTATTACAAATACACCATCAATACAAATGTATCACATTAGTGGAATGTTGCATATTCAAACCTGAAAAATGATGACACCGGCTTATATTTGATTAGTCTGATTTGTTTCAAGTCAAAAGATGACTCCCTTTACTCATACCCCTCTATATTTGATTTTACTAAGTAAAACTGACTTTTATGTTGCCATTGATGTCATTAATAGAAGAGTTCCACCGAAAGTGAGGGATCAACTCATAATTGTTGATATTGTCATTCACCCCTCATCCTCATCAGACTGTTTTAATTGTTTTGCACACGTCTTCAAGTGGACCTATCAACTGGATTTAATAATTTACAGCTTGGGTTAGTCATTTTACTTTTCACTGAACTTTATTACTCGAAAGAATCAAAAAGATGCTACAAATATATCATTCGCTCGAGATGTGTTATGGTGCTATTTTGCAATTTGCTTCAACGTATTTAAAAAGAAAATTGATTCTTGATTTAATAGTTCAAATATTTTATATCCAGACAGGGTTCATTTCTTTCACCTATTCGAATATTTTAGTGTGTGCGATGCCTAGCTTTATTGGAATACTTAGGAGTTTAAAGAAAGATAATATGAAATAAGATAAGAAAGGCATATCATCGACCATCTAACCAACCAACAAATCAACCAAGCAACTAATCAATCAATAGATCAGTCATTCAATGAATCAACCAATATTTTGTATCCCATAGCGTATATTGTATGCTATTCTAAAATAATTTAGTGGGTAATACTTACTCCAGTACGTGTTAATAAATTGGTCCTTTGAAGATTGTTACATGAAGAAAATAAGCATTGAAGTATTAAAAAGGAGACTATGGACTTTGATGAAATCGCTTTTATAATATTCATATAATTCGTCATTACCTTCTGTGTCAATAATATAATATTCGCAGTTGACAGTCTAATAACGCCAATTATTCAGTTTACAAGATTCAATCAAGGACAGAAAGTTAGGGCCTCGTCGACTAATCAGTCTAATAACGCCAATTATTCAGTTTACAAGATTCAATCAAGGACAGAAAGTTAGGGCCTCGTCGACTAATCAGTCTAATAACGCCAATTATTCAGTTTACAAGATTCAATCAAGGACAGAAAGTTAGGGCCTCGTTGACTAATCAGAGCTACGCACTCTTACTTGTCACTACCCGTCATTTTGAGTGTACACCTGGGACTGTTTTGATTGGTCAATACAAATATACGAGCGGACATGGTAGTAACTGTGAAGCCACGTATCATAATTTAGACCACATTAGTCATTTTATTACTCATTCAATCGTATTGTACCAATTTTCTTGATTGGGTGTCTGCCTGCTCCTTATTCTATACTCATTAGTTCCTCACCCTATCCTGTCCTCAACATCCCGTTCGCTCAAACCAGTTTACCTATTATGCATCACAGCAGGTTGGCAGTACGTGATACATTCATGTCCGCAGGTAAATCCTTGTAGACCGAGTTTGCAAAACCGACCGGGTGGGCTCGTAGTGGTATGTAGCATATGTTGCACGTGAGGCGTGATTGGGTACGGAGGCGGAGCTTATTTATCTTCTTGTATTAAGATAGATATAATTGGTTTTGGGATGTATGATGTTGTAGGTCAACTAACCTCCCACTACAAGCAGTTGACATTAACAAGTTGTCAATCAACTGTCAAGCTACACCCGCCAACATCTTTTTCAGTAGTTACCAAGGCCAAGCAGTCAATCCAATTAGGATTAGGAACAAGGTTGCCAGAAAGCAGCTAAGGTCAGACTGAGGTTCAGACTGAACAAAGCTGAAATCTACTTTCCTTTTCTATTAGTGTCCTGACATTTAACACAGAGGAACATAAGTGAACTAGACATTCAGGGGTTCTGGTGTCCAGGTTTCAAAACATATCCCCTTATTTTACCCAAGTTACAAGCCTTTCGACAAAGAAGCACAACGTTTATCAGAGACAAAGGTTACACCAAGCGTTCCCTTCAATCAGTCTGTAAAATTGTTGATATGAGTTGACAGAGTTATTCACTGAAGTATGATGGCTATCGTTACAAATCACAATGGCAGCAATACCAATACCATTCATTTTCTAGAAGATCAAACCATGATAAATAAAAATAAAGAATTTAAACCAGTCTCTACCAGGGAAACGTCTATGTTAAAACAACGACTTGTGTAACTTCCCTTGATATGAATAATCAAATATTATTAAAAGAAATCAAAGACATGATTACCACTATGAAAGTTATAACAATTTAAATTAAATTCATTCAACGAATGCCCTCTATGCATTGTTTTTCTTCCTGGTTTTACAAATTCAGACACATTTTTGGAAATGTCAAAAACATTGGTTTGGGAACAAAGGGAATTAAATTTTTGTGCTGAAATATTTCATAGTTTAAGTTTGCTGGGTGAGTAATAAATTATTATCGATACATTAAACAGTTTACAGTCAAAATTCTTAATATTTGAACTTTCTGTATGTGCAGTAGCTCTAGTCTTCTTGAATTAATTGTATACTCACAACTACTGAGACACTGTTCTATTAGACCCCATGTGGAAGGATTGAAAATTAACGAAGAGTAGGATAAAATATTTTGAGCGGGAGATGATATACACACATGTTAACGTAGCTCATTATGTCTCCAACCTTCAGAAAATAGTTTTATACAAAAGGGCATCAGTTGTAGTACATATGGAAAAAGTAAAGAGCAAATGACAGAGTTACTCCAGAAAATAATAATAGAAGCCGTGGAATCAGGAGGAATATTCTCAGGAAGAGACAAACTGCAGTTTCCAAAATTACATAGAACAATGAGCCGTTAGACAGTTGTAAACTCACTTTAAATACTTTGATAAAGCACAAATTTAAAAACCCAGCGAATAGTGATTCTACTGTGGAAAATCAAACTTCCTCTTACGCAATCGATGAAACAAAGTACTGACAAAAACGTCATTATTCTATAAACCACGAAACGTAATTTCCATGAAAATGAATGAGTTGTCAGTATAAAGTTTCATTACTTACTAGTGTACCTCCTTACAGTGCAAAGGCTGTTAAGAAACTGTCGCTATATCTAAGTCATTGAAACAAGGAACCGCGTGGGAAGCATAATAAATAAAAGTTAAAAAAACAAGGCTAGTTCATACTAAACTTGATATGTTTGCAATTATTGATTTACATGTTCTAAAATATCATAAAAGATATACAGACTTCATGGTAATCGATGGAAAATAAACTACGTCTTATTAACTGCAACATGTACGATGTGTATGGTGTGCACGCTTGCACATCAATGCAGGTGTGCAAAGAAAGCAACATCGCGGGTTATGTATGTCTGACAAGTAGGTCGCCTTTTATGTATATGGTGTTGTAATCAAAGAATTTGTTTGGGTCTTCAATTATTATAGAAAAATGATTGTTGAAATTGTTTAAAGGTTTTCATCAACAAATATTATTGCAAACACTTCACATACGCAATGGATACAAACTCGATCTTTCATTCTTCCAGAACAGATAAAACGACAGTAAAAATAAAACATCCACTACTTATCGGAAGTGCAGTTAAATGCATACAAGAATTGTTTACATTATGTTGAGAATAGATTTAAAATACTAGGCGAAGTCATCACACATTGTTTGATGAACTTCCTGTGATTCTGATGTTTTCAGATTACTTTCTTTTACGAAGAATTAGAATATACTAGTACAGGTTAGGGCCTTGTTTCCGGTAGGTATAAACATTTGGTTTACTTGGATCTTTTCCATAGTCCCTTGTTAAAATATTTAAGTTAATTCCTTGAGAATTATGACACCCTCACTTTCAGGAACCGGATACATATTGGATGTGTGTTGTCTGCCCATTCGTTCGTCTATCTACCTTCTGTCACACCTTTCTTGCAACAAATATATGTCAGGAACTATTTAACCTTACCAAGTTAACTGCATGTGATAATTTCTTGCGAGAGTGCCAATATTTGGTTACCTTCTGCTGACCTCGGCCTAATTGGTGCTTATAAAAGTATATTAGGTTCTATGTAAAATATCTCCAATATTGTATGGGCAAACTGGACTAAATCTGAGATACGTGTCTTCTGGTGGTTTCAAGACCTGAATAGGGTCTGATATTCTTTACAAGTTTGAATGTCAACTAGGTGTATTCTTCGAAGGTGGGGTGGCGGTGGATGCGTTAAAAAAATTTCCGTTATTCTTTATTTTCTTTCAATCTCTGAAGTGAAAGAGCAGTATGGATAAAAACTAAGCAAACAGCTGAAGGAATAAAGACTTATGGAGATCAGTTAATACCTGCAATGATGTCGATAGTAATAGTATGGATTCAGTTTGGACAATACATACAGATGAATAGCATGATTAAACCTGTCTGCTGGTGTATCATTTAGGAATTATAGATTCTAGGATGATGTGGAATCTTGAAGACGTACACAGAAATGACACAAAATAATCTGACCCAGTTCAGAAAAAGTTTAATGTAAATAGAACAATAATGTAAAATGGTTTGAAAGACCAGAGAAATCCTGCAGCTAGGTCGCATCACAATTAATTTAAGAATTGAGTGCTTAAAAATGTCAAATGAAACAACGGCGAAATACAACATACAATAAAATACAAAAGGGGTTATCGACCTTTGTAATTCGTCATGTGAAATAAACTGCATCATTTATCAACAGAAACATGACTATTACTTATATACTATAAAAAGACAAGTTTAGGTCCCATTTGAAGCAGTTGAGGTTCCTCTTGCCAACAGCTTAAATACAGACGATAATAATATTCTTAGGACAGTTCATTAGCAACCTTGGAGTTTTAGCTTTAGGGGATATCTAACAATTGACATGTGTAAAAATACATGGGCTTTGACTTTGTTTTGAAAGATATAATATAAACTACTCGACTGTAGAAAAGAAGGAAAACGTTATCGTAATATGACATCAAGTTAATAAATTATGACAATTGTCATATATACCTGCAAGCGTTACAAAACTATGAAATTCATCAATTCAGCTATTTCCGTTATACAATATAAAATTATCAAATAATTTCATTTTCACATTAGCGAAGAATTTTACATAGATTCAAAGATAGCAGAAAAGATTATGATCTCTGTCTTGATGTTACATACAGTGTGCTAAAAGACACAACAATATTACACAGATACCAGAAAATTAAAGAGTATTTTGAACGGTTGTTTTTATGAAAGTTTAATGTAAGATAAATAGTCAAATTGAAGTCAGTGCTTTATCGTATAATGCAAACCATTTAGAATTTCAAATCATGAATTATAAAATAAACCATGAAACTGTGCCTTCGTAACGTGATCTTACATATAAATTATTTTACAAACAAAATACTGCAAAGCAATGTTAAATCACCACAATATCAAACGGACTTTGGTTCATACGAATAAAAAATAAGTACTTAAAAGTCCAAATAAATATATTGTGCCATGGTTTTATAAGATCTAAATATACCATCCCACGGAAACCGTATCAAATAGAAAAACAAAACGATTAAAACGATTAATTTCATTACGTTCTTACAATGGACCTTAATCTGCATATAAAACATACCCGAGAAGAAAAAAAACATCGCTATCTCACATGGACTTTATCTCCTATAAACGTTGAAAAGAAACAGCGAAGTAAACTTCTGTATATAAAATTATATTGTTGTCCATCATAACACTCAAATCAACAAGAGACTCCCTTTGTCAATCCCGCCTTTTATTTACCTAGAAATTAAAAAACATAACTTTGAATTTAATGAAAAAGCTTGTACCCTAATCTAGAATATTGACGGACGTAAGGACAGGACACACACAGACGACAAATTGATCACTAAGTCGAGTTTCGGTCAACAGGGTCTCCACAAAATCCATGCCGTATAAAACTCATCAAAGCAAAAAATGTTATAAAAGTAAAAAGCATGCTAAGCTTAGCTTAATATACAAAATATCTGAATATTTGCAATATCACCTGTATGTCACATGACACTTACCGCATACTAGACACCCGTATGTCACATGACCGTATACTAGACATACCCGTATGCATTACTCTGAAGTGTCTTATCCCGCTAAGGACCCCCCCCCCCCCCGTATATATCTGCTCACGCAGACGTCACTATGTTAAACTTGGCTGTAAACAGGGGCCAGTGACGTAAGGACAAAAGGGCAGGTGCCCCTGTAGTTGCCTCTGAAGAATTTCCCGTTCTCTTCTTAGCTCTCGTATTTGATTTCTCAAGGTTGTATTGTCAGACTCGAGTTTCTGCATTTTCTGAAAAGAAGGGGATATATATATATATATATATATATATATATATATATATATATATATATATATATATATATATATATATAATCATCATCATCACAATAGTCATCATCATCGCTCTCTCTTTTTCAGACACACATACACACACACGCACAGATAGACAAAATTCACATACACACACACACACATACCATTACTTACGAATCATTTTCCATTATCCTTATCCATATCGGTTAATTTCACCAAATTTACTCAAATACTATATCTTTGATAATTTTCTGACAATTGTAAATCACTAATTCTGAAAGATTTGTTTGTACAGGCCACAGACTTACATTTCAAACAGTTTTCTAGTTTGTACAGGCCACAGACTTACATTTCAAACAGTTTTCTAGTTTGTACAAACCACAGACTTACATTTCAAACAGTTTTCTAGTTTGTACAGGCCACAGACTTACATTTCAAACAGTTTTCTAGTTTGTACAGGCCACAGACTTACATTTCAAACAGTTTTCTAGTTTGTACAGGCCACAGACTTACATTTCAAACAGTTTTCTAGTTTGTACAGGCCACAGACTTACATTTCAAACAGTTTTCTAGTTTGTACAGGCCATAGACTTATATTTCAAACAGTTTTCTAGTTTGTACAGGCCATAGACTTACATTTCAGACAGTTTTCTAGTTTGTACAGGCCATAGACTTACATTTCAAACAGTTTTCTAGTTTGTACAGGCCACAGACTTACATTTCAAACAGTTTTCTAGTTTGTACAGGCCACAGACTTACATTTCAAACAGTTTTCTAGTTTGTACAGGCCATAGACTTATATTTCAAACAGTTTTCTAGTTTGTACAGGCCATAGACTTACATTTCAGACAGTTTTCTAGTTTGTACAGGCCATAGACTTATATTTCAAACAGTTTTCTAGTTTGTACAGGCCATAGACGTACATTTCAAACAGTTTTCTAGTGAGATACCTCTGCTTAATGCTCAGCTTATTTTCATCATTTTAGCCCGGCTTATGTGTTTCAGTAAATCTTTAGTGCGTGGAAAACTTTTTTCTTAAAAAGTGCATCAGGTTCAAATTCAAGTTTACGTTACCTGTCTTTTCTTTTCCAGTGTATCCTATATAGATTCTATCAGAGAAATGGCTTGACCACCTCCATCGCTTTTCTTTTTAAACGAAATAGCTTACCTTCTGCAGCTCTGTTCCCCGTGTATTCTGCTTTTCCCGGAATCTTCTTGCCGCCATTTTGTTCTGTACTCGTCTTCTTCCCACCTTCTCCTTTTCTTTGTATGTCAACTAATAATATAATAATAATAATAATAATAATAATAATAATAGCAATTTTCGAATAATGTATTTTTATCCACCAATATGCTTTCGCGACCTTGTCCTTTGACATTTCAGTTAAATGGTATCTCTGAACTAATGTTGAAAACTCTGACGACGATGGAGAAAAAAATACATATTGGGCCCAGATATCCCCGATAGAAGTTGAAAGCCCAATTGTGTGATCGTGTCCGAATATATCTCGTGCAGCAGTGCTGTAAATTTATCTGAGGCGAAACTACAAACACAGCGTGTTTTAGAAATACAGACTATTTTTAACATTAATATTTTGGCTTTCCAGACTACTATATCAGAGGGTGTAACGAACTGCAAGAGAGGATCAGTTAATATAGTTTAAATCTTTAGACTAGAAATTGGTGTCCAAAAATGAAACGATCATTAAATGAGCAATGCAGTGATTATATTGTAGCTAAATGTCAAAAAGAAAAGAAAGATTAAATTAAATTCCATCAAAGAATTTACAATATCAGAATATCGAAATAAGAAAAGTAATTATTATATTAACACAGTACAAAAGTTAAGGTACCCCAGCTTTTGACTTTTCAGTAAATTCAGCTATGAGTTCTTCCTTTCCCTCTGCCATCCTCTTGAACTGAATTCTGTTTTTTAATTCCTCCTTTATTATTGGCATTATATCGTTGCTTTCTATAGACTTCACTGCCGCGGCACTTACACTGGGGTCAATAGTACTGAACCCCGTAAACACGGGGAATTCGTGCAATGTTAAGGGCAGTTCACTTGCTGCCGATGTTCCTCTACCAATTTCACCGTCCATATAAAGGGTCACATTGACAACGGAATTAGATCTTTTGTACATAGTTATGGCTGAAATAAATATTAGATGTGTAAATTCATCCATGAATCAATCAATAAGTCAATCAAAATAATAATAATAATAATAATAATAATAATAATAATAATAATAATAATAATAATAATAATATGGAGACTGCATTGGTCTTGATTCACACGTATATTATTTATATATATATATATATATATATATATATATATATATATATATATATATATAATTTTGAATTCAAACATAACTTGGAGATGGAATCTCAGCTACAGATAAGGGTTAAAATCGATGAAAATGTCGATAGAAAGACAGAAAAAATGGCTTTATGTCAGCGGAGGGTTTTGCGGGTCTATCTTTGCTCACAGACATTTAAGACAATATCTATTAATACAGACGTGCAATATTATGATTATTATGGTATATTTATGGAGTAGTGGTAGTTTGTATATTTTGATTTTTTTATTGAGATAAGTTAGCCCTTCTATACCCCATGACTTTAGTACTTTTATCTTATTCGTTACACGCTAGTCATGCACGGTTTGGTTACAAACTATAATTGTAGCGGGTAATCGCTACGAGCAATATCGCAAAGTCGCGACGGAAATTTCCAAGAGCGCGGCAATCGACACGATTTATACTATCAAGATCGCTTAGGGAATTTTCCCAGCGTATGCAGTGATGTGTATTGAGGATTACTTACCAATACCTGTTTTTGGTTGCTAGCGCGGCTTCGTATCTGTGCTCGGATTTACCGGTGGTTTTCCATTTCCGCCAACACGGTCTCGAACTCGGCCGCGCTAATTATTGTATCTTCGATGGCCACCCAGTACAGCTTTGCAATCATATTGAGACTACTTTGTGCCGTCACGAGAAGTTCCGAATAAACACGTATTCGAGAATGCAGTCGTATCGAAATTATTTTGCTATCACCGCCTGTGACACCGGTTACTATCGATATGCTGGAATCGCCTCAAGGAATGGAAATATTCCACCGGCCTTTTGCAGTTGTGTCACCTCCGACTTTGATAACGTTAATGTCACCGAGGTGTTCTTTCATTTGGCCTCATTAAGCTGATTAAGTTGCGCTTGAGTCAACCACACAGGGACAATTCCAGTTAACCTTGCCGGAGAAAGTTTCAATGTGACCCAACAATTGCTTTGTATTGCACTTTTGATTTTCGCAGACTGGTTTTCGCTAAGGCCAACCTTAACTTCGTGGTAAGATATTATTTATGCAACAGGTTTAATTGCAACCGCTATGAGTTTTCCACATGCGCGTCAATGACCTTCGTTCGACCACCTGCGCCATCCAACAACAGAGTCTTGTTAGAAAGAATCAAAGCAAAGCATTTGTAACCTGGACTGACAATGGGCGCACCTACACGTGCATGAAGGTACATGTCTATAACGGACTATCTGAACAACTCCAGGCGTTACAATGAAAAGTAATAAATCGGGTACAACTCAAGAAAGTCGTGCTGGGAAATCTGCAGGCATGTGTCAACGTTTTGGTCCCTGTCCAGGTACTACCACAGATTATGATATGCATGTGTGGCTTGATTATCTGTGAAGTTAAGTAATTTTCTTCAGAGGGTTCTTGGTGGCCATTTAACCGCAAAGAAACTTCAGACACTTCTAACTTGTCATATATCATACTTTTCTCGGCCATTGTCTAGCTCCGCATTTTGAAACGCCACGAACACGTGTTTTGGTGGGCTAAGACCATGTTGGGTACTTATTTGCCATGTAAACTGTCTCAGAATAATCGTCGTCGTGTGCGCGTCTGTGATGTGCGCGAGAAACGATAGTGTTGACGCGGTTCCATAACTCATAAACGACAACAAACGGTTTTCTGTTGTCAGTGAAGGGTTTAACACTGGCATCCGTAATGTTAATGTTGACAACTCAACTTTGTCAGCAGCGACACTATTAGTACGCCAAATTGCATCGTTGGCATTGCCCCTTTTACGAGTTATTGTGACTGTGTTTGGCTCCAAAAATAAACTTGCGGACATCATAGTAATCGATCTCCAATCGATTGAACCGCTTGCAATCCCAGATTTTTTAACCCTTCTGCAGCAACGTTTTTGATGCTATCAAATGCTCGCATTGCAACTTGCTTAGAAACTGACACAGCGCGCGAGGTCATGACCGCAAGTACCTTCGGTGCGCATGTGAACAATCCCGGACAACATCACCTAGGCCAGTTTCGCAATATGTCGTCTAAACGGGTTTTCTTGCGTTTACAACACGCACTGGTATCACATATCCACGTACGACCGTCATTATATTTAAATGTCCGGTTGATCTCTAATGTACAGTTGTATTGTCAAGATCTCACCGCACAGGTTTGACACATGCCCGTTCTGGTCCACAAGGGTTAAACGGATATGTGTCAACCGCGGACTGTGGCATGGATGATGCACCGGTGATGCGGGAATAATTGATATTAAATCACCCGCTTCAGCAGTTGGGGACAAACCAAACAGTATATAACCCTGAGCAGCTACGCTTGAGCGAGCTGCACATTCATAGCTACCACTGATGTCGTCACATATTAAATTAATTAGAATCGTTGAGGTAATATTAACAATGTCAGGCGCGATATGGTATCGCACGCGTAAGATTCGTTTGTCATTGGAAATATCCTAGGAGGTAATTGGCTCTCCAACATAACTCTTTCCTAGTCCTTGTATGTAAACTTTAGCGTGGCAAAATCTAAAGCATTTTTGAAGAATGCTGTCAAACGTTCCACGGTTTCCTTTCTTGGTTTAATCAGTTGTGCAAAGGTTTGTTCGAAGCCCTCTGTGAGATCTTCTCGTGCAGTTTGCCGCAACTGTAACATATCTTTGACACGCTCGCCGCCGGCTATAACATTACGAATCAGTTCCTGGTGTTCGCGGGCAGACTGACTGCGTCGTTTCCCATACTCTGCTATTGTATCACTGGCGGAAAGCGGAGCTTTCTTCGGCGGAGCTTTTTTCGATTTTCGACATTTTATATATTTGGTATGATTGTTAAATTCCTTTATCCAAACCAGCTCGATATTTTCCAGGTTAATAATGGGGAAAACTATACGGGTCCGAGGTGGCATTAGGAAACATATTTCGAAATTCCACCCACGAGTGGTTGGCGGCGCACCAAGTCCAATGCATATTTGAGAGGCCATTCGCGTCAACGCGGCGAAATATCATTAACATTTTGCAGCTGTCCCGAATCGCTTTAGGCACGTGTGCGTATCGTTGCGTTAAATGGATCACGTCTGTGTTTTTATGTCAGCCTCAGAAAAATGTTCGCACAGGATTGCTTTGGTTTTCCAGCATGACGTCATCGTACACAACAAGATTATTCGATCTTGAATCAAGATCATCGATTGTGGAAAAGACATCAACCGTAGCTTTACCACCCAACGGTTGATCATCCGCCGACGGTGCAATTACATACAACCGATCCCACATCAACGATTGTAACATCATATTCAACAACAGCTGAGTCTTTCCTAAACCGGTCGGACCAATGATTAGCGCGCGAACCGAATTTGGAAACATATCGCCGTGCTTTGACGGTTTCGGTGCTGCATGCGCGGAAAAGTCAATGATAGAAAAATCTGTGGAGTGTCTCAAAGCATCTTCAATGCTCTTCCTTTTTCGTGATGTCATGTTAAATGTCAACACAATTGTTGAATAATAAATCATGTCTTTATATTGTGTCCGATGCCGCATGAAAATTCGTACTACAAATCCAACTCGAGTTCAAACACGTAATGGTAAATCCGCGACCGCTGGAACTTGTGTTCGATGTGGAGCAAACAAGTTCACATTTGTTTAAAAAGAGTCGTCGGCGTTGATGTTGCTGCCGCATTAGCAAAACTACCCGGGACACCATGGAGTAAACGCTCTGGTGGAAAACATATTCCTGGAAACAATTACTGTGGGCTTGGTACATGGCTGGATATACGACATGATTCTAACAATCGACCAGCGCCCAGGGAAGCACCCCTAAACCACATGTTGCATGTTACCGACATGATCTTGCATTCAAAATATCTAATGATATCCGTGCGCGCCAACGTGCCAATGTAGATCTCATCCATGATTTGAACACGATCAATCCTACACTCGGGGAAATAATCATTAGATGGGTGGGGGTATGAAGGCCAAGATTGTTTTAGCAGGTTCCACCTCCCGTGGGCAAAGTCCACGCATTGGAGGTAAAATATATTGATATAATAAAGTAACATGGTTTCCGAACGGACCTTAGCCAAATTATATTACTTTTCTCTCGGTTATTGGAAAGGTGAAGCTGCTGTTCAAAAGTTAGCGAGCGCAGCAGCGGTCACTCACGGGACCGCTCGAGAATGGTGAGCCAAACAAGCGCTGTGGGAAATTTACCTACCCGCGCCAAGAAAGATTTCCCGTGGTTAGTTCGATGTTCACACACCTAACGAAGTTCACCAGACTGATCTTTAATTTCTCCCACAGGATCGGGTAAACGGGCACGCATAAAAATAGGCGTTAACCGTCATATATATCGCTAGCAGATACAAGGAAGCGGAGCAGATGCGCTTAAACGTCTTTACACACGTGGACCATTAACATGGCCACGTTTATTACAAGTCGATCCAGGTAGAGAAATTCTCAAATCCGTTGCTGCGTTGTTGATGAAACACGGTGTGCGAATTCGTGTTGGACGTGTTAATACACATCGTGACCAAGCTATTGTGGAACGATTTAACCGCACACTCGTGGAACGATCATTTGACATCAGTACGCGCAGGAATTGTAAATGAGGTTTCGGTCGCAGGTGGCTAGCTCCCGAATGTTCGATCTCGGATCGTAGCACGATCTCACGAGTGGGTAACACGGCTTTGTTCAGTCATCGCAGCGTTGAATAACGAAATCACATACACGATTGGATTGTAATTCGGCGAAAAATCTGTCACCGTTGTAAAATCAGTTTCGCATCCACCACCGTTAAAATCACTCGGAAACAATTTTGTTCGGGATCTGTATGCACCTGGGAAGTTAGAAGGTGGACCACGTCGTGCTACTGATCCAGTATGGTCCGTCGATGTATTTACTGCCAAGGCAATCAAAACGTTATTATTTGGTGCCTGTAGATGAGCAATCGGCAAAGCCTTCCGGTAAAGTATTTGTGCAAGAGGAATCACAAATCGTTCCTGCGTATACGGAACTGCCACCAAGATCTATTTTGAAATCGTAAGCGGATTCACAATCGCATGATGCCCATACGCGTAAGTGGCAATTCCATCGGGAAATATCCTTCGTTTGGTGTCCAGCGATGACAAACGCACCTTGGTGCATTGGTATACGCCCATGAGATGTTTTTTACTTCCGATCATGTTGGCTGTATGTGTGTATTCACGTCGCTCGCGAAGACATTATACATACATCTCGTGTGCGAAATATTTTTCACAATAACCTGTCCTCTTTTCGTCCTCTTTTTGTTTTCGGATCCGACCACAATCGAGTACATTTTAGGGCGCAGTCCCACGTATTCCTCGATAGGATCCCCCTTGCCTTTGAATTTTCCTACGACTATTTTGTTGGTGTCGCTAAACGACGGGTGTTTTTTCGGATACTCATTGTTGTTGAATTCGTTAACAAGTCTGTCTGATGCTATATCCAAGTATATATCGTCGGTGGTTATACCAATCAGCAAGCGGGTCTGCGTCGGTGTAAAGCATCTTGACACGATCACGGTAAAATAGTTTCATTTCACGAAACCCCACCAACAGACAGCTTCTGCATCATAGCCCATTCATAACGATTATTTATGACTTAAGATACATGCCGTAACTCTTTGGGACAGAGGGGTCATATCAATTCAAGTCTGTGTTATTCACGCGAGCGCGACGATGACTCCACATTTAAATCCCACCGCGAATACCACACTCGATAAACAGATGCGGGTCACAATCAGTGAGCAGTTCCAATTCTACTTTTGTCATTAACAGCAATGAATCCCAGGCCATTCCAGGTGACTTAAAATAGTGCGCGGGGTCGAGATTCAATATTCCCAAATATAAATCGTGATAGTCACCGAGATTTTTACATTCGAAAGAGGACCAAACCGCGTAGTAGTCGGTGGAAATACCGTTGCATGACAACGATAAACGGAATGCTTCGATCGGTGGCAACTGAGTTTCATCAAACGTTTCCCATCCACTCATGTACTGGTATGGGTACACTCCTTTTCGCGTTATCAACTTTAAGTTGTCAGCGGTGGCACCATATCGACTGGTGATTTTAAAGCTTTCCACCGCAAGGTAGCTAACTAGTTTGTCCAAGCTGAAATTCAAGCACTTCAGCAAATTAATGAACTGCAACTGACCCACCATAAACATCATATATTTTTCCATCGTGTTCGGGATTACGCTTATTGGCGCATTCTAGGCTGATGCGATTGCCTGCATAATCAAATGGTTATCATACCTGCGCAGGTTATGAAATACCACAGGAATTTTTATTTCTTTGGGGCAAATCCGCAACTGTATATTGCATGCGTTGTGTGCGGCTCCTCGGTACGCGCCAGTGATATGACAGTGATCGCGAGCTTTCGCGTCAGTGAAACCAAAAGCACCACCGCAGATCCAGCAATCGTTGGCCACGATAAACTTATTAATACCATCACCGGTCATAATCAAGTCTTCGGGCGAGTAGAACTTTTGTGGATCTATTTTCTGATAACCTCGAGCGATTTAAGAAACACCTCAATCGAGTTCTGGCCACGATACAGTATTGGTGGCTCGCGTGCTCCATCACATCTGACGACAATTTAGCAAAACCCGCATGGGATTTGTTCCGCAACTTGTATTGTATTCGACGGAACCTCAGAGGTGGCGTTCATTGGAACATTCAAACATTCAAAGCCCGCATAAATGATATACGGTACTTTCATCTTTCATTGCAGCGGGCTGAATTGCAAAATGTTTTTGCTGGGTTCTGGCATGATTGTACGCTGAGGTTTTTCACTGATTCTACCACAATATGAGCCATGCTCGTCAAATCCCGTTGGAAGCTAAATACTTGCAGGTAACGTTCGCATGGAAACTTTTACTCGTGTTCTTGCTGTATCGGTTAAGCGGCCTGGAAAGATTCTTTATCCACACATAATGAGATAACGACTCCGAACCTTTCATGCCGCTTATCAACAACAGACTAATCTTGGTCCGTGCATGCGAATTTGTGCTTTGCAAAAGTGGGGATAGTGCAAGCGAATAAAAGACTTTGTTCCAAGCGAACACGTTAACGGCGATACCCAGGTTAAGTTCTTCAATCTTGTTCAGTGTAGCTTTAGTAATCTGCACCGGAAATTCAATGTCACCAAAATCGAGTTCACCCAAGTATTACTAGTATTTCCGTGGCTGGTCTGTGTTATATGGGATGTAGCGCTAACGTGATGGCACATTCGAAACATCGATTTTAATTGTTTTTAACATTTATTATTGACCGCGGCGGAACATATTCCGGCGTTAATATGTAATTAGATCCACGAACTTGTATGTATGGGGAAGTATGAAGTTTAACTTCCGTACATCTGTCAAGAGTCCATGCTGAACCGGTGGTGGTGAATTTTTCCAACGTGTGGAGAATCTTTCAATACCTTTATCGATTCCGTTATTGACATCCTTGGTGTCCGTGCGGTTCCGGATTATAAGTGGACCACTATGAAGCCACGGGGTTATGAATTTAAATCCATCCTTGTCTGATGACTTGCGATTAAGCGGCATAGTCAAATGAGCATGGACATCAATATGCGCTTTAACTCCGGGAGTGCCGGGGCGTTCTAACATCGATACGATTCCCAGGTGCATATTCGATAAAAAATTTTATTACGTCTTCGCTTCGTTTCTATGTATAATAATCGCACGGTAAGTTTCTAAATCACCACTGCACTTGTGAAACTTAATCTCTGGGACTTCATATTCGCGAACGTCCGCAGCAGCCTCAGCAGCGATAGCAGCTGTGGTACGACGGCGATCTTTTTCACAAACATGCTCGACTGCCTCAGCGGCAATAGCGGCTGCGACGGTTTTGTTCATCTTGGGCTATATTTGCAATTTCGACATGCTTGACTTGTGAAGAAATTTCGATATTAAATAGTGCTGCTCTTTCAGGAAGCTGTCTCACGGTCTGGCGCAATTCGGCTACGATACCTAACAACATAAGCATGTTAGCTTTTCTTTCACCTCTCGGTATTTGTTATGTTACGGTCAAGCGCAACTTGTCTCAGTTGTCGTACCGATGCTATTGCGGTAACTGGTTGTTGCGGTTGCACAACCGGTTGTGGTTCAGTTACGAGTCCTAATAGCGTAAGTATGTAAGTTTTTCGCATAAGGCTGTTGTGCGAATTGCCTTGGTTGATTCACAATCGGCATACTGTTATATAAGGGAAATATTTGTCTAATTGTGAATTCCGTCAATAAATTGTTTAAGAATTTTCGCTTTACCGGGGTTGGAAGCAGCAATTGCCTTAATCCTGGCTATTACTTCATTTACTTCTGTATCATTTTTATCGACGTCGGGGTTGTTAACGTTGGGTAATTATTCGACGGCGTGCGCTTAATACTCGCAAACAGATCCACATGGTCAGCAAAGCTGATTAAGAGACTTTACTCCGATACAACATTAGATGCATGTTCGAGCACCCGGACCAAGACGTAACGCGAGCAAATGTGATTTACTGTATTCGTAATGGCATGTTTTGCGGCAGAGTTCATGTTTTCCAAGTCATACACCTTTGCATTGATTTCGTGCTAATTACATTGAGCTTATTATATATTTACAAATTTTATTCTCTAATAGAGATAATCATCTGTGTCTGCGTCTTCGTAAATACAATTTTCCATGCTTCTGATTAATGGTTCACGTAACAGCAGGTGTATGTGCTCCTCATCCTCATCCTCCTCATCCTCATCATCCTCCTCATCCTCCTCCTCCTCCTCCTCCTCCTCATCGTCGATAAGTGGTTGCAAAGATGTTTGTAATGGATAGTATTTTATTGTACGACCATTTGCTGTAAAATACTTTTCACCGGTGATAGTAATTTCCAAATTCTCAGCACTAGGGTGTAAACGCACCCGTACACGAGGCGACATCGACTGGAAATCCATTTCAAATAGATTTTTGTGCTTGAATATAATTTTCTTCAATTCGGTATTTGGCCAAATCACTGTATACACATCAATACCCTTAAATATTATACCAATTCGTAAATGATTCACGCTTTTACAATGACATCCCATAACATAAAATGTTGTGTTCTGTTTTTTGTATATTGACTCTATAGTTTCTGTGTCATTGCATGAAAAATTTTCACAAATCTAGTCACATTGCGACGTTCGCTTTGAATTCTATCATTGTAACTCTTCCTCCTCTGCTTTCTTTTCAGCTGAAGTTTTCTGCATCTCTCTAGCAATTATTCTGTTACCAGCCTCTTTAAGCATTTGCGCCCATTATTTGTTACATTTTAAATATTCTTCCACTGATTTTGTATTTTTAATAAATCTATTGCGGTTTACATATCTTTCCAACACATCATCATGAAAATGTTCATAATCTATTTTTAATGACATTTTCTATATTATAATATCAAAGGTATTTATCTAAGTAATTTGCTCTTGGTAATCTTCGTAATCTTCGTAATTTGCTCTTGGTGATCTTCGTAATCTTCGTAATTGCTTGAATATTCGATCGATGTTTCGATATCATCCTCATCGTCATACTCATCGTTATGATCATTATAGTATTCGCTCGTTTTGCTATATGTACTATGTGATCTAATCAACGTTAGCGACTGTATTTTTTCTTGCACAATATCAAATAATGTTTTTCTCCTCCTCCCCATCTTTTTTCCTCTATACGCTCTGCTACCTTCATTCAGGCTCATTCTGATTTATTCTTATAAAATTGACATCCAATTGAATAAAAATATACAATGGATCACATAGTTATTTTTGTCACATTGCTTTTTTTTTTTTCATGGACATTCAGCCCAGTTCAGATGAATCTGAGAGATTTTTGCCGACTAAGTACATAAGTCTCAATCACTGGTTTGTTAATTCCTGACTGAACATCACTGAAGCTACCTATGCTTTTTATTCCTGGCACCGTCTGAATTTAAATGATTACGTGTACTGACGTCACTGTCACATGTCCTAAATATAGGTCTCCAAATATCTTTAATCATGCGTTCCTACACATACACGTGTTTAATAAGGGGATGGCGAGCATCTCATGTAACTCAAATTGGCAAAGATCGTCTTTTATTTTGAGCATTTTTCATAAGATCTCACACTACTAAGAAATTGATATAGATACACAGAGTTGAATGGACAAAGTCATTTAACGGAGGAATTCTATGTCGTAATAGTTTTATCTATTTTACCTGTCTATGTAGATTGTCGGAGAATATAGTCAGACAGCGTATTTCAGAATATATATATGTATGTATTCTTCTTTTCCCTATTATTACTTAAATTCTCTCAATATAATTGTTTAATTTTTCTGTACGTGGATGATTGGTAAAAGATGAAATATATGACATCGAACTGGGTATATATTTCATTATGCATCGGTTATCTACGATTTACTTGTGTATTGCCAAGTATAGAGGTAAATTTGCTGAGACAAGCGGCTCAAAAGATAGTACATGTGTGTATTAACACCATGAATATATAGCATACTTGAGTGAATTTACCTAAGAAATGGTCGCCATATTATAAAACACCCATCAACTCTCACAAAATAACGTTTTAGCTTAGGCTGACTGTTTATAATTCTATTGGATAATTGTGTTTATTTGATTTATTGGATAATTGTGTTTATTTGATTTTATTGGATAATTGTGTTTATTTGATTTATTGGATAATTGTGTTTATTTGATTTATTGGATAATTGTGTTTATTTGATTTATTGGATAATTGTATTTATTTGATTTATTGGATAATTGTGTTTATTTGATTTATTGGATAATTGTGTTTATTTGATTTATTGGATAATTGTGTTTATTTGATTTATTGGATAATTGTTTTTATTTGATTTATTCTGTATTCATAATGTACATTTCAGGAGGGCTGTGCTATTTTGGGACATAAATTAAACATTCAGTCCCGGCGTTTAAAAAAAAAAAAATTCTTGCTGACGCTTTTTTTCTTCTGGACGCTACAAGAGAGAGAGACAGACAGACAGACAGACAGACAGAGAGAGAGAGAGAGAGGAGTTTTATATGAATTGAAAATATTCAAACTCTAACAATAGTTTCCCTACATTTCGAGATAAAGAAAAGGAGGGTCTTTCGCAGGAGACAATAAATACATACACATAGACACACACACATAGGTGCAGAACAATATATATTTGCATTTACTACAAGATACTTTATCCTGAAATAATGAAAAGGTCTAAATCCAAGAAGAAGAAAAAAAACAAGAAATAAGTATATATATATATATATATATATATATATATATATATATATATATATATATATATATATATATATATATATATGAAAACCTCCTTTTGACACTCAATATGGCATTTCTGGCCTGGATTCGAGACCCTTCGGTAGCATGAATGTGTTTGATCAAATTTTTTGCTTTTATTATTCTTGTTCCTAAGTGTGCACGTGGATATAGTTATGATTTAAGAATATTTTCAATAATTCCGTTTCATACTTTAAAAAATTCATACTACGTGACACTTTGTATACTAGAAATAAAATGCAAACTTCTTGTAACATTTTTGATTTAAAATAAAAACTTCTTACGAACATCAAGTCTCATGTATTTTTAACGAAGATGATGAATGATGCAATAATAAGGGTGATGATATTGGTTATATCGCACCATTTTTAGATAGATAAATGAAGGAAACAAAAGATATATTTCACCCACAACTCGCCTCTACAGAGAGAGAGGGGGGGGGGAGGGAGACCAGCAGACAGAGACTGGGGACGGGTTTTAACAAGAATCAGGAATCAATTACAATAGCACTTGGTATTCCGTCCTTCATCTTAACTATGATTCCCTACTTTTCCGTTTAAACAAACACAGAGTTTATACATGCCTTCTTGTATATCTTCAGTTTGTTTAGAACTGCAAATTTCATACATTGCGATCGTTTGATAGATATAAAAAAATTAGAAGTAAATAAATAATGTCATCCATTGCGATCATTTGTAAAACTAAAGCTCAACAGATGTCCCCGAATAAATAAATTAATAAATAAATGAATAAATAAATAACCAGACGTCGATAACTCAGTCAAAGTACATACTATATTATTAAAAATCCAACTAATAATTTCCGTAATTAGTATTCCTTTCGAATCCCCTCTCATCTTGTTTAGACTGCTTTGACTGCTCTGCACACATTCTTAGTTAACCTAGCCACTTCCTTTAAGTATCTACTTACTTGATTAGTCATTGTATTATTCATAACACTTTATTACTCGAGAGAACTAGAAATATGCTAATAATATATCATTCACTAGACATGTGTCAAGGTAATAATTTACAATTTGTTTCAATATTTTTGGTACAAACAAATGATGCTTGATTTAACGATTCGAATATTTCATATCAAAATCAGTTTTCACTTATTTCGACTATACAAATCTTATTAGTGTGTATAATGCCTATCTTTGTTAGAATTCTTAGGAGTTTTAAAAAAGAAAGAAAGAAAGTAAGAAAGAAAAATGACTATTTTGATTGGTTTATCCAAATATACACGAGGACGAAGCAGTGACCGTCAGCACCTATATTATAATGTATACTGCATACGACATTGTATTATTCATTCACGACAATCGTATTCGTGGAGAATACTCAGTACAGAAAGGGATTATTTCCTTTTCTCAAATATGTTAGGGTCATTTGAATGCTCGTATCGTGGGGAAGTGATAAAATGTTAAGTGTCAATGATTGTATCGTGGGGAAGTGATAAAAATGTTAAGTGTCAATGAAGTGGAGTTTTTCTTTGTGTTAAAGGCAATGTGTAATACTATATGAGAACTACATCTCAAGGTCAATCGTCATGGAACAGTTACAGCTGTGTACATTTTATAGATTAGGTATCGGCCTTCAGCTTATTCTATAATCAGTAGTTCCTCTCCCTACCCTCTTCCTGGATTCACCCATCCACCCCCAACCCCTTTCGCTCAAACCAGTTTTCCTATTTTGCATCATAGCAGGTGACACAGGCAGTTCCTCTGATAAATACTTAATAACATTCCGTTGGAATAAACCTTAGAAAGTATGCATTCAATATTTGTTCCGGTGCCAGAGAGGAACGGTCGATTGAGAGAGGGAGATATATGGCGGTGGTGGTGGTGGTGGTGGATAAGCCAGTATTATAAGCAATAACACATTCAAAGATGAAGTCCAGCTCATGTAAATCGGTGAAATACTCTATATATGAACAACTCAAGGAGAGTCAACATTCTATTTCATGACAATGTTTGACAATCTAGTTGCAAGTTATTGTGCCAATGAGAAAATATGGATACATGTATAGATTGTCAGTATGAGAGAGTGAGAAGAAGAAGAAGATGATGATAATGATGATGATGATGCACTCGTGTCCTCAGAAACTTGCTGGAATACATGTTGGTGTAATATAGAATAGATGAAATGTACGTAGAGATCTAGCATATTGCATGGCACAATAATTTGTTTCAAGTATCTCGCCCTGAAATTTGCAGAGTGTTTGGTTCTCTGAGCTTATGGGTAAGATCAAAGCCAGGAAACCTTACCGGGTAAACATGGCCATCAATGGCAGTGAAACTGAGTCTCATTATTTTATCTGTAACAATTGCTGTCCTGTAATTGACTATTGCTGTCCTGTAATTGACTATTGCTGTCCTGTAATTGACTATTGCTGTCCTGTAATTGACTATTGCTGTCCTGTAATTGACTATTGCTGTCCTGTAATTGACTCAGACTTTATGTTCTTCCATTGTACATGTCAAACTAATCATTATACCTCTAACCTGGACAACATTACTTTTACACAAATTGTAATCATTTGAAGATCGTATGGTATGTTATGTATGATGTTTATAAAATGTTGTAGGTGTTTTGGGAAATTATAAATGTTTCTTCCCTTTAATATTTGCTTAAATCTTAATTTTTATCAGGAAAAACATGTTTAACTAGTGTCCTTGAATTAGGTTGTTTTGATCAATTTGTTTTCTCAATTTGAAGGTCAAGGTTGAATTTTGTTTACAAGTAAAATTCCATTAAGATGACACATGTTCTAGAACATTCTGTCATGTGACCAATCTTTATATATACCATGTTTGGTGGACATTTTTTGAGTTTTGACATTACCATCAGTCTTGTAAAGAGCTATTACAGTTGTGAAAATTTATTCCAAATTCTAAGAGAGGAATTATTTTAAATATTCATTGGATTATAACAGTGCTCATAAACTTTTGGATTTTGGATTTTTAATTAATGATTTTGGAATTTAACTGAACTTATTAAGAGATTTTGGAATACTTCATTTTGACATCAGCACATCAAGATTACTAGTACATCAGGACTTTGGAGACCATTGGCAGATAATAACATTCAAGGACACGGCCGTGAATTCGGAACATTCTATATTTAGGACTTGTGATTAGAACAATCATTCTTATTGGATTATTAGGATTTCAAAACACATTACTGTAAGTGACTTTTTTTGATTTTTCATTTTAATTATCTAGTAATAAATTGCTTGTTGATTTTTTACTTGATTTGTTGGTTTCACTTTCTTTCTGTTACATTTTTCTTAGACCATAGAGTCGTAACAGAAATTGGGGGCTCGTCTTCTGGGATTGAATTTCTTTAAAGCATATTAGAGATATTAAATTTATCTTTGAAATTCATATTGATTTTGTCTTGGAATTTTTTTTTTGTCTTTGGCAAAATTTTATATAGAGAAATTTTTGTGTGTGAAACCAACAAGCATTTACTATGGCATCTAATGTTCAGAATTTCATTTCAAAACCTACCCAGGAAGGGTTAGAATGCATGAGAAAGGATGAGTTGCTCGAGCTTGCCAGAAAATACAGTCTATCTGAGGCAAAAGAATCATTGACAAAACAGGAGATAAAGATTATTTTAATTCAGTATTTAGTAGGAAAGGGAATTTTTGAAAATAGTGCTTTAAGTTTGAAGAGAAAGCCTGTATCTGGTTCTGACAGGAAATTAAGGGAATTAGAGTTAAAGAACCAGATGGATTTAGAGTTGGCAAAGCTTCAGATTCAGAGAGAGAGAGAGAGAGAGAGAGAAAGAAGAGAGGCAAATACAGATGGAGAGAGAGAAAGAAGAGAGGCAGATACAGATGGAGAGAGAGAAAGAAGAGAGGCAGATACAAATGCAGAAAGAAGAGAGGCAGATGGAGCGAGAAAAAGAAGAGAGGCAGTTGGAGAGAGAGAAAGAAGAGAGACAAATGCGGATACAGATGGAGAGTGAGAAAGAAGAGAGGCAGTTACAAATGCAAAGAGAAGAAAGGGAAATGCAATTTAAATTAAGAGAATTAGAACTGGCAAACAGAGCACACTCCACTCCTTTAAACACAAGTCCAGGTTTTGATGTTACTAGATATATTAGGTTAGTACCCCCTTTTCAGGAAAAAGAAGTAGATAAATACTTTCTTCATTTCGAGAAAATAGCTGAAAACTTGAAATGGCCCAGAGAGCATTGGACTTTGTTATTACAAAGTGTACTTATTGGCAAAGCTCGTGAAGTCTACATTTCACTGTCAGTACAACAAAGCACTGATTATGATGTGGTTAAGGAGTACATCTTGAAAGCTTATGAGTTGGTACCAGAGGCATATCGACAAAGGTTTAGGAATTGTAGAAAAGAAACTGGACAAACTCATGTCGAATTTGCAAGGGATAAAGAACAACTATTTGATAGGTGGTGCTCAGCCAAGAAAGTTGATCAAGGTTATGATAACCTCAGACAGCTCGTATTAATTGAAGAGTTCAAGAGGTGCATCCATAGTGATGTTAAAACCTATCTTGACGAGCAGAATGTGGAAACTTTGGAAAATGCTGCTCGTATGGCTGATGATTATTCCTTGACTCACAAAATTTCATTTGGTAATAAATCGTCCTCTCAGCAGTTTTCTGGTAAAAAACCATTTCAATCTCATTCGAGTACTTCCAAATTTCACAACAGCACAACTGTTAGGAATCAAACATCTGATAAGACTGATCAGAAATCCTTATCTCTTCCTACGTGCACTTATTGTAAAATAAAAGGGCACGTTATTTCTGATTGCTTCAAGTTGAAAAATAAGCAACAGAGAAAAGACAGAGCTTTTCCAAATGCTCTTATTTCTACGAGGTCAAGGTCACGGTCTTGTATTGAAAGCAATACATTTGTTGGGTCAAACAAACCCCAGTCTGATTCTATTTTGGAGGCTTATGAACCATTCATGTCAGAAGGTTCTATATCACTAATTGGTGATTCTGCCAAACCTTTCCCAATTAAAATATTAAGGGACACTGGAGCTTCTCAGAGTCAGGTACTTTGCCTTTGTCTGAGGAGTCTTCTTCAAGTGAAAGTGTTCTTGTTCAGGGAGTAGAGTGCGGCTTTGTAAATGTTCCTCTCCATTGTGTAAATTTGGCATCAGACTTAGTTTCTGGACCTGTGACTGTTGGGGCAGTGACTTCTTTACCCATAGAGGGTGTTCATTTATTACTAGGCAATGACCTAGCTGGAGATAAGGTTGTGGTTAATCCACTTGTAACTGACAAGCCTTGTTTGGATCAGAAAGTTGATCCTGTCGAAACTGAAATCCCTGATTTGTACCCTGCTTGTGCAGTTACTAGAGCTATGGCAAAAAGAGCTCTTGAGATTGATGTTGATCAGGATATTATTCCTTTAGCTGACACATGTATTGGTCAGTCTTTTGATGAGGTCACTTTTTCCTCAGGTATTGATCAATCAAATGGTATTGATCACAGTGATCCTCTTTTGGCAACTCATTCTCTTTGTTCTAATCAGGATGACAAACGACAATCCCTTGTCGTTGAACAGGAGCAAGATCCCGAGATATCTTGTTTGTTTCAGAGGGCTATTAGTGAAACTGAAGCCACACAAGTTCCAGTGTGTTACTTTGTGAAAAATGGGGTCCTTATGAGGAAATGGAGACCACCTGATGTACCCGCTGGTGACGAGTGGTCAGTGAGCTATCAAAATGTTGTTCCTAAGTCATATCGACAGGAAATTCTTAATTTAGCCCATGAAACTCCTTTGGCTGGTCATTTAGGAGTCCGTAAGACTTATCACAAGATCTTGAATCATTTTTATTGGCCGAAACTCAAAAGTGATGTTTCTAAATACTGCAGATCTTGTCACACTTGTCAAATGGTAGGAAAACCCAATCAGAAAATACCTAAGGCTCATTTACAACCTATTCCTGCATTTGATGAACCATTTAGTAGAATAATGGTAGACTGTGTTGGTCCTTTACCTAAAACCAAGTTAGGCAACCAATACTTGTTGACCATCATGTGTACATCTACAAAATTTCCATAAGCAATTCCTCTGAGAAATATAAAAACTAAAACTATTGTGAAAGCTTTGGTGAAGTTTTTTACACTTGTTGGCCTTCCCAAATCTGTCCAGTCGGATCAAGGGTCAAATTTTATGTCTGGAATTTTCCAGCAAGTTATGCATGAATTAGGCATCCAACAGTTTAAATCTTCTGCCTATCACCCTGAAAGTCAAGGTGCTTTGGAAAGATTTCATCAAACTTTGAAGAATATGATTCGATCATATTGCTTTGATACAGAAAAGGATTGGGATGAGGGTGTTCATTCGTTGTTGTTTGCTGTTAGGGAATCAGTTCAAGAGTCGTTGGATTTTAGTCCCTTTGAACTAGTTTTTGGTCATACTGTCCGTGGACCATTGAAATTATTGAAAGAGAAACTTCTTTCAAATGAAGATTCAAAGATTAATCTGCTTGATTATGTCTCTGATTTCAAATACAAGTTGTCAAAGGCCTGTGAAGTAGCAAGAACTAATCTTCACAATACCCAGTCAAAAATGAAATTAAGGTATGACAGGAATTCACAGGAAAGGAGTTTTAAACCTGGTGACAAAGTTCTGGCTCTCTTTCCCATACCTCAGAATCCTCTTCAGGCTAAATGTTATGGTCCTTATACCGTTGAAAAGAAAGTAAATGACTTAAATTGTATCATTAACACTCCTGGGAGACGGAAACAAAAACAACTTTGTCATATAAATATGTTAAAGGAATATTTTGGCAGAGATATCCCAGCTAATTATTCTGTTAATTTAGTTGTACCTGTCCCACACAGTGAAGATATCAACGATGGAGTAGGATCAGACTATAGTGACTCTGGTATAACCAATCTTCGGAATTCAGAAATATTGAACAACCTAGACCAGAAACTTTCACATCTACAACAACAGGAAAGAAATGAACTAAAACAGCTATTACATGAATATGAGCACTTGTTTCCTGATGTTCCAACACGAACAAGTAAAATTTATCATGACGTTGACATTGTAGATTCTGCGCCTGTGAAACAGCATCCTTATAGGATGAATCCTCTCAAACAGAACTATCTGAAGAAAGAAATTCAGTATTTACTGGAGAATGATTTCATAGAACCAAGTAAAAGTAACTGGAGTTCACCATGTATTCTTGTTCCCAAGCCAGATAATACATTCCGTATGTGTACTGACTATAGAAAAGTCAACAGTGTCACCAAAACTGATTCATTTCCAATCCCAAGAATGGACGACTGCATTGATAAAATTGGAAATGCGGAATATGTCACCAAGTTTGACCTTTTAAAAAGATTCTGGCAAATTCCACTGACGGAAAGGGCAAAAGAAATTTCAGCATTTGTAACTCCAGATGGACTTTGTCAATATAAAGTTATGCCGTTTGGAATGAAAAATTCGCCTGCAACGTTTCAACGTCTGATGAACATGATAACATTTGGTCTTGATAATTGTGACGCTTATATCGATGACGTCATTATCTACAACAACACCTGGGAAGATCATTTGGAAACCATTCGAAAATTCTTCGATCGACTCAGTGATGCGAATCTGACAATTAATTTGAGCAAAAGTGAGTTTTGCCATGCTTGTGTCACATTTTTAGGACATATTGTGGGACAAGGTCAAGTTAAACCTATAGAAGCTAAGGTCAAAGCTATCTCTGAATTTTAGTTCCAATTTGTAAAAAGCAACTGATGCGATTTCTAGGTATGGCTGGATATTATCGGAAATTTTGTTCCAATTTTTCCAAAATTGCTGAACCTTTGACAAGTTTATTGAGTAAGAAAACCAAATTTCATTGGTCTGATAAGTGTCAGGAATCTTTTGACAAGTTAAAGGCCATACTTAAAAATGCACCAGTTCTTTCTGCACCAAATTTCAGTCAATCATTTAAATTATCTGTTGATGCAAGTGATGTAGGGGTTGGTGGAGTATTGATTCAGGAAGACAAAAGTAGTGTGGATCACCCTGTGTGTTATTTTTCTAAAAAACTAAACAAGCACCAGAAAAATTATTCCACAATTGAGAAGGAATGTTTGGCTTTGATATTGGCTTTACAGCATTTTGAAGTGTATGTTACCTCAGCTCTTTCTCCAATTATTGTGTACAGTGATCACAATCCCCTTACTTTCATCAACAAAATGAAAGATAAAAATCGGAGATTGTTGAGATGGAGTTTGATATTGCAAGAATATAACATTGACATCAAACACATCAGGGGAAAAGACAATGTGATTGCAGATGCACTCTCACGTGCCTAGAAATGTAATATTGCTTGATGTAATTAAGTCCAGTATAATAAAACATGTTCTTATGTAATTTTGGTTATTATAGTATTAGATGTATATTCAAAAGAAAGCTTTATTATATAAATCTTTCTTTTTCTTTATGAGGGGAGGTGTTATGTATGATGTTTATATAATGTTGTAGGTATTTTGGGAAATTATAAATGTTTCTTCACTTTAATATTTGCTTAAATCTTAATGTTTATCATGAAAAACATGTTTAACTAGTGTCCTTGAATTAGGTTGTTTTGATCAATATGTTTTTCTCAATTTGAAGGTCAAGGTTGAATTTTGTTTACAAGTAAAATTCCATTAAGATGACACATGTTCTAGAACACTCTGTCATATGACCAATCTTTATATATACCATGTTTGGTGGACATTTTTTGAGTTTTGACATTACCATCAGTCTTGTAAAGAGCTATTACAGTTGTGAAAATTTATTCCAAATTCTAAGAGAGGAATTATTTTAAATATTCATTGGATTATAACAGTGCTCATAAACTTTTGGATTTTTGATTTTTAATTAATGAATTTGAAATTTAACTCAACTTATTCAGAGATTTTGGAATACTTCATTTTGACATCAGCACATCAAGATTACTAGTACATCAGGACTTTGGAGACCATTGGCACATAATAACATTCAAGGACACAGCCGTGAATTCGGAACATTCTATATTTAGGACTTGTGATTAGAACAATCATTCTTATTGGATTATTAGGATTTCAAAACACATTACTGTAAGTGACTTTTTTTGATTTTTCATTTTAATTATCTAGTAATAAATTGCTTGTTGATTTTTTACTTGATTTGTTGGTTTCACTTTCTTTCTGTTACATTTTTCTTAGACCATAGAGTCGTAACAGGTAAAAAAAAAAGCAAATGATAGAGGAAAGCGAAGAGTTCCTAGAAGAAGTCAAGGAAGCAGGTGGAATATTGGACAAAAGAGACAAATTGCAGAATTTCAAAAATTACATTGCATTGAGCCGTTCCGCATAGAAGAGTTTATGTAACATACCTACCTTGACACTGTTACCTTCGATTACTTGTATGCATTGAAGAGTTTAAGGAATTTATCTACCTTGACACTGTTACCTTCGATTACTTGTATGCATTGAAGAGTTTACGGAATTTATCTACCTTGACAGACAATCTTTTCATGTACTTCAAACATAAGCGTAACATTCTTTTGTTTAAAGTGCAGGCTAACAATATACCTGATTTTATTAGAAAAGATTTTCTTTCATTATTTCTCGGGGGGGGGGGGTCTTTTATTCCAATGTGTCTGAATGCCAAATATAATAAACTTGAACTAACTTGTATTTCCAATTTAATTTTAGCCAACTGATATTTAGACCACACGTAATACCACCTGGCAGATTTACACAAACTTTGATCTTCCTTATTTCAAGTCTCCAGTAAATTCGTTGAGTTTAAATGACTATTATATTCCTTTCTAAACATGACCTTGATTGTTTTGGTCTTCATGACCAACAATGTAGGGGACCACGATAAGGAAACTAACAGAAAAATTTGCCTTTCTTGGAAAATTAGAACAGTCACCTATCTATCTATCCAATCAAGAATATTCGTTAAAAAATTAATTTCCTTATATTTTGGCCCGCCTTGTACCTAATATCCAAGAATTTATAACCACACGAAATGTTTTTCTTGGGATAAAGTGATAAGGTAAACATTTTCACCTTAAACTGTATCTCGACGAAACTGGTCGTTTACTGACAAACTACAAACTTGTATCACCACCAATATATCTGGGTGTACGGTATATATAGTTTTGTTTCATCTCGGACTTTTCATTTAATTTGATAGCTACAGGTGTAACTAATCGTTATTTTTGCGGAAACAGCAAAAACAATGTAATGCTATTAAACAATATAAAAATTATAGATGTCTTGGATACAGGGGGACATATAAAACATGACGAAATTAGCTAATACATTTCAAATAACATATCAGAAATCAAGGTTTTCAACATGAAATAGTTACATACCGTTAGTTTCTCTTGGTCGCATATCTTCTCGTTCAACATGATTTATTGGTTTGATTTCAAATCAAGAGTGACTATATTATTATAAAATCATCTTTATTTTCATTTTTATTTATTTGGGAGGTTTTCTCAATATAGGCAGTAGATCATGCAAGAAGCCATTTTTTACCGTGCACTCATTTTTCCATTATATGCCAGTGAGTTATGAAAACCACATATACAGGCCACTAATTAATATGTAATTCCAGTTTTGTGTTTAAGTTACTCGCAAAATTTTGATCACCTGCCATACGATATATTGGATTTACAAACAGGTGACCTTTTGTGCTCTTAGTTTTTAATACGTGAATTCAGTTGAAATGGCTGTAGTGTCATTTTGTAAACAAGATCTAGTTTCTTCTACTTCACTCTAAGAGACTAAAAGGGATAAAATACACAAGGTCGCGTGCGCCAAATAAACCAATGAGTTTCACTGACATTATGGTGTATTCTTCCGAGAGATTTTTTTTCACACACGTACTTGTTCATAAAACAACAAAACCTCAAGAGATAATGGTACGCTATGTAATTATGTGCGCATCCAAAACGTCGCGACAAATACAATTCTGTTGCCGAAAAAAGCCCAAAATGTGAGCAGAGCTATCGGTAAATTAGTGGAGTAACAGTGTAGTGACTTACTGATACGACGTGTCTCTCTCTCTCTCTCTCTCTCTCTCTCTCTCTCTCTCTCTCTCAATGACATACATTATCAATAATTGGTAATATTTTTTTAGGGTGAGGTGAAAAAGTCGAATTTCTGTATTACATGCTGAAACGGAATATTGCATTACAACCGGATACCCACCCCATAACTAGATATCCTTTGAAGATACCTGTTTAGTAGAATATGTTTCAAATAGCATTTTTCCTGGTGGCCTTTTTTCCTAGTTTCCAAACTTTAAGATATTTCGTATTATAAACGTTTTGTGCAAATTGATAACATTGGATGAAATAGGATCATTTCTGAATAATAATATGATAACCCTGAATAATAATAAGAAGAATAATAATTATTATTATTATTATTATTATTATTATTATTATTAATGAGGTGATAGCAACGATGACAATAATAAAAAAACATGAAATAATTACAAAAGTGCTCTAATTTTCATTCCCGATTTTCCTAAAAATGTACTCAGTGATCAATTTATCCACATATTTTTGCTACATTTATATGAAATGAACAAGGTGTAAAATCTACAAGAGGAGAACACTATTGAAGTTTAATGTTACATGAATTATTTCACGTACACAGAGTTCTAGTACATGTACTGATATTGGTTTGTCATTAGAGAGGTTTAGATACAAGTTTAACAGTACCTGTACGTGTAGACTTTCCCCTGCAAGTACACAGCTATGTAAATGGTACCTAAACCTGTTTAGAAAATTCAATTAAATGCACTTGTACCTTCTGACTCCAACTAGTTATCAAACAGCACACTTACTGAGACTTCCATGATGCCCAGTACATGACTCAGAACAATCGGAACATCATTGGTCTTTTCCGTTAAGTCCAGAAAGAAATCTCGGATGTAATTCGCCCCAATTGTGAAAAAGTTTTGGAACTACGTTTTGCTCACATAACACAACATGGCGGCGGAAGGACACAAAATCACAATCGGAATATTTTGACCTTTTCTATTGCAACATATGTGGTGCACTCCGCCAGAGGCGAATCACAAAAAAAAAACATCAAATTTATGTGTATTTCTAGAACTACTTCCGATGTAATTTCTCGACTTGACGGAAATGATGTTCCAATCGACACTCAGAAGAGAGACAGACAGACAGACAGAGACAGAGAGAGAGGTGTAATAGTACCGAAAATAAACTAATGCCCTATTTCAACACGATGGATTGTTGGAATTATTCAGTACATGAATGCATAAAAGAATGGACAAATAAATAATTGATGGAATTAATACGTAAATTCATACATGAGTTTTTCAAAAAGAAAGGAAAACAAAGAAAGGTTAATTATATAAATATTAATGAAGACGGATGAACATGCAGTAAGAGATTTGAAATGAAAGGAAAGCTAGTTGCTACAAAAGAGATTTTGGGACAGCATCAATCTTGAATCTTAAAATAAATTACTAAGAAAATGAATCAATCATGAGAGCGGATGGGAGAACTGAGTGGCTTAACAAAACCATGATGTTTCTTTCAAAATTCCAACATTGCATTAAAACTGGATATTTGACTTGAACTGCCAAATAAAAGAATCTGATTTTCCGCAGTCACTACACAAGTAGTCTTCTTTACATTAGACGGCCAATTTTTGTCCTCTCAGTTTATAAAATAAAGATTCTTATAGTAAACTTTTAATGAATGGAAAAGTATCTTATTTCGCATATGAGCAATAATGCTACTACTAATAATAATAATTATCATTATTATTATAATTATTATTATTATTAATATTGGTGAAAAGTTTATTTATTTTAAGTTTATCCTACAAGTCTTACCAGATTAGAATGCAATATATTTCTCCAATTTCTAGTGATCTCCAAGAAATATTTTCAGACCAGCGAATCTAGATTTATATTTTTTCTTTTACAAAGACCTGTATAAATGAATTTAGTTATCGATTTGCGAAATATATTATGTTTCTACCAGTCTTATTGTATACATAATTTTGTATACTCAAGATTTCAAAAATACCTTGAGCATAGCTATCAAATGCATCCACATCACCAGAATGCAGCTGAACAATTACCATCATTGTCATGGTTTTATCGTGCATTCTGTTTCTTATTCCGAGTGAATTACGTACCTGAACAATTTTTAAACATCCTTTTGGTTTCCTAATGTCGTATTCCTTTTGAATAGTTATTTTTCTTTGGCTGTGTTTGGTTTATTACCCTCTGGTGGCTCCGAGGCTACCAATATCTCCAGATGTTGACAATGGGACATAAGCATTAAAATTATACCAATCTACCTCTGGCACAACATCAATGTTCAGTTTATTCCAGATACAATGGGTTACGTCATTCCATAACCAGCTTATCACATAACATTCCCCAAACAAATCCAACTTTGTTCCAGGAAAAACGTTTATAAAAAGAGTACATTTATCTGCATCAGACAATTTTGTTTCTTTAAAACAAATCACAAATTGAAGATGTCTCCATAGAGTACATTGGAAATTTTAAGTGCTCAGAATTACTCTTTGAATTAAGGTGATCACAAAGTAAATGATTAGTAAAGTCCATTTTCATTCATTGTTCTCCTATAATTGAATACATTTAGATGAAATAACTACCGCCATAAAAGGTAAGAGGTTATGATCCAAAAAGATGATCTTGACCTAAAAGATCATCCTACACAAAAGATTCAGTTATACAAATGAACTAATCTGACGATTAAAATGTATATACAGCCTAATGTTCGAAATGCATATATAATTCAATTTAAATTTCATTATTTAGTCTCCCACGTATAATAAGAATAAGCAGTAAATTGTTGAAAAGATAAAATGTATTTAAAAACTTGTACCCCGTAGACTAGTATACAAGTTGTAATGACTTTAAGTTTGCTCTTTCCGGTAACACTATTGTAGTTACAATAATACTCACACTAAAGTTAATGTTATAATACTTACATGAATGCTTGCATCAATGACAACACAATGAAGTAAATACCAGTGTACATAAACGGAATTTAGTTATCGATTTCAGGAATACATTCTGTTGCTAACAGTCTTATTGTATACATAATTTTGCATATGACTCCCTCTACTTTATTATTGAAAGTCTGTAAATAATGCTGGGATTAACACCAGCATTATCAATGATTGATTTATAGGTGGCATATATGTATACTTAAATACACGGACATATGCATTTACTCACATACACATGCATGTATGTATGTATGTATGAATGTATGTATGTATTGTTACGACTAGGGGTAATGTAAACAAAGAAAAGACTCAAACAAGCTTTCAAGATTTAAAATACAAATCTTTAACTTCTTTAAAATATTAAAATATTTCAACAAACAATGAAAGTGAAAGAGTTAAAATAACTTACAGTATAGAATATCCTTAAAAGTCCTAAATTGTTCTAAAGTTCACTGATCCGGAAGTCAATCCAAATATTCCTAATGTAATATGTTCCGAATTCAATAACCTTCACTGTACTAATGTGTTGATAAGAATAAGTTATATCCAAGTAATCCTTGCGAATATGGAATATCACAAGTTCTAGAAATGTTTCCGATAATTCCACAGAGCTGTATAATTATTAAGGTTGAATACACAGTATTAATCCAGAATGCACTGTATTAAAGGAAATAGATCTCCAAAGCAGAATATCCCACACACAAAATGAACCAAACTCGTGTATGACCTCTCAATTTAATGTAACTATGAAGAATGCCAGAATACTACTATTAATTCTATAATATTGTCTCCCACTACGGAGAAACAAAATAAAACCCATTACGTCTTTGATAAACAACTGGGCATTTCGAAATATTGCAACCCTCTCCGAACCAATCAGAAACTAGGTTATGCGTGACATTTTGAAAGTGCTAGTGTACCAACATTTATAAACAGTAAATAACGTATTGACACTGAAGAATCATAGAATCTAGGTCAAAAATTCAACCTCACGCGCTAACACGTGATGTACTAATGCTACAATAGACAATTCCTGTCACAGGATGAAGCCGGGTGAGGACTGGATTAGCGAAGACACCGAAAGCAACTGCGTTAATAAGATGTTTATTTATAAACGCAATTTAAAGATGAACAAATCTGACACCATTATAACAAAAAGATAAGGAAAATCATAAAGTTCCTAACATGGAACTATCAACAACAAGTAACTCAACGAGAAAAATCAAAGATGAATTTAACGAATGGAATTTTAAACAAACGTGAATAGCATCCTATCACCAATCAACAAATAAGAGTATATGATCTACACCCCAATATAAACAAGGTCTTATTAAGTACCAAGGGTGACCAAAGCATGTGATTTATGCACTTAACAATATGATACTCATCAATTTATCAATTCATCAAGCGATATTGGAATATGTATGAATTTATGAATATATCGTTCATATAACGAAAATGAAATGGGAATGCATGAAATTATGAATCTATCACACATATAGCGACATTGAAATGGGAATGAATGTAATTTTGCACAGATAGCAATATTGAGATAACAATAAAATGGAACACGCAATAAATATAACTATCGTGGCGCCCGTTTGACGACCAAGATGTATCTCCGGTTCCACCCGCTCTAGTCCATGGTCAAGGAGCCACCACGCATGGTCCACCCCTCCCAGTCTGTTGAAGGATCCCTCGAGAGCCTTCACATTAACACAGACCCGTTGGTCGAGAAGCCTTGGTCCCCCGCATCGAGGAAACCAGTACACTCTTCCGAAACAACGTCACCAGACACAGCGTACACGTCACACGAAACCACACAGAGTTCTGTGACTTCACACCACCAAACCATACATAAGGAACAGCTAAAAGTATAACTAAACCGTGTAGTACATATGACACGGTTAGTACTTTCGTATTGATATATGTTGCGCATGCGCGGACATGAATTACGTTTCGTTACACATTACATTAATCATTCAATGCATGCCGCGAATAATTAAATAATACCCGTCTGTTCAGTTACAACAAATAGCTAACTTGAACCAGCCTATAGTATTTCTAATATCATGACGTTGTATGACCTAGGTATTGACTCTCTGTAGAATTTAGAATAAATTCTAAAACATCTAATATATGAAACAATTATGTCATATAAAACGAATGGTGATAAAGAATACAATCTTAAATTTTACATACCTCTACAGCTGAAGTTTTGCTCCCGTAAAGAGGTAAGCTTTCTGACAAGACTCGTCGTAGTGTAATTTGTTTATAGAGAATTCGCTCTATATGTACTCTAGCTGTGACAGATATGCGCAGCAGCTAGGTACGTGAGTTTTCACTGCAGACAATTTGCACGTGCAGCATGGGGTGAATCGCGCTCAGTATTTCAAAATAACCAGAGCCGAAAAAATAAACAACCCCCGAGTAACGCTCTAGTCGGAAACGAAACCCGAATACATTTTTGACCACATATACATATTGATATAAACCATACAATTCCGTGACAATTCCAAGTCCAATGTACTCAGTGAAATATTGATCCAAAATACCGTATGTGTACTCACGGCAAGACGACAGCTGTTATACTAAGAACAGAGACTATAAACTAATAAATTATACTATTATTCAAAGAAAAATGATACATAATTCCGTAACAGTATGTAGATATAAATGGATGGATGGATATATAACTGTACAATCTCAATTACAGAGTTATCTACCCCTGTTATGTATTCAACCAGGAAACGATTTTCTGCATACATGTTGCACTATGTTGCCTGAACAATGTTGAAACTAATTGACAAATCGTCTCCCAGTTTATTTCATCCTTGATTAATTTAGCCAATTGGCAGATTCCGTGCCTGAAAAGATATCATCTACCAGTACTTCCTGAGTTATGGCTTCCTTTACCAGGTTCACATACTGAAACTTTATTGCGTCTAGTTTCGAGTGCCCTTTGACAAAAGTACTATTACCAATACTAATTAGAACAGCACCGAATAATATACAAATCAATTTCACTTACTGAAATGCACTTGTTTCTTTAATTTAACGTGTTGTCACTATCATGTATTTAATATTTGAAGTTCAAAGTTACCTGTAGTAGGACCATAATGACACATGATGGTTGGTAATGACAAATGTTACGGATTACACAAAAAAATATATAAAAAGTAATAATAATAATAATAATAATAATAATAATAATAATAATAATAATATTATTATTATTAGTAGTAGTAGTATTATTATTATTATTATTATTATTATTTATAGTGTACGGCTGCCTCTTTGCCGATTTTGCCGATTGCTAGCGCCACCTACATAGTTATGAACACAAAGTCACCCTTGTACCATTCCCGCCAAGCATTGGGAAATAGTTTTGCTCTTTATAATGTGTACGGTGTTTTATGGGATAGTAACCCTTATAGTTGTAAAAATGAACATTATAATTTGATTCTCCTGAATTATGCTTCGATTTAATAGTAAACCAAAACGAGGCAAACTCTAATTTACCATCGAGGACGATTGTCCCTACATAAAAGAAAATGTTTGTTTTAATCGCATTTATATTGACAGTTGGAAATGTCTGAATATCACCTAGTTTCTTTGTTTTAAGGCATTTACAAAAATAAATGTGTTGTATTGGAGTTGTGTGAAATTATCCCATTGCTGACGAGAAAACTGTTGATAGCTACATTTTGGAAATAGTACATCTGTGCTAGTTTTAAATAAATACTTTGGGATTTTCTCTTCTTGCAATATGCAAGGGGTATGTGGAGGGGGGGGGGCGCAGTTGTGGGGGGGGGGAGGGAATTATAAATATGTAATATTGAGACTGCCATAAATCCCAAAAGGTGTAGAGTACTCACGGAAACCAATCATTTCAAAATACCTTGAGTATCAAATACATCCACATCAGCAGAATGCAAATGAACAATTAACAGCATTTTCATGGTTTTAGCATGCATCCTGTTTCTATATTCCAAACAGATAATGTATTCTAACTATTTTTTACAACCTCGTTTTCGTTCGATAGTTTCGTATTTCGTGTTGATAGTTTTGTTTTCCTTGGCTGTGTTTGGAGTTTTAGCCTCTGGTGGCTTCAAGGTATCCATATGACTCCACATGTTGATGTTGCGAATTGGACGTAGCATGTGTCATCAGACATCACATAGAAACAAAAGAGTTTTTAAAAGGAGTTACAGTGTCTAATGAACGCAGACTTCACGCGAGTTATTTAGCTACTCATTTCACCCAAATTCGCGAGTGGCCATCAGAAACATTTTATCATTATTTATTTTTCACTTTGTTCCCATTATTTATTTAAATATCATAAAATATATGAGTTGTAGATTAAATTTACTAGATATACCTACAAATTCAACTGGCCAGACGGACAGGCTACTCATTTTTTGTCCCAGTCCGCTGTGAAATTAGATGGTATGGGACAGGTGGGCTGACGACAATTTTGCACGCTAAAACAAGCAAGTAAACAACAAAACAGAAATGGTACCTATATCCAAACATTATATAATTTCCAGACCAGATGACAACGGCAATAATCGAATCTGCAATCGACTAAACATTGTACGCGATCCTGTCGAATCTGAGCTTTGTAGTCTTGTTCAACCAGACTTTACGTGACTCCGAGAGATCTACGCCTGCCGAGAGCCTGGTCAAGGTCTATACAATTGATTGTTACCCATAGGTGTCGTTCTTTTTATTTCTTTCTTTTTTGTCCGAGAAATACATCATCTATACCGTAGTCCATCAGCATTACTTGTGCATAAGCAATACATGTAAACATTTTTATAATGTACTTTAGAGGTGGTAGGACGTATATGGACCAAAGCTGTCAATGCGTGCCTCTTTTTATGTACTTGTTGAGTTAGTGTCACACTCTGACGATTTCCACGATTTTCGTGCAGAAACGAAAAGCCTGTATTACCATCTTAGAATGTGGCCGGTTGAAAACATAAAGAAAAATGTGAAAATTGTGCATTTATGTGATTTAAGTTTCTATTCAGATCGATTAAACCTTGGATTTAGAAAGGGCGGTTTTATTTCCTCATTGTATCGCCCCCAATCCCCATGAAACACAATTCTTGATTAAAAAGTAGTACACATCCTACGATACGTTTCTTTTACGTATATGGGATAAATATCAGGTTAATTAAATATATTCAAGGTAAAAAAAAAAACTACACTGTTAACTGAAAGCAGCTTTTGAATATCTTTTTTCAATGAATCTATACTTTAGTTTTTATACAGTCACCTATCAATGAAATTCAAAATGGCTGCCTTCACAACACATCCGAAGTTCCACGAAACGCTGATAATACATCGATTGGACCTTTACCAGAAAATCCCAGAAAGGATGAAGCGGTAAAGAGATTTCCATCATGGAACTCTGTTGAAATTCAAGAAAATTATATTCTTTAAAGATACTTTCTACAAATGATCTGATAATTATAATACGGTTACCGCACGTTACACAAATGTTATGCACATTCTCCGTATTTCCATAGCTTACTACCAAATCCATAGGTTTGTTTTCACGCGATTTTTAAAACCTGCGTACTTGGTAGTACCCTCTGATTGAAAACCATAAATGTAAAAAACAACGTTTGAGAATTAATTGCAAAAATTATGGCGCTAATATAGAGTGGAGTTTTAGGCTGTTATGATGACATGCTAAGTCCAAATTGATTATGTCCCATATTTTTAATGTTCAATTAGCCACCCCTTTCTAAATTTCGGGATATATGCCTTTTTTCTATATCTTGTATCTCTAGAACATATTAATTTCGAACCTTGTATATTTGGCACAGTATTAAAATATTTATAATTCTGAAACTATCGTCCAGATTTCTTCCATTACTTTTAATTTTTGTTTAAACTACATGATATTGTATTTGTGTTCCCCACTGTGTTCTAAAACTTCAACATTTCATTATTATCTTTTACTAAAGTATAGCAACATTTTGACATGTCTTCTATGCAAATGTTCTGTTATCGTAAGTTACATGTGTTACATTACATTATTTCAACACGTACAGGAGAAACTGAACTAAACTTTTAGGTTTATTGGAATACTTCAAAATGACATTAACATTTAAAGTCTACCGATTTCATCTTTTGCAAGATACTGACTTAATCTTAAGGGAATCTTAGTTGGAATACAGGCCTAATAAAACTTTCGAAAGGATGTATTCAAGCCCGGCTTCATGCAGTTTCGAATGTAGTTATTAATGCATAAATGCACAAATTGAAAAGGTCGTCGGATATAAAGAATAAAAAAAACGAATACAACTATTTGACAAATAATTTACTTTTCGTAAGTGTTCATATATCGAAACTAAACACATTTTTGAAAATCTGTAGTTTATACAATATTGACAAAGGGAAAAGATAGAAAGCGACTTGTATTTTAATATATCACATCGATTGGAACGTTCTGCATATGTCTCCAGCCCCGCCCCACCCCTGCGCACGTTCAATCCTGTTTAAGAAATTGACAAAACAAATAGGCAGAAGTAAGAAAGTCCAGCCTTATTTTGCATCTACATCAACCACTTATTAAGTCGACACGGTATCAAGAAAATATTTCAAGCAGTAACGAAGGAGAAACCATGGCAAAAAACTTTACTTTTCATAATGCCCCCATTTTAGACAGTTTTCAAGAAATATACAAACAAAGAGGCAAAGAGAAAAGTAAAACCTATTGTGTTTCTACATTATGGATTTACTGGGTTTTCAGAGTTTCAATAATATCTTTCAAACAGTTTCAGAGAAGCGATAACAAGATTTGTCACGAACAGACAGACGATCAGATACAGAAACTGACGCACGGGGGCATTCGGAACATTCCACTGTTTGCCGAAGTGCGAGAATAATAAAGTTTATAAGTATTCTGATAGAATAAAAAAATGTATTATAAATGAGCTTCAGTGTTCTTAAGTTATCACTATTGATATAGGAAGGTAGCTATTCACTCCCAAAAAGGAACTTATTTATTCCAATGCCATTGTTCAGGAAAGATTCTGTAATAAATGAGAACAATAGTATATATATATATATATATATATATATATATATATATATATATATATATATATGGAGAGAGAGAGAGAGAGAGAGAGAGAGAGAGAGAGAATTACAAATACATTATCCCTGGATTCTACATGAGAATGCTTGATAACATTTACAGAATTTTTAAATACGAATAAATACTATTACCATACAGATTAGAAAATTTTAATTCGTACTCTACGGAGATTCGAACCCGGATCCGCGGGTTACGGCACCAATCGCCTTGCCTGGGTTGGTGCTTACATGGGTCTTCTATTTGTCACACGACAATTTCCTGAAGAAGATCAGTTTCATGTTTGTTTTCCGCGAAATAACTGAAGTTATTTTGTATACAGTAACTATTTTACAATTCGTACACGAGCATACAACAGTTCTCAAAAAAGCAGGGAGTACGTCACTTCTCCATGGTCGTGTACCCCAAATTGCGGGATACCATGATTATGAAACCATGCTCCTGATATTTCATTAGTGTGCATCATATTAGTTTTTCTATCGCCTAAGAAGGTGTACTATCAACTTTAGGTATTTTTCTATGATATTTGGAGATTCCCTGGTTTTAAAAGGGAGAATATTCTAAAGTCGAATAGTTTTGTGGAGAAAGAAAGACTGAAGATGAGTTAATCTTGAAGGTGTCTCACTTATATCTTCTCTATTTCTCAAATTATCAATAATTAACTTTTCACAGACATCTTTACGCAGTAGTTCCTGTAGATATAGATCATATTATTTTTGAGCATTTAAAATAAACAAAGTTTTCTGGTTTTTCTTCCAGATTTTATACTCTCTCCAAGCCTTTTTCAAAGAAAATATCCACAGACGGTACTACGAATCACAAACTATAAATTGAAAAGTAAGGTATATTGACTATTGTAACTTTCATTTTATGTCACGTTGACATCCTTCAATGACCCCAGTTCATACCCAAGCCATTGTTACAAACGAAATGATAAATACAAGTGACGTGGTTTTGCGATGGATGGAGAAGTACAGTTCAAGTTATAACATCATGTGCTTTCGTACATAACTGTCCGCACGTCGCAGTATAAAAAACCGATCTTGATACCAAAACACTACTTATTAGGCATGTACATGGAGGAAAGATGTAATTAAAAGTAAAATAGTAGCAAAGACGTTATTTAAATCAGTAGCAGTAGATGTTACATACAAACAGCATACAAGTCAGAGTTCAAGAATACCAAAAATATATCTCAATATTTCCAAGTAGAACCTCAACATAAGGTTTTATATTATTCCAAATTGCACAGGTAATGTTTAATCCATTATACTTGCTGATGACATTCACCTAATTTATTTTATTTAACAATAGAATTTCAGCACGTGAAATTATGAACCTATTCCGAATTCAAACATGAAAAATGTCTATCGGTGGTTCAAGGAAAATGGCATAATAAAACTTCATATTATCACTCACAATTTTTAAAATATTTAATTTACATTTTGTATGTTTTACAGGTTAATTACATCAGAATCACGTACCGCACGTCGTTTTCATATATGTTCCCGACGCTGGATTTCTTACTTTATCTGGAAAGTGAACAATCCAGCCTGAACAAACTATTTTTAAAATGTGGTATATCGTTCGTATTAGGTAAAAGCACAAGTAAAATATTACATCTCAGATATTTGTTTGTTTCTTTAGGTGTCTAATGATATAAATGTTGAATGATTTTAAGACAAATAATTAAGGCTGTTTTAAAATGAGCCCCATTCCATAAGCTTAATACTAGATAGACTTTCATATCACAACGTGTGCAAAGATGATAGATGAATGCGATTAAAATTATCCGGAAAGCGTCCGTATGATGTATGATGGCATCAAAGGAGAAGCAGAAGAATGGTTGACAATCGATGGTTAAACATTTCGGTCATAAATAAATAAGAAAGAAATGCTTACGACTTGCCGTTTATGCATCAACCTTGGAGGAAAATGTCTTGTTATCTACTTGGCTTCTGTGATACACGAAGAGTCTACTAAAATATCAATGAACCAGATAATATATTGTTCTAATTGTTCCTCGTCAAAAGCGTGAGTCCGTTTGGGTAATTCCTCATATTATTGTTTTTAAAGAATTCTTTATCATATTAGAAATACCTGTGAGTCAGTCATTAACCTCATTGAACTCTTGAATACAATAACAGAATGTTGCTTCCCTAACATTCTCGTTCAGTGGCGAAGAAAGTCATTAACGCGTACGAACGTAACTAGTAAAGGGAAAAGTCCATAATTTTAGTAATGGGTGGAAGGCAATGTTTGCTTAATCACTGGACGTTCTAAGTTCCTGACAACACCAAAGTGATTAACCACGTACACAGTTTGCAGAAATTTGCAGAGATAAACTGCTATAAAATATTAGTGAGGCATGAGCTTTACTTTTGGTAGCATGACTGAGACAACGAGAGACAAACATGGTCAACATGCAATGAAACTATATTTATCAATCTTAATATATATATATATATATATATATATATATATATATATATATATACATACATATTTCTTTTTTTTCTATAACACCAGAGAAGACAAATAAAATCTATATAACAGTAATCACACTGTATCTTGTACATAGTTTTAAAATGTAATTTAACCGTATCGTTACAAATACAGCATTTCTTACATTCATGGCGAACATCATTATAAGTTTTGTTGTTGTTGTGTTTTTTTTTTGTTTTTGTTTTTTTTTTCGGCATCCCCCAAATTTCAGCAAAACATTAGAGGGATAGGGATTGACTATTGAAACATATTTTCAACTGTATATTATTTGACTTTTAAACACGACATACCGCGAGGATTGAGCTTATAAATTCTAAAATGACTTGAAAGTATTTGAATCATATGCATATAAATATAAAGGTTGGGTGAAGAAATTTGGCGTGGAGCATATTTTGGTGTAAAAATATTAGACCCATTTAATTACATATCATAAATCTTTAAAATGTGTTCCTGTATATGTTCATCTTTCATAGCGCTTGAAAGCACCACCGTGTTTGAAATCCACAATTTTTGCATTGTCTAAATCAATTAATAAAAATGTTCCTGATGACGTGTAAAAATGTTGATCACACCTCAGAAAATGCATTGTCAAGGCATTAAAAATAAGGAATCTGTTATTGACCTTAGGGTACGTAACCCCTAGTTATTTTCATAACATTTAGTTTTCTTAATATTTGCACCTATATGTACGTTTACTTCATTTTTTGTTTCTTGTTTTATTGCGGGTCGTGACCTACACCAGTGACTTCAGATTCCGTTCTGTTCTTTTCTTGTGCGTATATAGTGTAATTATAAATTCCCTAGTGCGTATTCTAGTAATTTAATGCATCACATGTGCCCCAAATCACAAGATTCCGTAATTGAGAAACCATGCTAAATAGTTTTCCTGTAACAGTATGGCGTCTTAAAACATACCTTGGGGAGCCGCGTTAACTCTGTTGGTACAGCATTGGACTCGTAATACAAGAGTCGCGGGTTCGATGCCAGCCCAGGCCATCCCGGACCGGCTGCTTCAGTGTGTCATGGGGAAAGGCACTCAGCTCATATTTCCTTGGCATGATACAGTCAATTATGTGCTGAAAGTGCCGTAAAACACCAATCAGCCAACTTAAAATAATCTATGTAGGAAACGATTTAAACTGCCATTAATGAGTGACAAGTTTGAGAGCTCGACCTCAGAATAATAGGGAAACAATGAGAAGAAGAAGGAACATGGATGAGAAAGATTTTAGATTGAAAAGCTTTTCAAATGCGTTATCGCCTATTGAACGATGACGATATCTTGACAAATGTCATACTTCATAAGACCTCTATCTTGCAAATTGACCGATTTGTTTTAACTGTAGCAAACATTTGCGCATTTCGGGTAACTTGGCCAATAAAAAGATGGTGGAATGACTATTTTTCTGTTTTAAAAGAGTCCTCAGAAAATAAGTACTGCAAGTATGTAATCCCGTAATCTTGACGTCAAACGTATCGGTTTGTGGTATAGTGCCTGGCTACAATGTTTTTGAAAATGATATTTAGTTTCGAGGCATTATTCAAATAATTTCCCGTTGCAACAATTTCTAGGAAAATAAAGTACTTGTTATATTTATCCATATGTGGCAATACGTGAATCATCTCAATTAGTCAATGACAATAACCTATTTCCTCATGAAATTCAACAATTGTTGCCTTCTTCCTTGTTTTTGTTTATGTTTTTATTAAGAGTGAAAGGATAACTTCCGTGTTTCAATCTTTGGTGGCTCTAATTGTCAAATAACGTATGCGTCATTAGCTACATGAAGAGTTTGTTATGATGTCTAAGAACTGTGATTCACTGAAAAATAATAACAGTTTCTTTAAGATACCTACCAAAATGGTCAGAAATATTGCAAAAATAGTCTGATGTATTTATAGCCGTGCCAAGCTATCATTGCAGCGATTTCCAACTTTATATGCACCTCTTATCACGTTCATTTGCAGTTGATTCATTTATATTACACCTTGCGGCTGTCCCTGAAGAGACCTTAATACTCAAGGTGATCAAATCACAATTGGTATTAAAATTGGAACATACAATAAGACAGCAAACAGACGAACAAAGAAAAGAAATTATATTCTGACTCAAATATAATTACGAATAATGCACGCATGCACCACACATTTCTTGCCAGTGCTAATGTCTTTTTAAACAGGTGCCGGGAGGGAGGGGGATCTCACGTATTGCGTGAATATCATCATGTCAGACTTGCATCATTGTCCCTAACCAGACGAAGGAAGCATTTATATTGTATCAGTCATTTGACTAATTGTATTGGCTATTGTTGTACGCGAAATAAAAAATGCATAATAAATTATGTTCCCATCACAAACGAGTCCAATAACCTAGATTCCTTTCTGATGGGAGAGTGTTTTTCTTTTCATTTCACTACACATTAATCTCTAAAAACCATTCTTACTACTGTTTGCTATTTCATAGAACATTCTTTTCTTTATCGCAAACATATATGAGTTGTGGCCAGTCATTAATCAAGCGATAATGGTTAAACGAGTGAACTTGAAAATCTATGTTCTTTTTTTTTTCTAATCTTATTTTGGGATCTAGTTACAAAGTAACGTCAAAGAGTAAGTTCTGTTAAAATATTAAGTTCTCAGGTAGTTACAACAAGGAAAAGAAACAAATATGTTTCCAACTTAGCAGAGCTCACTGTGGTTTTGAATCTTTAAACATTAGTGATTGGAGCAGAAATACTCAGGTGGGTTCACAAATGTAAACATTCCGCGAACTAACTGAACCTTTACAGGCTAGCGTCAGTCAAATAGTCATTCTATATAACTGATAATTATTCGTAAGACTACAAATAAAAAAGCCATGGCATTTATAAACTGAATTACCAGGACTACATACAGTGTTTAAACTTAGAAAACAAGGACCACATGCACGAAAGTAAATTTGCATGAAACAGCGTTCATTCTAACCTCAGAATGTGTAATGACAATGCGAAATCCTAATTAATAAAAACACGCAGGTACAGAAATGTTAAAACAATTATGATGCATCGTACAGAGTAGCTACAGTTGTGATCGAAATTCCTTGATATCAGAGAGGAAACCCAAACCAATCCAAAATATGAATGAGAACAGATGAATGTAAGCTGTGATTTTAAAAAAGTCCACATTCAAGCATCTTATGTAAGCTGTGATAAAAAAAAGTCCACATTCAGGCATATTATGTAAGCTGTGATAAAGGAAGTTCACATTCAGGCAGCTTATGTAAGCTGTGATAAAAAAAAGTCCACATTCAGGCAGCTTATGTAAGCTGTGATAAAAAAAGTCCACATTCAGGCATCTTATGTAAGCCGTGATAAAAAAGTCCACATTCAGGCAGCTTATGAAAATTAAACTTAAGAATCTTACAGACTTTAAATCTGTGTTAGGTGTGTAGTTCGTTCTTTAAGTGGCGACATTGAAAAAAAGCAGTCTAGAGAAAAATTAAAAAATTCTTCAGTCTGAAATGATGATTATTGTCGTGGAAAAAACACGGATAAGCACGAAGAGTGTACATCTTTAACGTGGAAAAAAAACGGTTAAGCACGAGAAGTGTACATCTTTATCGTGGAAAAACACGGATAAACATGATAAATATAGATCTTTCAATAGTCAAATGATATATGACGCTTACACTTAACACATCAAAAGTCAATATCACTGACCAACCATGCTAACAGGTAAACAATGCACAAAGCTAAAGTAGAAAAATGATAAAGAGCATTCAATATATCTCCAACAACGAAAGATCTTGCCATCCCCAAAATCTACAGGCGTACCGTGAGAAAGAAGGTATGCAAGTCTCGAACAGATCATACTTGAAGCAAAGAAACAAGTCACTTGAAGCAAAGAAACAAGTCACTTGAAGCAAAGAAACAAGTCACTTGAAGCAAAGAAACAAGTCACTTGAAGCAAAGAAACAAGTCACTTGAAGCAAAGAAACAAGTCACTTGAAGCAAAGAAACAAGTCACTTTAAGCAAAGAAACAAGTCACTTTAAGCAAACTCGATCGCGTGAGACATTCAGAATGCCTCAGACAGATACCTGTAATCGTAATAAAGTTTAGAGTGTTGCAGCGATGGGAGACACCTTCATTAGTTTGAAATGTGGAGTGCATATTTAACATTGAGGTTGTTCGATGCTAACACAAATGGGGAGGTAATGGTATATACAGACCAGAAATCAAAAACAGAGAATTATTCCTGCAACAGCCAATTGCAGTAAGGCCTTCTTGATACGATAATAATAATAATAATAATAATAATAATAATAATAATAATAATAATAATAATAATATAAGCTACCAATTACGACTACATGGATGGCTATGACGCAGAAAACTAAGAAATCTGATGAAAGTGTGCTGATTTTCCGTAATGTTTAATTGCAGTCATACTCAGATTTACTTAAATTAAATATTTAAATTTTATATGAAATCTGCAAGACGTAATAGTAAATATCCCATTTAAATTTTATTTCACGTTGACAACTTCACCTACGCAGAGTACAAGTACCGGATTGATTATTTCAACCACACAGAGTACTAGTATCCAAGGAATTACTTCACATACACAAAGTACTAGCACCCTATTGACAACTTCGTCTACGCATAATACTAGTGCCCAATTAACTACTCATCTACACAGAATACTAGTACCACATTGACTACTTCACCTACAGAGAGCACTAGTACACGTTCTTCTTACTGAATTGTCAATAAGTTCACATTCATGTTGAATAAAAGATACAAATATATCTTGTATTTTTCCAAAATTTACTCATCCAACTTCAGGGAATCGTGTTGCCGCTACGCTCAGAATAACCCAGTTGGCGAGTTGTTCAGCGTGTTGGCACCTCAGATTTTGGGACGACTGATTTATCAAACACTGCCTGTAGCACATCAGCGTCAGGGAACATAACGTCATGAAACATTAAAGCAAAATGTTGTTCTTTAATTGATTATCAATATACAATGGTGGATTTTTACATCTCCCCTATTATATAAATGACACGGGATATATGAAATTTCTGATATAACATGGTTATATACTAGAATACTTAAGTTATGGGACACACAGAGAATGAGAGAGAGAGAGTTATTTTTCACATAAGATAAGATTTATCACACGCAGAATGGGTGCTATATACTTATACAACTATACTATATTGCACAATCGATACCCATACTACGGACATCTTAATTTAAAGATATGATACAACAGCTTTCGATCATAAAACTGGAATCATTTTTGACATAAGTTGTTCCCAGTCAGCATGAAAGTTTATTTCTCAGAGAGAGAGAGAGAGAGAGAGAGAGAGAGAGAGAGTGAGAGGAACCAATCTCACCCTCTCTTTCTGTTTAGTTTTATACGTCTTGTTTAACATAAAATGGAAATATTACAAAGTAATCTTCCTTGATGATTAGTGATAAAGTGTCCCCCCCCCCCCCCATGTTTCACGGTACTAGTTATATTTAACAATATAACAGAGCTCAACAATAGGCGAAGAAAACAAAACTCTTTCGTATGAAATTCAGTAAGAATTTTCTGCTTCCTTGCTTTTGTTCATCATTTTCCTAAGAGTGAAATACTCAAAACTTGACTACAGTGGCACTCGATGAAACTTCCGTATTTCAATCGTTGATGACAGAGTGTCCGATCTGCTGACAGTGGTGAAAATTGTTTGTGACCAGATGACTTACTTTTTGTAAGTCATTCTCCTCTCCCCCGCCCAAATAACGCAGGCGTCATTAGGTACGTGCAGAGTTCGTTATGATGTGTAAAAAGGTGTATCGATCGCAAAATAACAGCTATTATATGAAAATATGTAAACCCTGATCAGAATGTTCAGAAATATTCCAAACATATGGATAATGTCTTTATAGCCAAGGCAAACTATCATGGCAACAAAGTTGAAACTTCATCTACATCCGAAGTAACTTGTTAAGTTGATTAACTCATATTATACCTTTCGCCTGTCCGTGAATGGTTCATAATTCTCAAGGAGATCAAATCATGTTTAGTTTTACTTGATTCAAAGGCCAATTAGGCAATATGTGGTTTCATCTCAGCCAGTTGCTTCGTCTTTCTTATTATCACAGGATTAAGGTTAAAATAACAATATCTAGGCCTTGGAGCACAATTGGTTTTCGACAAGCAAGCAAACAAAGAAACAAAACAAAACAAACCTAATTTGACCTAAATGGCTATTTATGAGTCAAAAACTGCTTTCATCCCGCTTTTTGGCAAGCACATGTCTTTTGTCCCGAAACTAAATAAAGGTAAAATGTCTTTCAATTTGGTCATTTAATAACTGTATTAGCTACTGTTTTACGCGAAATGAAAACAAAATCCACGGCAATTGACGTTTCCACAACAAACGAGCCAAATATCCAAGATTCCATTCTAACTGGAGACGGTTCTTCTTTTTTCCTATATAATAATCGCCCCCGCACCCCCTAAAAAATTTAAAAAGCTAAAAACAAATCTTCAGCTGTGCCCAAAACAGCTTTAAAAACCTCTTGCCAAAAAGGATTGAGATCCCTATTTTACTAAGTTAAGAAATCCATTCGAAATGAAATGAAATTGTTTGTATTTGATGTTGAAAATTGTAACAGGCTCTTCCATTTCGACTCGTCAAACAACATTCTACTGAGTCATGTTATGTTCAAAGCATTTACATAATTAGATATATTAATCACATGTAATGCCCCCCTCCCCCCGATAATCCTTAAAATCAACATTTCTTTTTATTTTGTCCTTTGACCCATGCCATACAAACTTGTAAAAGAGACAGATTTAGCAATGACAATAAAAGATGATTACTTTAAGAGACAGCTAAACTTTTTATCACTGTTATCTTTCCAAATGTAGTTAAAGACCTCTTCTTCCACTGAACTAGCAGGTTCTTCATTTCCCAAATTTTTGACGGATAATTATGAGTTGTAATTTGTCTAAGTAAATTCAAAGCGTTACACCTAAAACAGCAAAATTGGTACGACCACAAATAAGTTTATATATTCTCTACAATCGTTCTTGTTGCTACCTGTTCTACTTCCAATCACAATTACCTTTGGGGTTTTTCAATATTTATACTAAGACTAGAAAAATTGGAAATATGAATATAAAAGTTGTAAAGCAGAGTCAGATATTTCTCTAAACCATCAATTGTAAGTGTTGCATTATCTGCATACACTTAAAAAAACAATTACTTAGTAATTTATTTTTATTTGATTTGAGTAAAAGTTTTACTACCTGATTATTAGTTATTACTTACCAATTACTTACTATATTACTTACTTTTGACAATATTACTTATTTTAATAAAATAAATTACTTAAGACTATTACTAAGTAATTAAATTACTTAATTTTTAAGCACGAATTACTTAGATATTGTACTTAAAAAGGATAAATTACTTGAAACAATAAAATAAATTACTTGGTATTCCTTTTACTTGATGTTAGTAAAAGTTTTAGTATGTGATTTCTAGTTTTTACATAGCAATTACTCATTATGCACAGTTACTTGCAGATGTAACTTAAGTCAATAACATGACTAAAGACTAATAATAAGTAATCAGATTACTTAATTTTCTGCCATGAATATAGCTTCTCAATAATTAAATTACTTGCAAGAATAAAATAATTATGTGTCTCAAATACTTCCAATAGTACTGTTATTGGCTTTGGACTCTAGCTCTATAATATATGGATAAATATCAGATGCCTGTAATAATAGTAGTAGCTTAAAGTAATTTATTTTACTGATTAAGTAATATCTGTGAAAATAAGTAATACCAAGAAAAAGCGAGTAATTAGCAAGTAAAAGCTAGTAATCAGGTAGTAAAACTTTTACTTAGATCAAGTAAAAAGAAATTATTAAAGTTACTTAGTAATTTCTTGTCTGATTACTATCTTTTATTTGCTGTCAAGCTGAATTTGCAAGCTGCAGTCAAACTGAACAGATTTTTATAATTTCACAACAATTCAGTTTCCCAGAATGTACTGCTATAATACTGAAAGTACATACTGCAGTCATCCTAAATTTAAATACACATGCATGTTATGGAAAAATTAAGCAGTACTGCATTTATGCTGCAGTTATGCTGTAAAAAATCTTATCATTTCAGTCTGGAAGAAAAAATGTTGCAACATGCTGAAGTTAAGCTGTTTTCACATTGTTGTAAAATTTGTAAGATGCTTCGGTTGAAAAGTATTTTTTAACCAATATTTAAAAATGGATAATATAGCTCACTATACAATACTAGATGTTACAAAGAAAATAGATCTGTGTTTGTAAACCACCTATTTTAGACCACATCAAAACTATCAAATTCTGTGCTTACATATGTTATACCCCTACAGAGATATATCTTCAGGAAGATGCATGAACAAAATTATCACAGTCCTATCTTGTGGAATCCTTAGATATCCTTGTGAAATAATCTGCAGTTTATTGTCTTTAAACTTATCTTGATATTTCCTGGACTCAGGATCAAGATATTTTATCAGGTGGTATCATTTTGATATGAACATCCTTTCAATCAACTGTGGTGATTTATCATGATTTCTCTGGACTTTTGTCTCAGTAAGTTTCCTAACCTGATGGATATGTGAGGATTTTCAGATTTTTACCGTGCAAAAAACATTACAAGCTGGAATTTCCTACATCCAGGACTTATTCTTATTGTTCCCTTCTAAAGTGTTACTAATTCTGTCATCCCCATCTGCTAATTAGGCATTTACGTTTGTTAAAAATCAGAATAAAAATTTATTTAAACAGCTTATCTGTTGCTAAAAAATAAATGCAACATGAGTCGGCTAACCTGGGCTCAACTGAGTTGAGTAATTATATATCACTAAATTTTTGTAAAGTATACATTTGTATTCATATTCAGAATACCTTAAATGAAACATGAAGATTATCTCTTAATTTCCAGTAATTTCATCTTGTTATATATTTAATATTAGTAAATATCAAAGTTTTTTACTTGTAACTTTTAATAATAATAATAATAATAATAATAATAATAATAATAATAATAATAATAATAATAATTAATAATAATAATTATGACTAACTCCATTATTCATGGATTAAAGAAAAGTATATGAATGTGATTTTATTTTTTGTATTATACCTTTCAATACAATAACAATGCTTAAATAATGGGTATTTTTTCCAAGAAATGGAAAAAATAAATTAATTATAAAATTCCATTATGTGAAAACTCGATTAGACTTTACGATCATACATATCAAAGGACCCAATCCAGGAGAAAGAGCAAGCTGAGGATATAGATTTTTTCAATAGAGTTATTATGAATTTTTTCAACAGAGTTATAATATATTTTTTGAATAGAGTTATTATGGATACTGTTATTAACGTTTATTCGACATTTTATATATCAAATTTGGATAGAAAATAAACGAGAGTTCATGAGGGATGTTTGATACGACGGAATATTTAATACTGCACATAAAAAGGTAGTAGCCGTACAGCCGAAGATCATTCATTGACACGTGCCTGAATGGGTTTAAAAAAGAAAGGTAGTATAAGGGTGAAAAAGATACGGATGCTGTTTTTTTTTTTTCTTCCCCTATGGTATGAAATCAAATTTTACATACTCAAGAAAAAGATCCTTAGATACCATTAAAATACAGTTTGGATAGATACAGTATTTGTTTGACGGATGTCCAGCAAAGTTACAGAATATTCATTTTAAAGAATGATAACTAATTTGATATATCCGTAAATGTGAATGAAATATTGGAATTGGAAGACAACAGAGTTGTGCCAGAGACACTATAGTAAATCAGTTAGAGTAACTGAAATAAAGAGACAAAGGCATGTTGACATGTTAATTATTTTTCAGCATTGTGTTCATAATGACTAAAACGATGCAAAGTGTAATTACGTCGGGATACAATTTTCAAGATTGGTGTCATCACAGTAAAACAAATATCACAAACAGAAATGCATCTGTAAAAATAAATGTTTATTATTTTCTATGCAACAGAAGAATTATCCGAACACAGAAGACAGTTTTACAATGTAGATAATTTGAAAGATATGATACACAAAGAGGGTTCTATTGTATAATTTAAATATGGTCAGCATCAGTTAAAAGTTCAGTATGTTATATTTTCTGATTTTGAAATATCATTGTGACAGAAATACAAACTTGTAAATAACTAATTAACGTTATTCTTTCTGAATACCTCGTCTCTGAAGGCGAGCTACGCCACGGGCGTAACTCCTATGGTAATGTCATATATTGGACAGTCGAAGCATCCAACATATTCTGTCAAGGTTTTATATGTATTACAAATCAATCCACAAGAGATATAAATAAAACATTTACAGGGGAACATATTGTATTAAAGTATTTTACGGTGCATTGGGTAAAATAAAAAAAATAAAAACTAGAGAACGAAGAATTAAATCGGACAAGTGCAAACCCTATGTCTTTCACATAGGAAGATGAAATGCATTTTATATCAAAAAGTACATGTCATATTTCTCAAAACGAAATAACAGATATAAAGGTTTTTGGACATGATCACTTCACATACACATATATAGGTCCAGCTAAACAGCGAATGCAATTTAAATTTTAAGTAATCAAAATACATACCAGTGTTAATTAATAATTTGTTCCGTTCTGACAGAGACCAGTTCATCAAGAGACATTGAAAGTGATCAAATGGAGAGGTACAAATGACACAGAGCAACGACGAAAAATACATATCATTCAGCAAGGATTTCGATATTTATATTTTCATAAAAGAAGAAAAAAACAATATCTTTAATAGCAATTATGTTTGTATACAGCTTTATATTCATGAGAGGATCTACAGAATAGATGGATAAAACGTTATTGATGAAACATTGAAACATTTTATATAGACAAGACATTTAAATATTTGAGGAAATGAATTTGTCCAAATGAATACTGGGATGGCTCAGAAAGGTTTAATGAAATAGGTATTCCACTAATAGAAACGTTTTACATATCAATGAATAATTCAAACATATCAAATGGCGACTACCAGCTATCTGCATGATGTCATAGAACATTTTAACCTTCAAACACTTGGAGATATGCATTGCTATTATGTCGTGGAGGAGACTTTGATGTTATGTGACATTTAATGAGAAATGTAGGAATAATTGTATTAAAAATTAAACACAATACCCTGATTCTTATTCTAGTGCACCAGGACTACCACAGGCTCTGAGTTTAAAGATATCATGTGTTTTAGAACTTCAGCTTTAGCAGACTATTGTATGTTCCGCTGACTGAGGGTGGAAAATGTTGTGGAATTAACATAGTAACAATAATAATAACACACACATACTATATATATATATATATATAATAAATACTACTTGGACAAATATGGAGAGATAAAGGGAGAGATAAAGTCTGATTGTACCTTCGGTCCATGTGCAAAGCAAGATTGGCGAAAACGAAGCCAAGGACAAAGTTCGGTATAGGTTATTTATTATGTATTTATATCCTGACGATCTCTATGTTGGGCTACGAGCCAATATATATCTGTACAGGTCTTTAGACGCGCAACTAATGAAGAAATGATACGGTTAGAGGATAATCTGTTAGAAATACCAGATGATACTGCTTGAATTTTAGAAGTGGATTTAGATATTCCATTATACTTACACGGTCATTTCGAGTACTGCCAGTTGGCATCAGAAAATTAATTCCAGATGAACATTATTTAACCGATTTGTAGACAAAATATGATTAATGATTACATGAGTACATAAATGTGTTCTAAAACTGTGATGTACACTGAAAAGCAAAGAGAAATATGCCATTCACTATATGACAACATGTACTGACCTAGTTAATTAATTGCTGAAGCGCTGGCTATAGTGGGTCACTATGTCAGTACATTGGAAATGCTTAGGAGGCGCTCTACAGATAATATGTACTTCTGAGAGAGTGACAGATGTAAAATGACATTGTTTGAATTTGCAACATGTACAGTGAAGAGAATGTTGGCATACCTCTATGCTATTTACATGTATTGTGGCTGAAAGTTCTTTACATATTGTACTTGTAGAAACTGTACATGATCTAAGCGCATAGCTGACAAAAATGGACAAAGTACACTATTTTTAGCAGTTATTAAGATAGGGAAAACGATTCTTTCCAGAGTAAGCAATACCAGCTTCTGAAAGTACAATTAATGAATTACAAAATATATAAAAAGTAAAAAAAAGTTTTCGGCTCTTTTTTTACAATTTGTCTCTGAAGTTCAGGAAGTAAAAATGACCAAGTAGAGCTAGCAGTTTTTTTTATAGGTGCACATCTGAAGTAAGACCAAGCTGTATACTCTATAAGCCAAATTGCACCCATCAATCATACACCAAAATAAAGTGAATTATACGTTCTTTAAATAACACCTAAGATATACAAGGTCTTTTTTAAATAGCCAGGATAAAACAGTGAGGAAAACCTGGGAAATTCTTTTTCTTTAAAAATCTAAGCCCTATGCAAACTACAAAACTGCAGAGCGCCACTTTAGACATATCGCCATGTTTAAATGTTTAAAAGAAGAATAGAAGAACAGAAGCTCTGGACGCTCGAAAATATCAAGATCACGAATTAATCGAGACATTCTTGTCTTCGATCCAATCAAGATTATCAGCTTCTGAGCATGATAGAGTGACGATATTGTACCTACCTTCATACTGCTTCTCGGTCGACAAAAATGATTAATATCGTTGCCTTCAACACAATTTGACATATAGGTCTACTTTAATGACTAATGTAAAATTTGCTTTCGTTTCAAATCGAGCCTAATCGTACACGTGTGAACATGTAATTGAACATGCTTCTATTTCAGTCTTTTTCCGGATTCGTGTCTCAGATATTGTAATTCCCTGTGTGTTTTCCTTGTTTCCTTACCTTTTATTCCAATCACTTTCATCCGTAATTCCACTTTTCTATTCGCACCTCGTATTTTATCTTTCCTGCGAAATGACGTGAGATAATTGTTAAAATTTAATCTTCCTGATTGTATATTTCCATTGTGTGTGTTTAGTTCATATGCATGGTTTAGTTTATGTTAGATCTTCCTGATGAAAGAATAAGGAAGTCACTATTCGATGTGGTTTGTTTGAGTGTTTCGCGGCAAAGCAACACATGAAAGTTGTTTAATACCTAGGGAATTGGAGCGACGGGACACACCAGGGTTGCCGGCCTGGGCTGATCTGATAGTATGACTCGAACCTGCATCCTTTTTATCACGAGTCCAGGAAGTTAACCACAGCAGCAGTCGCAACAACAACAACAACAACAACAACAACAACAAATACTCGCGTACAAATTAACAAAAACTTGAGTTTTTGTCGTAGAAGTTATCCGAATATTTTTCACACGCACGCAATTGTCCGAGAAACTACAAGCCCGACAGATAAGTGGAACGGTAGATAAGGGTTTGTGCGCGCAACGGAGAACAGACACCTGCACATTGTTTCTTTCACAAACAGTTACATTTGAGTCGAGCCTTGGCATATGGGTCCAACTGTCGGGATATATCTTTGAGTCAGACATAATCACGTACTTATTAAATGGTATAGACTAAACTAGAAGGCACAATTTGATCCCTAACATATTTATACCACGGATGTTTTATTATTGTTTTACAAATATTTCTAATAGGTTTTATTTATAAGGTTTGTTGTAAATAAATATCAATAACTATGCCGTAACTCGCCGACCCGGGTTTGATTCTCAGTTGGGAACGAATTATAATTCTCTAACATGTATGATAATATTCTTTCCCCGTGTAATTTCACTTCAAATTATTGGGCATCCTGTGATAACACATTGCGCACTGTTTGGTGTATATTTGTAGCTTATAATAATAAATTCTATACACCTTGATTTCTGTCAGAGTATGCCAGAAAGAATGTGTATTTTGAGGAGAATTAATCACTGGGTCGCCTAACGAGTGTCTGCTACTTTACGACTGTCTATATTCATGGCAAAGTTCCCTCACTTGTTTTTTTATGCGCGCTTAGTTCGGCTTTGGTGCTCGCAACGTAAGCCTATTATGGCCGCACCGTAACTCGCCGACCCGAGTTTGATTTTCAGTAGGGAGTGAATTATAATTCTCTAACCTGTATGATAATATTCTCTCTCTCTCTCTCTCTCTCTCTCTCTCTCTCTCTCTCTCTCTCTCTCTCTCTGCGCGTGTGTCTGTGTATACAAGGAGTAATAGTCAAATGTACGTGAATCGAAAAATGTCAAAGACGATGATGACAGCAAGGATTCAACTAGGAAGTCCTTAATGAAGTGCACCGACTATCCTTTATGTTCAGTAATGTATTTGATAAAGCGGATAAATATATTTCACCAATTCAAATATCTCTCTATCTATCTTTCCTTCCGTCTGTCTGTCATTCTGTCTCTATCTTTATGTATGTATCTGTGTGTGTTTTGCTATGTGCATCCATACGTATGTTCAATATAAAGAAGAAAAATCTCACGAATCCCAATCGATGACTCGTTCTAAGAGTATTTCTTTTCAATTACACGACCCCCCCCCCCCACACACACACACACAAATACATACTATTTTACACAATAAAATCTTACCAATCCCAATACCCGCTTTGTTATAAATAACTTTTTTATCATTGGTTTAGAATTATTTATTTATTTAAACTTGATACTTATGGTACAAGAAGCTTAAATAATTTTGGTTGTCGTCATTTATATTTAGACTACAAACTCTAGATCCAAAGGAAGTAAACTAAGCTTTTATCAGACAAGGTCTTGTCCGCACGCCAACAGGGCAAAGTAGTAAGAAATAAAGCTTCTCCTGTTCACACCCTGATTTAGGACATATTCTTTGTTTCCCCCCTCCCCTCAACACAACACACACATCATCACACCAATTTAGTCAGAACAAAATGTCATACCACTATACCTTAGGTTGCCAAAACGACGCATAGAGGAAAATACATTTAATTCGTGGTAGAGTTAGAGCAGAAATGGCGCTAAACAGTCTCGCACGTAAGACCATGAAGTTGTCTGAGAAAAACATATTTGGTCACGAGATAACCTCTATGATGTAAATGTCACCCAGCAATGTAATCCTTTATTTAGTTCAGTTTGCAATGTAAACAACAAAACCACAAAGTCCAGTAAGATAGTACAACCGGTAAATCCATGTAAATTCAAGTAAATCAATTTAACGGAGCGGCTTTAGCTCAGATGAAGAGCGTCGGACTCGTAATTCAAGGGCCGCTGGTTCGATTTCCGCTAAGGTCATCCCGCGTCGGCTGCCTCGGTGTGTCCTTGGGAAAGGCACTCAGCTCTTGGCATGATATAACCAGCAATGTGTTAAAAAGTGCCGTTGAAATCAAGAAAACAAATCAACTAAGAGCAATTGAAATAAATCAGCTTTGACCAATTATGTTATATAAATAACTTGCGATGATGACGACAACTTAATGCTTACATGTATCAGAAGGAAGAGCAGGTTACTCGTACATCACAAGTCAGTTCTGAAGTGTCTGTGCTTCTAGAGGTGACCACTATGGATAGGCGAGGAATATACTTTTCTTTATGATGGAACTGTGATCGAACCGATAGCCTCAATAGTACAAAGAGAACCATTTACCAGTGAGATAACTAGACTCGCTCTACGTACTAAAGACTAGTGAGAAATTTCATTTAGAAATTTTTATTTTGTTTAGCGATGTAAATATTTGATTCCTAATAACTCGTCATTTGATATTTAATAATACGGTATAACAAGATGTAAATTATACCAGTGAGCAGTTTGCCAAAGGATGACTTCAAAAGTACAAGTACAAAGTAATTTTCATTGAAGATCATGCACTACTCGAAAATATAGAGAAGGAAATACATGAAACGTAACTACATGTACATAATAAATATAAAGAAAGCAAGAAAGATGTAGAGACAGTATTATGTATGTATATATGTATGTGTGTGTCGCTGTATATGTAGTTATGTATGCATGATGTATGTATGTAGATAGACTGACTTTTATTTTTATAGCAATCTCAATGAGGGAGCTGTCAACTCTTGTTTTATTTTGACGCTAGGTCGACATCAATGACATGTGCAGAAAACCCATACAAACTGTATCGACCTTTGTGGCAGTAAAAAAAACAAAAAGTAATTAATGCGAGCGTATGTTTTATTCCTCTGTGCCTCCATGTTTATATTTGTTTCCCTGTTTATCTATATGTCTGTCTGTCTGTATGTGTGTCTGTATGTATGTATGTATGCAAGTATGTATGTATGTATGTATGTATGTATGTATGTATGTATGTATGTATGTATGTATGTATGTATGTATGTATGTCTGTATGTATGTATGTATGTATGTATGTATGTATGTATGTATGTATGTATGCATGCATGTATGTATGTATGTATGTATGTACGCATGCAAATCTTGCAAATAATATAAACGATGCATGGAGGAAGATACATTAAATTTCTTTGTACACAGAAAAATGAAATGGCGTCAAACAGTCTCGCACGTAAGACCAGGAAGTTGACCGAGATAAAATATTCGGTCACGCGATAATCGTTATGAATGTAAAAGCCGCTCAGTAATGTGATCCTTTATCTAGGTCAGTTAACAATTAAAGCAAGAAAACCCGCAAAGTATAATAAGATAGCACAGCCGGTATATCCACGTGAAATCACCCAATAACATTTGACTTCCGATTCGCTGCACAAAACATTACTACACTGGAAGTCGGGAGTCATGGGTTGGGGGAGGGTGTTTAAACCAAAAATTTGCATCAGCTTTGGTAATTTTCAGACCGATTTGGCGGCCTTGATTATTATAATATGGCGACATTGTAATGACTTACGTGTAACCAGACCTTAACTTTGGTTTTTTGTTAAGAAGCAGACCTTCGATTACTTAGCCACGTTTTTTAAAATTATTATTATTTTATTACAATTCAATCATGTTTTTTATTTAAAATACTGTACAACAAAATGTAACATATAATAGTGAACAAATATGCCATTGCAGATTATTCAGAGTACAACAAAAACATAACTAAATGTACATATCAAATATAAAGATACCAAGACAGGTAGATAGCTTGTATGTGTGTAAGTATGTATGTATTTAAGGAATAGCTTACCTGAAAACGCCTTTACATGACTGTGTGTGTACTGGTATGTCGTCTTAATCCATATTAGCTTTTATCACAGAAATTTGCCCTTGAGTAAGTTGTCAGTCTTTGTCTAAACTACTTTGTCCAAACTATTTCTGAACGCGTGAGTTGCTCATGAATTTTGTACTAGCTTAAATTACAGTTCTCTAATTCGTATGTATTTTTGGTAAATTAGAGCAACAAGGAAGAAAAGTCCATTACTATTCTTCTTCTTCTTCCTCCTCTTCTGTTTCTTCTTCTTCCTCTTCTTTTTCTTCTTCTTCTTATTATTATTCCGTCTACTTGAGAACTATGCGATCCTGTCAGCCCGTCCATGCGCGCGTGCATATTATCGTTCAATTGCTCATACACTATTTTAGATAGAGACATAAAACTTTGTAATGCGATATGGAGTGGTAGACAACTCACAGTTGTTTTAGAATGTCAATCTATGTCCAAATGTAGACCTTATGGGAAAGTGACACTTTTTTGCACATATGTACAATATGGTCGTGGTGGTGGGCAAGGGGGGGGGGGGGGCGGGGGTGTAGAAATAACTGTAGAATAACATGGAGATAATACTGCCGTGCTATAGACTTCTAGTTGTTGTTATATATAATATTACTAAATTGATGAATTAATGGTGGAGGTCAAAAGACAACATTTTTTGACAAAGAATAGAAAAAGTCATTTACTCACCTCACCAAAGAATGTGCTGTCTGCAACCAAGTTGGCTTGATTCGGTATAATTAAATCATGACATTTGGACAAACACAAATTACAATTACGAAACAGGTAAGTCTCCTGCTATCTTAGCTTTATTATAGATGACATATGGGCCATCCTATGCATTTTTTCACATACCTTTAAAGATAGGTTCGTATGTATGTATGTATGTATGTATGTATGTATGTATGTATGTATGTATGTATGTATGATGTATGTATGTATGTATGTATGTATGTATGTATGTATGTATGTATGTATGTATGTATGTATGTATGTATGTATGTATGTATGTATGTATGTATGTATCTATGTATGTATGTATGTATGTATGTATGTATGTATGTATGTATGTATGTATGTATCTATGTATGTATGTATGTATGTATGTATGTATGTATGTATGTTGAAGTTATATGTATTGACAAATCCATACAATGACAGTGTTTATTTAGATTTTATTATCATTATTATTATTATTATTATTATTATTATTATTATTATTATAGTATATACTTAAATAAAGGAATTTAGATACATATACATGTGTATGTATTCACCCCACCCCAACCCTTTCTCTCTCTCTCTCTCTCGTGAGTGAGTGAGTGAGTGAGTAACATTGTTACATGCTAGTATACCACTAAACTATATCAATTTGCTACATATATTTGGTGTCGATAAAGAAGAAAGGTCAACATTTTGTCCAATCATATTGCTGTTTGTAGGTGCATGGATCTTTTTAACCCATCCTGGTAGGCAACACTTGACACATATGATCAATTTCATCAATGTAAGATATAACAGGTTTGTTGTCATTTTTTAAATCCCAAGGCATTCTCCTAACGTTTCCTTTTGGCACCTTTAAGAAAATATATTCTACCTTTTACTTACTGCTCGCTTATATTATATTGTGATATTTTGTTCAGAACTGATATTGACAAGATGTGCGTGCAACTTAATCGATAGTCGAGTTACTGAATGTATTCGCCTTTGATCCCTAAACAACCCATTTAACCATGAATGCATAATAATTACGTTTATGGTAAAGAAAATAATAATTCACATAGGAAAGATACAAACTGAGGTAAACGAAAGATGAACTTACCTCTAGGAAGCTAGGCTACAAAAATTCATATATATTGTCAAAACGCCACTGCCCATGTGACAAGTACTGTCATTGAATTTTACTTCTAAACTATTATTATTATTACTATTATTATTATTATTATTATTATTATTATTATTATTATTATTATTATTATTATTTGCAACGTTAGCATAACTATCAGCATTTCGAAATTAGGAAGGAAAAACTGTTCGATCTTCCAGGGTTCTCCCTTATATAATTAATAAGAATGGTTTCGTATACCGAAGATTTTTCTATATGGTACACATGGCTGCATGGCTAGTTAATCTGGGACATAGAGTATTCATTTCTCATTTGAGAAAAAGGACCTGACTACGAAAATGATTAAGTGGCTGATTGCTTCTGAGATAAACTTTCGAAAAAGTTTTAAAAGATAAGAAAAACTAAATTAAAACATGGAAAGTGATCTGAAAGAAATGAGTAATAAAAATACAGTCATTTACTTTGAAGAAAACAATTTCATTAAAATGTTGCATTACCCTGCTTTTCGTTATTGTTTGGTTACTTTAGGATTTTCATGCGAGTTTTGAGCATGTGTGAAAAAAAAGTTTTGTCAATGTGGTATTTAGTAAGATAAAAGTGTATCCAAACACTAGCGCTGGATAGGTAATTATTACTGACTTGTCACTTCATGATATTATTAAACCATACATATGGTTAATATAGTGATGATAGGTAATTTGGACTGTTCACTTTAAAGATACAATACATTATATCCATAGTCAATTTTAAGTCAGTGTTGAACAATTTGCTTTCCAAACATTTATTTCAATTGATCTCCATAATGTACACATACTGTAAAATTGTTTCGTTTGGCGATAAGCCATTTTGTACCTATGCCAATACAAAACTTGAGCTTTAATTCATGACGTGACGATTTATGATAGCTGCATCGTTTTAAAACCTGTTGCAATCAAACATATGTATTTCACTTTCCGGGAAAAGATATTGAAAATTTTTAATCGAGTAAATATTTAAGGATGAGGCATTTTCTTTACGAGGCGCTTTATTATGGATACACATACTGTAAAATTTGGCTGATTTTTGGTCAACAATTCATAAATTAAAATCCTCTTTTATAAAACAATGGCCACTGAATTGCAAATAAAAAAGACAAAATATATAAGCAAAAATTAAGAAAATAAACTTGTGGTCTTTTTTAATTCAAGGCACAAACTTTATCTTCATTACAAATATATTTATCAAGCCTTTAGGCAAACTGTGAGTTATAAGACTGAAATAGAACGATTGAATCACACGGTTGAATCCAGCGACCACATGTACTCAATGGATGATAATAAATGATCAGTCAGCATGCAAGTCGACGAGCATGGCAAAAAAACTAAAATTGGAGCCTATGAAAGGGTAAGAGAATAAAAAAAATATATATAAAAATTCATTCAGCGCCCATACCACAGTATGTGACTCAATAATAACATAGTAAGTGCGTCTAATATGTGAAGTGAATAGAACAGAAAATGTACTCAGTATTGTAGGCCACCGGCCAATTATGCAAAGTACAAGGACCAAAGCTCCTTTTGCAGAGCATCACATCAGAAAAGTGCTGTATATTCTTGAGTAATTGACTTCTTAATTCAGAAACACAGTAAAACAAATCTTGAGAAATGGCAAACCACACCTATTTTATAATCAGACAGTAATACATTTTTATTTATATGCCGAAGGATTGACATAATACAATAAATTAGGTATTTTGTCTTAAAACAGAATAGGATGGGGAGAGGCATACAAGCTGATACTGATCTTCAACTTTTTTATAATTTAGCTTTAAGCATAATTTGCACGTTCTGATGTCACTGTTTGTAAATGTCGGCCTGTCTGATTCATTCAATCATGTTGGAAACGCTTAAATCTTGACAGTTTTCCTAAAGATAAAAGGCAAAACCAAATGTCAAATATTTTTTTTCTGTTTTAAAACTTTTACTAACTGTAATCTACATTTTTGGTACAATCAGATATCGTATTACACCACATATGAATAAAGATCCTATTAAACGTTGTTTGAACATAGTTGAAAATGTAGATATATTACCATTTATTGAGCTAGTCAACACATGTCCAAACAATTAGAAAATGAAAAGTTTTTCACTTTACTGGCCAGGTACATCTCTCAGTGTCATTCAATTTTGTTAACATAATGTGGCAGTGGCATATATATATATATATATATATATATATATATATATATATATATATATATATATATATATATATATATATATATATTGTTACAGACGTAAACATATTGTCTAATAGTTTACACGTCTTAAAATATAAGTGATTCGCAACTGATATCTACCACATTCATTAAAAATAACATACCTTTTGCGGTAAAAGATGAATTCATATATCTTTAACAGAATTTATTATGAATATAATCTATTTCATCAGCCTGGGATGCCAGTATTTTCCCAGTCTTCGTCCAATTCATGTTAAATGTGAACAACAAAGCCATATAATTATACAATTGCACCCGTTTAAGTATGTCATCAGCGCATAACAAAGCAATTATTTCTTAAATATTTTTGGTGATAAATACGCCTCTGTCGCATTCTTTGCGAAGGTTTTAAACTACGTCATTGATAAAAGGTGAAAATAAAACTGGACTAAGAACGCAACCTTGTCTTGTTCCAACTGAACAATCAAGGTATTTTATTTACAGGAATACATACGTTTTAAAACTTGTAACATTTTGTTTTCCATTAATACCTTTCTGTACCAAAGAAAGTCATAACTTGATGTGCTGAATATGATCGAATGCTTAAAAAAAATAACATACAAATGGTAAGAACATACACCCATGTTTACAATGATTCATCTGAACAACTGCATGCAAACTAATAATATCATCACACTGGCGATAATGTTTTCTTAAGCCAGCCTGAGATTGATTTATCACATTATTATTTTCTGCCAATGTGTAGAATCTTTTATTCAGTATAGCTGTAAATAGTTTACACTGAGTGTTTGTCAAAGAAATTATCCGTAATGACTATATTCATTTTTACTACCACCTTAATATATTAGGAAAAAATACTTTTGTACCAATCGTTTGAATATTTACCAGGGTCAACAATTTTTATTGAAAAGTTAATTAAGAAACAACTATATTTTGTAACTTCAATTGTTAGCAGAATATAGATACATTATTTGGTTATGGTGTCTTATTCTTCAAGGAACGTATAATATAATTTATTCTTGATCAGTGATTGGTATATTCATGTTCAAAAACGACACCATTATTATTTTCTTGATAAAATATCATATCATCTTCAATATTTCTCTTTTAAGCAAACTTTAATAAGATTTAAAATAGTCATTCCATTGCGTTTTTCTTATTTCTGATTTTGTATTGTATATTTATTTCCTGTCTGTTCCCTTTAGTTTAAATTCGCGTTGAATATATAGTTTTCTTTGAAAATCCGAAGTTGTTAATTGGTAAAACACTGCACCAAGAAAGCCCATTTTTATCCAAGGTATCCTTCCTTTTGGCTTCCCACGTGCTATTGAGATACGTATTAACTCTGTCCAATTTTCAATCTACGAACTAAATCATATAAATATAATATTTGCCAATCTACTTGACTTAACTTGTTTCAAAGAACAAGATCCAAAAAGCTTGTGTCGCAACTTACAAACAAAAAGAAACTCCAATACAAGAAGTGTTTCCAAGAAAAGCAAGCGAAACATTGAAGTTCCAAAATGTATCTTGTAATAGGAACTTTAATTTGATTTCACTTAATAGTTTTCTTGCACTCTAGTCCAGAGCATTTGCTTCTCTTTGTTACTAGCTGATATGAGTGAAAGGCAGTCTGGTCGTTACATCGAACAACAAAGGAGAGTGATTTTTTTATCTGGAATATACTTGTATGTTTCCTGTTTAATTTCCTTTTGTGCATGCGTCATAAAAATATACACTAGAGATCACGTTTCGGTAGCTGTTGTTTTGTTTTTGTTTTGTTTTTTCCTTCATGGAACTAACGATACAGACATGGGACATTTGTTTTCATGATTTAGATACAAATCTTGAATGAAAATGCCTTGGTCTTGCAACCGCCCCAGGTATCCTTTTGTCCAGATGATGATTACTTTTTAAGTGAGGTGTTATTATTAGGTTTGTACGAAAGACGAAAGCATATTTCTTTATTTAATATGTTATAATTATTCTTTATTGTTTGTGCATCATTGGGATATTTTGGCATTTTTATCACTGTTTTATTAGATATCTTTTCAAAAATGTCTAAAAGCGATAAGGTTTCCACGTATTTTTAATGTCTTAAATAAATATTATTTTCATTGTCTCTGAGGGTACCTCTCCGCTTAGGAGTAGACGAATGTTTTACTTCTATTGTTTTTAAAAAAAATACTGTTATACTGATTCCTGTAATTACAGAAAACAGCGATGTAAATGGTTCTTCCTGACTTGCCTATACCAGAAAAATTATATATTATATATTTCTGATAAATGATTAATATCACGTATTTTTTTATCAGGCTAACTTTATCAAACTATATCGTCGCATTGACGTCCCGATTAGTGCGAGGCCAATAGCAACTGAGTTGCAATCCGTGCTCCCAACCGTGGAGGCCCATAACACTTTAAAGATAAATGTATTATGCATTTCTTGTAAGAAAAAAGGTCTTTTTTCATAAAGAATATATTTCTTATAAATAACCTATCTTATATATTAAATCAGATACATGATTTAATCAAAAAGATATCTACCGTGATACATGAAATATCTTCTTTATCAAACAGATATCTTCTATCTATCTATCTATCTATATATATATATATATATATATATATATATATATATATATATATATATATATATATATATATATATATATGGTATCTCTTAGAATTTCCAGATATTTTAATGAATTTATACAGTCGGATTACCTTTAAATGATTTTTAAATAAGATATCGTATAAACCATGTGAGTTATGTTGAACACTGATAAATATATATTTTTAATTTATTATATAGCTTCAATACAAAAATGAGATATTTTTATTTTGAGATAAGATATTTACAATGAAGGCAAGGGTATATAGCGCGGTTATTATTTGCAGTGTGCATGACGTCACCTGCGGTGATAGTTGACCATCAGGGAGTTAGTTTTAATCTGGGTCAATGAACTGGTTTTACAGTGGCTGAGCAATGTGGTTGTTGATGTCATAGGCCACACATGCGATTTAAATAGCCAATATCAAATTTTTTCGTTGACAAAACTCTTCTGCACATGATATCAGAGTACATCACCTGCGTGACTTATATGGGACTCAAACATGACTGACTTGGAACTAGAACAACGTCTAATAACTCATTTTATCTGTCCTAGATTCAAGACGTTTCCTTATGCATATGCATTAACGTTTGACGCAAGTCGTATGGAAGCGCCCACGACTGGCATAGCCGATACACACAGTCCTTATAAGAAGACAATTGCGAACATAGAAAGTCGAATTCTATGTCTTCCAGACGGATCTACTCTCCCATTTGTCTGAGTAAAACGTTTCGAGGCGAATATCGGTTGAATGCCATATGGGAATAATGGACTCCTCGTATTGGTCTCTTATAGTCGGACTTTTCGTCATAGTCCCTTCCCGGTGATGATGCTGATCTTTTCTTCTTTGACAATTTAAGTGCTACAAAACCAATAAGAGTTTATATTAAATATGTGATCAGTCAAAGAGGCGTGGAGTTGCATAAAATACGAAATGCCTTGTTAACAGACTTAAATCACAAGTTGCAGGGGTTGTTGTACATGTAAGACGACAGTAACAACCCATTTTATACTGTAGGGATGTCTTGATAGGTTGAATTGCCTATAGTGTTGTCAAATACACGCTTAGGTCACGCTCCCTTCCCAAGGACGCATTATATAAACACCAGCGTGATTAATTGGTTCCTCGATGAGAGATGAAAAAATATACAGTAAGCCAGTGTCTACCAACACCCCAGTATTAAGACTACCCCGCTATACCGATTAAAAAGCTAAAGAATTGATTAATATGCCTATGTTGTACACCCTAAACTAAAAACAATGCCGCTATTACAGATTACGACAAGTGATTCCATACCAGTTTGGTGATTTTGAATTAATTTCGATCCCGTAAAGGCAGCCATCAAAGTCAGACAGTGAATCATAAAAGTAATATATCAAACATCAAAACACCCCACCTGACGAGGAAAACAGACATAGCGATCGCATACATACATACATACATACATACATACATACATACATACATACATACATACATACATACATACAGCTTTATGTTGGATGCCGACTATGGAATCCTGATATTAAGACCACCCAGGAAATAAGATAATTGTTTTAAGGTCCCGGTTATAGTCTTCATAGCTCGATTTTACTGTATACATTCACTCAGGATAGATAGATAGATATATAGATAGATTGTTTACTTGCTTGTGTGTTTACCTTGATATGTAACTCGATATTATAAAACATACATACTACTTAAAAAAAAACTTGTACACTGTCAGAATGATATGTAAGAACATTTTCGTGGTAATATAACATTTGTGCAAGTATTCTTGCACTGGTCTATATAAAATTTGTATTTGCGTAAACTATGTTTGTGATCTTTATATTGCCAATTGTCACACAAAGTAAATATAATGCCCTTATGTTCTGCTTTTTTTTTTTTTTTAAACCCGCCCTACTTACCCATTCTTTCCAAAACTAATCCAATGACTCTTCTGTTCGAAATAGAATACTGAGCTTGACCTAATTTGTTCTTTAATGCAGAGTAGAAACTAGTGGATAGTAGGTTTTTTTTCCACAAAAGACAAGCGAAACTGGGAGACGGGTCATCAGATGCGATTTCCGATTCGTCGTTGCATTGTGTCGTTTCCATTTCCGGATCAATTTCTTGCTCTATATCTTTGAGGAATGTTTAGCTTGCAGTACAAATGCTGACGTTGAGGGTGTCGTTTCATTTCATTCCTCATTTTCTGTCTTCTTTATTCTTATTTTATTTGCATCTGTTCAGCTAAATGTCTTTGTATCCGCCTACTCATCTGTCTATCTATCTATCTATCTATCTATCTATATATATATATATATATATATATATATATATATATATATATATATATATATATATATATATATATATATATATCATGTGGGAAAATGTGGGGCTGTTCCCATAACATCGATGTACCTAATGCAAGTGAAACACGCAGCCGTTTTCCCACAATCGGACACCCTCTCCTTTATATCTTTATGGAAGACAAAACAATTTTGACAATTTATACTAAGGGCCATGGCATACGATTTCTTTATAAAACTATACTGCTATAAATAGTATTAATTTTATTTTACACAAAAAAAGAAATAGTTAAGCAACATTTGTGGGAATTATGGAATATTATGTGAATGAATGATGAAACCTGCAAACCAAGTCAATCAAATAAAAATGTGTTTCCCTATATAAATTTGTTTCGCCGATCATGGGCACATATTCGTTTTACCTTGTGGATCAGGACGGACACATGTTGGACCTGCGCAAGGAGACAACGACAATACAACTGTACATTAGAGATCGACCTGATATTTAACTACAATGACGGTAGAACGTGGATGTGTCATATCAGTGCGTATTATTATTAACGGGAGAAAACCAGTTTACATGACATATTACGGAAATTGCCTTCATGTTGTTTTCCATGGATTGTTTACAGGAGCGCCAAAGGTGCTCGCCACCCTGACTTCGCGCACTTCACCAATTGCTAAACAAGTTGCAATGCGTGTCGTTGATAGCATCAAAAATGTTGCTGCTGATCGGTTGAAAAATATTCGGTTGCAAACTGTCCAGTCAATTTGAGATCGGCTACGACGATTTGTGACTCGAATACCACTAAATGCGGTTCCAGTTACACTTCCATCGACAGCAACAATGCCAGCTCAGGTTAGTAAAATCATCAATGAAGCCGCTCAACGACGTATAGCCGATTCAGCGATTGCAGATCTGGCAATGGGAAGCTGATTACGGTTGTGAACGGCAAAGCCTTCGAGCAAAAGGTATTAGACGCAACCAATAATGTATAAAAAAAATAATGGCAAAGTTTCTAGCTACACCCAATCCCGCGTGGGACATGGACGCGCCTGTGAGGGTTGATCGCAGCACCAAAGATTTTCAGTATTATTCGTACCCGGCAAAGGCCCTTAATCCATTAAAAATAGAATTACAAGTGAAGGACACGTCTGGGTGTTTTCTTCCATATGAGGTCTTCTTGGAATTCGAGGGAAAACTTATACGTGTCAACTATAACGATTACGCTGACGGTGTCAAGGTTGGGTTTGTTAACAATAGCATCATGGCGTTCTTTGACAGCGCACGTTATGCCACGACAATTAATTATCGGACTGACCAGATACAGTGGCGATTACGGGAAGTCGGCTGGCCTGTCTATGATGTTTTACAAGGCTCATCTGATCATGACGATCATAGAATGCATACACGTAGGTGACCTCAAAATCATGCACGTACCGGTGACGTAGATGTAGAAGACGTACTCATTAGCACCAACGACAATTTCAACCTTGGATTTCTACAGCGTCGACAATAACTTCATGGAGACTCATTGATAATTTCGTGTACGATTCCCCTCAGTCACATATTTGGTTCTGGCAGAAATGTTCACAAGGTTATTTACGGGCCAAACACACAGTCACGTTCACCCGTAAGGGTACCTTCAATGGTGCAATTTGTCGTGATATAGCTGTCGCTGATGGCAAAGTTGTGTTGTCAACATTAACATTGTGGATGCATGTGCGAATATCTTCACTGACCACACAATCACGTTTGCTGTCGTTAATGCAGTCTGAAACCGGGTCAACACTGTCTTTCTCGCAGTCACCACAGACTCGAAGCCAGGAAATACTATTTACGGACCGTTTACTCGGCAAATAAGTACCCAACATGGCCTTAGTGCACCAAAATATGTGTTCGAGGAGTTTCAAGATGAACGATCAAACCCTTAGTACGGTGATATTTGTTAAGTTTGGATTGTCTGAAGTTTCTCTGTGGTTGAACTGTCCTCAGGAACACACCAAAAATATTTTGCTTGACTTTAACAACAATCAAGTCGTACGTGTATCACAAGCTGTGGTCGTTCATGGACCGGCATCAAAACATTGACACAGGCCTATAGATTTCCCAGCACCACTTTCATACGTTGTAGCCGATTTATTACTTTTCGTTGGAACACCTGGAGTTGTTTAAACGGTCTGTGGTCGAGAAGTACTTTCATGCACGTGTAGGTGGGCCATTTCCCGCCAGTTACAGATGCATTGCTGTGATCTTCTCCGATAAGTTTCTGTTGTTGGAGGGCACAGGTGGCCGAATGAGGGTCATTGGCTCGCCTATAGAACATTCGTAGAGTCGTAACGTAGTAATTAAACGTGTTACGTTTTCAAATAATAATGTCCTATCACGAAGTTAAGGTCGATCTTAGCCCAAGGCAGCTTGCAAAAATAAGGAGCGAAATACGAAACGATTACGGGGTCACATTGAGGCTTTCTCACTCAAAGTTAACTGGAATTGTCCCCGTGTGGTAGACCCAGACACAGCTTAGTCAGCCTAATGCGGCCAGAAAAAGAACACCTCGGTGACATTAACGTTATCTGAGTCAGAGCTGACGCAACTTAAAGAAAACCCGGTGCCATATCTCCATTCCTCGCGGCCATCCCAGCATTGTTAGCGACTGCGGCTCCTGCGGTAGCAAAAGCGGTTGCGTTACGGGTCGTTCGGGACTGCATCCGGAATGGCTCTAGAAAAGGTGGGTTGAGGCCGCATAGTGTCTCGAAAGAAACTAAACGGTCTTCGATTACCCGGGACAATTCGCAGAATACCCTGAGGCAGAGGTCTTCGACTACTCGGTACGACTCGTAAATGCCTCGCGTCCATTCACCAATTTTGTTTTACTCGCTATGGCAAAGTCAGTCAAAAATTTCCTATCTGTCTTTATGCGGGATGAACTTGCGTCGATGATCCCCCTCAAGTGGGAAACCGGGATTGTTAACCTGGATTTATCAACAGGATCTGGGACTCATTGGGTCACATACGTGGTAACGCCTCGACATCTTTTGTATTTGGACTCGTACAGGCTTGCACCGCCACTTGAAGTTGTTGATTATTTAACCTGGGGCACTGGCGCTGCTCTACCGGTATTTTATTGGACTTAAAATAAATTCTTTTGTGCGTGATTTTGATCAACCTAAATCTCACATTTTAAAGGTATTCGAGTCTGGATCAAATTTGTTCATTGTAAGAGTACTTCACAGCGGTTGGGATACAATATGAATATTGGTAAATAATTATCAGCTTGATAGACCATCTATATTGCGTGCGATCATAGGTGATAATGTTAAAACAGCTTTTACATATGCAGCAGCAGTAGAGTTAGTTGCCATATATAAAATTCAGTCCGAAGGACTCCATATTTATCCGGACGGAATTTGCCGACGTGGTGTTGGACTGGCTGACCAGTCATGCCAATATCAAAAGTGATTTTGTTCCACTTGTCGAGGCATATTTGCGTGAAAACGATCCTAACCAACCCTCGTATACACTGACATATAATCTTGTTAAGGGCCAAATAGAAATCAACAACTGGGACCACCATGATGTATCAATAACAATTCGAAGCCAGCTTGGAATCATTTCATTAGCACGCTAAAACGCTCAGTCACAGAATGCACAGAAAGGCTTGAAAGTATTCAGGGATTGTTTCTACAACGATGAAGTGGAGTTCACCGACAAATCCACCGCGGCTGCATTCCCCGTTGACTATGTTGCACCAACATCAACTCAACCAAGAAGAGAAACATTTCTACTGTTTTTTAACAAGGATGCACTTGTCCGCGTAACAGTTTTTGGGCAAAGACGAGAACGGTTGTTTCAGCACCTATTCAATGTCATAATAAGTATGGTTTTATATGAACGTACTGCCAGACCCCAAGAACGCACAATCGGCAGAAATTTAAATACCCCCCCCCCCCCCCCAAAAAAAAAAAAAAAAAAAAAAAAATATTTTCTATGACTGTATGACAGTTGTACCAGTACAAAAGAATAATTGGATAGAAGTGCGTGTTGTACCTAAAGAACACCAGCCTGTCGAGTAATTATACTTCGCGATCACATTATTAATAAAAGAACTATGATAGACTCTCTAGTTTACCAACGTGAGAAAATAATCGAAGCGGAACAACAGCTGCGAGATGAAATCGTCAAGAGAACCGCAATACTAGTGAAATATAAACGCTTGTGTGTTGTCGTGGACGCTATTTGCGGAATCGCCGCTGCAAGCACTGTTGGTCTGGGTGTGGCGGGTATCGCAACCACAGCGACTATCATAGCTACGCCAATTGGAATTGTTGTCGGGGCTACGTCGATACGATAGTAAACGGTGTCGCGGGCGATACGCATCTATTCAGAACTACTCGCGGCGGCATAAATCGGTCTCAATACAATTATCAATCTGTACTCGATGGCATAAATCGGTCTCAATACAATTATCAATCTGTACTCGATGGCTATCGAGGATGAAACTGTTAGCAAGGCTGAGTTTTATACCGTGTTGGCGGAAATGGAAAACCACCGGCGACCCCAAGCACAGATACTTAACCGTAGCATTCACGACGCTGATTTAGAGGCAATTTGTCAGTGTACTGAGAACTTCCCTTATAGAGTACACTCACATGGTTTCGGGATTTGGAACCATAATCATCACTCAGTGAAAATAGCTATTTTGTTTGGGGTGCTCCTCATGACTTTATCGTCACATCACACGCAAAGTTACCATGATGTGCCCTTGCAAACACGTGTACAAAAATCCTTTATTGGGAAAAATTATAGGGCTGTACAAGGCTTTGACATAGATAAGTACCAATAATCAAAAAAATCCCAAATTCACACCACAAATATGATCAAGCGTCCTATGATTAATATTCATATGCGCAATAGTCCTTGTGATCAACCGTCCTTTTGATCAACATGTTATGACCAATACCCCTATGACCAACAGTCCTATGATCAAACGTCCTGATATCGTATACATCGACCACATCAATGATTTACCTTATTTTATATACGCAGCGGGCGTATCATATTTTGTGTATTGACTTTATGTATACTTTTGTCGTACTTGTCCTGATTCGTTTCATCCATCCGTCTCCCCTCCCGTGTTTTCATTTCTATTTGTGTTTGTGTTCTTTATTTCAATATGCAAGATAACAGAATTGGAAACCTGTGTAAAGTTTTGAATTACATAGCGGATTACTAGCTGTTAAAGAGATATAATGTGATAAATAAATAAATAAATAAATAAATAAATAAATAAATAAATAAATATAAATATGTTTCTCATGTTCACACTGGGAACTATTTGATCATTGAAAATTACATGGACTCTGCTGATACAAACGACGAACTTATCATCTCGGAAAAAATCTGAATAGTCCATAAAATGCAACGATTTTTGTATCTATAAGAAAATTATCTACATAAAAACACACTTTTGTACAAGCCCCATGGATTTTTTTTAAATATTATTTTTTTATTAGGAAAGCATTTTAATCCTCGACACTTGTATAAATAAATGTTTAGGCAAATAAATAAATAAATTAATAATGACGGAATAAATATTTAAATGACATAAACTGTATCTTATTATAACTTTAATTGAAAGCAGAATAACGCAGGGTTGTAATAATTATGTGCAATTTTGAACTATTGTATTCAAATCTGACGAACTCAGTTTTTCAACATCGTTCATGATCCAGATGAGTGGAGACTGTTCATTGATTCATCGAAGACGAGTCTTAAAGCTGTTTTGCTGCATAATGGCAGTGTTTTGCCATCAATTCCAGATGGTCATGCGGTCCATATGAAGGAAACCTATGAAAACATGAAACAACTTTTGAGGTGCATAAACTATGATCAACATCAGTGACAGCTGTGTGGCGATTTTAAAGTTCTCGCTCTCTTGCTTGGTCTGCAGACTGAATACACAAAGTACTGCTGTTCTCTCTGCGAATGGGATAGTCGTGCGAGAGATTCCCACTACATCAAGAGAGATTGGCCACTCCGACAGTCATTGAAGCCTGGGATGAAAAGTGTTCAGCATCCAACACTTGTTGAATCAAGGAAGATTTTGTTACCACCCTTGCACATCGAGCTGAGTCTGATGAAGAACTTTGTCAAAGCCATGGACAAAACACAAGCAAATTTCAAGTACCTCCGTGGAAAATTTCTAAGGTTAAGTGAAGCTAAGATAAAGGAAGGTGTCTTTGTTGGTCCTCAGATTCGTGAACTTCTTCGAGATGATGCATTTTACGATGCACTGCGTGGCAAGGAAAAGACGGCATGGAAAGCTTTCCAGTTAGTGGCAACAACTTTGCTCGGAAACAGCAAGGCAAACAACTACAGGGAGTTGGTGGAAAACCTCCTCGAGGCATACAAAAGCCTTGATTGCAACATGTCACCAAAGATACATTTTTTGCACTCTCATCTAGAATTTTTTCCACCGAACTGCGGAGCAGTGAGCTGCGAGCACTGCGAGCGATTTCACCAGGACATTGCAACAATGGAGAAACGCTATCAGGGCAAATGAAGCCCATCAATGCTTGCAGACTATTGCTGCACAGTGACAAGAGATGCTCCATTTAATGAATACAAGAGAAGAGCCAAGAAGCGCAGAGTGGACACTGAATAAGGACTAAACTATGTACTTATATATACATAATAGTTTTTTTTACTTTTGTTTCAATATATTTTTTATTTATATAACCCTTTTGCTGTTTTTTAAAGTGTTACATAAACAGGACAGGTGAAATATTGTCATGTAAAGCAACCATAAACACATGAAAAGACTTAGGTTTACAATTTATGATTAAAACTCTACCATGTACACAATATACATCGACGTAAAATGTAAAAAAACTTAAATATCTTGGAAACAGTAGCCAATCATTTGTTTTAATTGTCATATTTGAATTCAGCACATCAATATCCATAATAAATAGCACATTTTATCTCTGAAGCAGACGACTTCGAAAATTTTGTAGACCAGTGTTATTAGTGGAGATTAACACACAGAGAGAGAGAGAGAGAGAGAGAGAGAGAGAGAGAGAGAGAGAGAGAGAGAGAGAGAGAGAGAGAGAGAGAGAGAGAGAGAGAAAGAGAAGGCTAGAATTTAATTAAACAATGCTGATTCGTCTGTCGGTCTCAATGATTTATTTCGGCACAAGGGAGGTAACTGCTACAACTAGCGCTCTGTTTACAATCGTCTGCAGAGCCAACAGTGGCATGTAAGAGATTCTCAACGAACACTAACGACTAATTTTCGGCCAAAAGAGTTAGGTGTATGGGGTAATAAATTTAATGTTAGCTTACTGGGGTGTATGGAATGTTATGACCGTCTTAAAACCTATACGCCCCTCGTCTCCGATTCCGAGTGTTTCCGGTTCAGTGAGTAGCGTTCTTCTACTTTGTAATACCGATAGGGATTGGTTTCTGACCCTTCAATCAAATTTTCTTAATTGATTCGCTAATTAGTCAGTCCTCCTTTTTTGCGCCTTCTTTGCATTCCATTGTTGAACATTGCTCCGTCGAGATCATGTGAGATGCGTGTGCCAATAACAGGCAAATTTTAAAGGGAGAAAGAAAAAGATTTTTGTTGCACCCTCTCACCCTTTTTGATACTGTACTTGCTTTATATTATATGTATATATTTATTGTAATATGTATAGAGAGTTAGCTGTATTAACCTGCATTTTTATCAGAAATGTATACTTATTTGTAGAGTGACGTATAATACAGTTTTGACTAACGTTTTGTGATTTTGTATGAGCTTCTAATGCTTTTTTTGACCTTGTAATGAAATGACGGTGATTGTGTATGATTTTTGAGTTGGTGCATATATTGTCATATCGTTATAATGTGGCTGGATTATTTATCATATTGTGTCAATTAATTCAGCTGTGCAAATCAAGATATTTAATTCACTGAAATATGGAACGAAATTTGAAAAGGGAAATAAGGGAGTAAAATATCTCATTTTTTATGCAAAATCGCTTGTCACGGTAATATTAAATCCCTTTTGGCTTGTAATTGTAAGCATGCACAACATTACATTAGTGCATGAATTTATTAGACAATTTTGGAAGCTGTGTCAGTTTACTTGTAATATGTAATAATATTCGCCAGTATGATCATATAAAAGATTTATATATCTGAAGCATTGAAGCATAAATAAATAAGGAAAGAAACAAACAAACAAGCAAACAAATAAATACATAAATAAGTCGGCAAGAAAACGCATTAATAGGACTAATTTAAGCTTGCTCTTTTAACTAAAAATCAGCATGTATAGAATCTTGCTTAGGAAGTTGGAATTCTGCAAGGATTTTCTTGTAGAGTGGCAGAGTTATAATCGATATAAACACAGCACTCTGATGGAGATTTTTCCTTTGGAAAGGAAAAAAGAACTATAGTATGTGTCTCATTTCAATCTGAAATTGTATGCTAACATGAAGCATCTTTGGATGATATGATCCTGACAAAAGTTTGATTCTAAATTGATTACATCTAAGGCTAGAAATAAATAGAGGATATTCGCTATCAGACGTGATAGAACTAATCAAGCGGGTTGAGTTACGGTTTGGTATTCAAACATGTAACAGAGATACATGTACAAAATACTGATATCTTTCAGATTTAAATTTATGTAAAGAATAGACCGTCTATACTCGCGTATAAGCTAATACCAACTGCAAACTGCATATACCCAGATCTGCCGTCGCATACTGCGCCAGATGATCTGGGTCTATGCAGCTTGTAAGGACTAATAACTAGATTAAACAACATAGACCCTGATCTGCCGGCGCATTATTTGACGGCAGATCAGGGTCTATGTTTGTATTTGAACCCAAATTATACGTGAGTATAGATGGTATATTATTTACTAGCAATTGTGTATTGCTCTCCATCGGAACGAGGTTCTTTCTGGGATTCCTTCAATATTTGCATGGAACGAGCCCTCTGTATTTCTGAAACCTTAGTCATTCATGTTGACCTAAATGGGGACTTGCTAAATTCCAATCTGAAAGACATCAGTGATACTATGGTACTAAACAATTTGACTAACGAACCTACGACAGTAACCACTCACTAAGCGTCCTTGCTCGATCCTGGTTCAGTATGATCTAGTATGGAAATTCTGAACTCGGGACTTATTTCTACAGACATGTCAACAAGTGACCTCCGGGCAACTTATTTAATAAACAAACTATATTACAAATCAAATTCATGTTTTGGACGGAAGGTAAGGCTTTATAAATATGCTGACTTTCAGAAGCTTAATACTGTGATAACAGACTTTGATTGGATACAAAATTGTTGTCTATGCCCCGATATCAACGATGCAACAAATCTATTTAGAGTAATATTATTAAATATGACGGACAGATGCATCCTATCAGGCTAGTAACTTTCCGACCTTCCGGTAAAGCTTGGTATGATAGCGTCCTAGAAACAGAGATCGATTGAAAAAGCTTGGTATGATAGCATCCTAGAAACAGAGATCGATTGAAAAAGCTTGGTATGATAGCGTCCTAGAAACAGAGATCGATTGAAAAAGCTTGGTATGATAGCGTCCTAGAAACAGAGATCGATTGAAAAAGCTTGGTATGATAGCGTCCTAGAAACAGAGATCGATTGAAAAAGCTTGGTATGATAGCGTCCTAGAAACAGAGATCGATTGAAAAAGAAAGCGATAAGAACCCTGGGCTCAATAAATAAAGTTTCGATAAAAGGTAAACAATACAAAATAATTTCAACAGACATTTTTTTAAACGGTTACGAAAATTTGGACACCCTCAGAACCAATTCAGAAGATTTTTATGCTCACCCAACACTTAGTTAAACAAAATTATAATGTAATATACCACCACCATTAATCATGCAATAGGATGGCACGTTAAACACTGCATTTTCAAGTTAGTGAAGACCGAGTATTTGATTCGTTTTTCACATCTGTTTCTAACATTATTGATACAAATGGAGCTCATCCCGAATTACCGCTTTGCACAATTAACAACTGAAAAGCATTGTAATAAGTGAACAGGAAATGCTAGACGTAATAAGAACAATTCCTGTAAATAAATATTGTGGCTCTGATAAGATAAGTGCAGAATCATCAATTATAAGACCTTTATGTGTTCTACTCAATAGATCTCTTCATGAGAAAATTTTCGTTTCTTTCGAAAAAGCAGTAGTATTACCATTGCACAAGAAAGATAGTAAAACTGATCCTACTAATTACATACACATTTCTTTACCTAGCTGTGTAGACAAAATCATGGAAAGGGTCCTTTTCAAATATGTATACAACAAATTGCATGAAAATGATCTTATTTACAAATATCAATCAGGCTTTCTACAAAATCATTCAGTCGTATACCAACTGATAGATATGCATCATAGTATTTGTGAAGCACTCTATAGTGGAGACGATGTGTGTATTATATTGCGATGTGTCTAAGACATTTGATCGTGTCTGACATAAAGGTCTTATTAATACAATTAAAAGCTATGGAACAGAATCATATCTGATTGATTGGTTTATCAATTATCTCTCCGATAGAACACAAACTCTTTCTTGCAGCTGGGGTGCCAAAGGCTTTAGTTCGAGAACCGTTATTGTTTCTTGCATATATCAATGAGATTGCTGATGATCTACTTAGTCTCGCCCGACTTTTGCTGACGACAGTTCTCTTTCTTACGTTCTAGAAGTATTCAAGACACCCAATATATTCAGTGCTGACTTATACACTTTAAATGACTGGTCAAATCAATGGTTAGTAAGCTTTACCCCATCAAAGACCGAAGTCATGTTTTTTAGAAAAAGAATAACCCCCTCTTTCCCAAATTAAAATTCCAAAGCAAATGACTTGCATTTGTTTACATTCATAAACATTTGGGCCTTATATTTGGTTATGCATACACTTTGAGTCTGCATGTTGAAAGTATACTAAAACAAAAACATCTAAATTGCTAAATACTTTAAATTCCCTCAAATACAAACTGACTAGAAAATACTTAGATATAATTTGCTGATCATATATTAGGCCTATATTAGAATATGCATATGCCGTTTGGGATAGATGTTCAAAAACAGACTCAGACAGATTCGAGACACTTTAGTTAGAGATTGTCAGGATAGTTACAGGTCTAACCAGAAGTGCCCACGCACACAATATTTATGAGGAATGTGGCTGACCCCCTCTCTCAGAAGGAAGAAAATCACACAAACTCTGTACTATTCATAAACTTAGCGGCTGACCCCCTCTCTCAGAAGGAAGAAAATCACACAAACTCTGTACCATTCATAAATTTAACGGCTGACCCCCTCTCTCAGAAGGAAAAAAATCACACAAACTCTGTACCATTCATAAACTTAACGGCTGACCCCCTCTCTCAGAAGGAAGAAAATCACACAAACTCTGTACCATTCATAAACTTAGCGGCTGACCCCCTCTCTCAGGGCTGACCGCCTCTCTCAGAAAGAAGAAAATTACACAAACTCTGTACCATTCATAAACTTAAAGGCTGACCCCCTCTCTCAGGGCTGACCGCCTCTCTCAGAAAGAAGAAAATCACACAAACTCTGTACTATTCATAAACTTAGCGGATGACCCCCTCTCCCAGAGGAAGGAAATCACACAAACTCTGTACTATTCATAAACTTAACGGCTGACCCCCTCTCTCAGAAGAAAGAAAATCACACAAACTCTGTACCATTCATAAACTGAGCGGCTGACCCCCTCTCCCAGAAGGAAGAAAATCACACAAACTCTGTACTATTCATAAACTTAACGGCTGACCCCCTCTCTCAGAAGGAAGAAAATCACACAAACTCTGTACTATTCATAAACTGAGCGGGTGACCCCCTCTCTCAGAAGGAAGAAAATCACACAAACTCTGTACCATTCATAAACTTAACGGCTGACCCCCTCTCTCAGAAGGAAGAAAATCACACAAACTCTGTACTATTCACACACTTAGCGGCTGACCCCCTCTCTCAGGAGGAAGAAAATCACACAAACTCTGTACGATTCATAAACTTAACGTCTGACCACCTCCCTCAGAAGGAAGAAAATCACACAAACTCTGTACTATTCATAAACTTAGCGGCTGACTCCACTCTCTCAGAAGGAAGAAAATCACACAAACTCTGTACCATTCATAAACTTAACGGCTGACCACCCTCTCTCAGAAGAAAGAAAATCACACAAACTCTGTACCATTCATAAACTTAACGGCTGACCCCCTCTCTTAAGGCTGACCCCGTCTCTCAGAAGGAAGAAAATCACACAAACTCTGTACTATTTACAACCTTAGCGGCTGACCCCCTCTCTCAGAAGAAAGAAAATCACACAAACTCTGTACCATTCATAAACTTAACGGCTGACCCCCTCTCTTAAGGCTGACCCCGTCTCTCAGAACGAAGAAAACCACGCAAACTCTGCACTATTCATAAACTTAGCGGCTGACCCCCAATCTCAGAAGGAAGGACATCACACAAACTCTGTACGATTCATAAACTTAACGGCTGACCCCCTCTCTCAGAAGAAAGAAAATCACACAAACTCTGTACCATTCACAAACTTAGCGGTTGACACGCTCTCTCAGAAAGAAGAAAATTGCACAAACTCTGTACCATTCATAAACTTAACGGCTGACCTCCTCTCTCAGAAGGAAGAAAATCACACAAACTCTGTACTATTCACAAACTTAGCAGCTGACCCCCTCTCTCAGAAGGAAAAAAATTACACAAACTCTGTACTGTTCATAAACTTAACGGCTGACCCACTCTCATAGAATTAAGAAAATCACACAAATTCTGTACTATTCATAAACTTAGCGGCTGACCCCCTCGCTCAGAACAAAGAAAATCACACAAACTCTGTACCATTCATAATCTTAACGGCTGACCACCTCTCTCAGAAGGATGAAATTCCCACAAACTCTGTACTATTCATAAATTCACCGGCTGACCCCCTCTCTCAGAAAGAAGAAAATCACACAAACTCTGTACTATTCATAAGCTTAGCGGCTGACCCCCACTCTCAGAAAGAAGAAAATCAAACAAACTCTGTGCTATTCATAAACTTAGCGGCTGACCCCCTCTCTCAGAAAGACGAAAATCACACAAACTCTGTACTATTCAAAAACTTAGCGGCTGACCCCCACCCTCAGAAGGAAGAAAATCACACAAACTCTGTACTATTCATAAACTTAGCGGCTGACCCCCTCTCTCAGAAGGAAGAAAATCACACAAACTCTGTACCATTCATAAACTTAGCGGCTGACTCCCTCTCTCAGAAGGAAGAAAATCACACAAACTCTGAACCATTCCAAAACTTAACGGCTGACCCCTTCTCTCGGAAGGAAGAAAATCACACAAACTGTGTACTATTCATAAACTTAACGGCTGACCTCCTCTCTTAAGGCTGACCCCCTTTCTCAGAAGGAAGAAAATCACACAAACTCTGTACTATTCACAAACTTAGCAGCTGACCCCCTCTCTCAGAAGGAAGAAAATCACACAAACTCTGTACTGTTTATAAACTTAACGGCTGACCCCCTCTCATAGAATTAAGAAAATCACACAAATTCTGTACTATTCATAAACTTAGCGGCTGACACCCTCTCTCAGAAGGAAGAAAATCACACAAACTCTGTACCATTCATAAACTTAACGGCTGACCACCTCTCTCAGAAGGAAGAAAATCACACAAACTCTGTACCATTCATAATCGTAACGGCTGACCACCTCTCTCAGAAGGATGAAATTCCCACAAACTCTGTACTATTCATAAATTCACCGGCTGACCCCCTCTCTCAGAAAGAAGAAAATCACACAAACTCTGTACTATTCATAAGCTTAGCGGATGACCCCCTCTCTCAAAAAGAAGAAAATCAAACAAACTCTGTGCTATTCATAAACTTAGCGGCTGACCCCCTCTCTCAGAAGGACGAAAATCACACAAACTCTGTACTATTCATAAACTTAGCGGCTGACCCCCTCTCTCAGAAGGAAGAAAATCACACAAACTCTGTACCATTCATAAACTTAGCGGCTGACTCCCTCTCTCAGAAGGAAGAAAATCACACAAACTCTGAACCATTCATAAACTTAACGGCTGACCCCTTCTCTCGGAAGGAAGAAAATCACACAAACTCTGTACCATTCATAAACTTAACGGCTGACCCGCTCTCTCAGAAGGAAGAAAACCACACAAACTCTGTACTATTCATACACTTAGCGGCTGACCCCCTCTCTCAGAAGGAAGGAAATCACACAAACTCTGTACTATTCATAAATTTCGCGGCTGGCCCCCTCTCTCAGAAAGAAGAAAATCACAATAACTCTGTACGATTCATAAACTTAACGGCTGACTCCCTCTCTCAGAAGGAAGAAAATCACACAAACTCTGAACCATTCATAAACTTAACGGCTGACCCCTTCTCTCGGAAGGAAGAAAATCACACAACCTCTGTACCATTCATAAACTTAACGGCTGACCCGCTCTCTCAGAAGGAAGAAAACCACACAAACTCTGTACTATTCATAAACTTAACGGCTGACCCGCTCTCTCAGAAGGAAGAAAACAACACAAACTCTGTACTATTCATAAATTTCGCGGCTGACCCCCTCTCTCAGAAGGAAGAAAATCACAATAACTCTGTACGATTCATAAACTTAACGGCTGACCCCCTCTCTCAGAAGAAAGAAAATCACACAAACTCTGTACCATTCATAAACTTAGTGGCTGACCCCCTCTCTCAGAAAGACGAAAATTACACAAACTCTGTACCATTCATAAACTTAACGGCTGACCTCCTCTCTTAAGGCTGACCCCCTCTCTCAGAAGGAAGAAAATTACACAAACTCTGTACCATTCATAAACTTAACGGCTGACCTCCTCTCTTAAGGCTGACCCCCTCTCTCAGAAGGAAGAAAATTACACAAACTCTGTACTATTCATAAACTTAGAAGCTGACCCCCCTCTCTCAGAAGGAAGAAAATCACACAAACTCTGTACTATTCATAAACTTAACGGCTGAACCCCTCTCATAGAATTAAGAAAATCACACAAACTCTGTACTATTCATAAACTTAACGGCTGACTCCCTCTCTCAGAAGGAAGAAAATCACACAAACTCTGTACCATTCATAAACTTAAAGGCTGACCCCCTCTCTCAGAAGGAAGAAAATCACACAAACTCTGTACCATTCATAAACTTAGCGGCTGACCCCCTCGCTCAGAAAAAAGAAAATCACACAAACTCTGTACCATTCATAATCTTAACGGCTGACCCCCTCTCTCAGAAGGATGAAAATCCCACAAACTCTGTACTATTCATAAATTTACCGGCTGACCCCCTCTCTCAGAAAAAAGAAAATCACACAAACTCTGTACAATTCATACGCTTAGCGGCTGACCCCTTCTCTCAGAAAGAAGAAAATCACACAAACTCTGTACTATTCATAAATTTAGCGGCTGACCCCCTCTCTCAGAAACAAGAAAATCACACAAACTCTGAACTATTCATAAACTTAGCGGCTGACCCCCTCTCATAGAATTAAGAAAATCATACAAACTCTGTACTATTCATAAACTTAGCGGCTGACTCCCTCTCACGGAAAGAAGAAAATCACACAAACTCTGTACCATTCATAAACTTAAAGGATGACCCCTTCTCTCAGAAGGAAGAAAATCACACAAACTCTATACCATTCATAAACTTAGCGGCTGACCCCCTCGCTCAGAAAAAAGAAAATCACACAAACTCTGTACCATTCATAATCTTAACGGCTGACCCCCTCTCTCAGAAGGATGAAAATCCCACAAACTCTGTACTATTCATAAATTTACCGGCTGACCCCCTCTCTCAGAAAAAAGAAAATCACACAAACTCTGTACAATTCATACGCTTAGCGGCTGACCCCTTCTCTCAGAAAGAAGAAAATCACACAAACTCTGTACTATTCATAAATTTAGCGGCTGACCCCCTCTCTCAGAAACAAGAAAATCACACAAACTCTGAACTATTCATAAACTTAGCGGCTGACCCCCTCTCATAGAATTAAGAAAATCATACAAACTCTCTACCATTCATAAACTTAGCGGCTGACTCCCTCTCACGGAAAGAAGAAAATCACACAAACTCTGTACCATTCATAAACTTAAAGGATGACCCCTTCTCTCAGAAGGAAGAAAACCACACAAACTCTATACCATTCATAAACTTAGCGGCTGACCCCCTCGCTCAGAAAAAAGAAAATCACACAAACTCTGTACCATTCATAATCTTAACGGCTGACCACCTCTCTCGGAAGGATGAAAATCCCACAAACTCTGTACTATTCATAAATTTACCGGCTGACCCCCTCTCTCAGAAAGAAGAAAATCACACAAACTCTGTACTATTCATACGCTTAGCGGATGACCCCCTCTCTCAGAAAGAAGAAAATCACACAAACTCTGTACTATTCATAAACTTAGCGGCTGACCCCCTCTCTCAGAAGGAAGAAAATCACACAAACTCTGTACCATTCATAAACTTAGCGGCTGACCCCCTCTCTCAGAAGGAAGAAAATCACACAAACTCTTTACCATTCATAAACTTAGCGGCTGACCCACTCGCTCAGAAAGAAGAAAATTACACAAACTCTGTACCATTCATAAACTTAACGGCTGACACCCTCTCTCAGGGCTGACGCCCTCTCTCAGAAGGAAGAAAATCACATAAACTCTGTACTATTCATAAACTTAGCGGCTGACCCCCTCTCTCAGATGATTGAAAATCACACAAACTCTGTACCATTCATAAACTTAGCGGCTGACCCCCTCGCTCAGAAAAAATAAAATCACACAAACTCTGTACCATTCATAAACTTAACGGCTGACCCCCTCTCTCAGAAGGAAGAAAATCACATAAACTCTGTACTATTCATAAATTTAACGGCTGACCCCCTCTCTCAGAAAGAAGAAAATCACACAAACTCTGTACTATTCATAAACTTAACGGCTGACCCCCTCTCTCAGAAAGAAGAAAATCACACAAACTCTGTACTATTCATAAACTTAGCGACTGACCCCCTCTCTCAGAAGGAAGAAAATGACACAAACTCCGTACTATTCATAAACTTAGCGGCTGACCCCCTCTCTCAGAAGGAAGAAAATGACACAAACTCTGTACCATTCATAAACTTAACGGCTGACTTCCTCTCTCAGAAAGAAGAAAATCACACAAACTCTGTACTATTCAAAAACTTAACGGCTGACCCCCTCTCTCAGAAGGAAGGAAATCACACAAACTCTGTACTATTCCTAAACCTATGTAATATTATTCAACAAAATTGTTTAAATAAACTGCTTCCTCCTTTGGTGGGAGAAACCACAAGATAAAATTTACGTAAATGACCAAATGTTTCTAAAATTTACAATTAGGTGAGGTTTCCAAGTAGAAAAGTCTGCGTGAAAAGTTGGTCAGAACAGATGTTTAGATGTTTCCCAAAATTCCTCTCCCAATAGTAAGGAAAGAAGTTTGAGTACAGTAGACGAAACACACACACACACACACGTTATATTTTTACAAAAGTTGAGAGCAATGTTTTTGTGAGACAAGTAAGTATGTAAAATAAAATATAAAGCATATATGATAAATATAGAACCATCAATGCGTTAAAATGTTAAACACTTAAAAAGATAAACTCTACAGGAATTATTCCTCCACAGTGTTCGTGGGTATTGAATTTAATTGATGGTACCTTATGGATAGCACCAAAATATATTAATAATCCCCTTTCACGTCCATGATGATGTAGGAATGTACCGCCATTAAGAGTGAAGCAGTTGGTGACACGCGGTGGCTTCAAAAAGAGGCATTTGTTGAGAAAGATAGGTACCTATTTTCCTCCATGTGTTGTACAGGGAGACAAAATGGATTCATATTAGAATCATTTCTAGATAAAGAAAAATGAGTATACAAATACGTTACTACATTTAAATGTGAAATTATAAACTCGTTTTATCTGAACAATATTGCACTCTTAATGTCATGCAGTATTGTTCCCAAAAAAACTCGTGTATATGTTCCCATGCAAAAGTAGTAACCTATACTTATTAAGTCGTGAAAAAAATTGGCATTTTAGTGAAATACCGTGAAACAAATCTTTTGTAGAAATTTTCATTAAAAATCTGTCTAACTTAATTTCCTATCAACAATCAAACTAACCTTCAAATAAAATGAAATATTGTCTCAACTTCAGCTGTTTTCAACTACATCATTTATGTACTAATTCTGACACCAATTAACCTTTGAAGTATACCATCAAGTAGAATCTACATGAATTTTGCTTTTGCCGCCTTTAATCACATTTGTTTTACTCTTGGGTGATTATAATGATTCAATAGTATTTTTAAAACTGGTTTTGAAATGAGTATATTACTGACTTATTTAATTTTCGGCTCTGTTACGATATACGTTATAACAAATTTCAACCGATCATTTCCGCCATATGTCACCCATATTGCTTTCGCCCAAATTTTCATTATTTTAGTCAGTTTGTCTCAGGTTTTTTCTTCAAGGTGCCTATCCACAACGCCTTGCGATAATGTCCGAATCTCTTAATTCTATGCTTGGTAAAAAGAATACCTAATGTTGATTGTAATGACCCTTATTACATACGCACAATATGGTTGTAGCAAAAAATAGCATCAGGTACAAGATACAAGATGTCCAAGGACGGCTGGAAAATAAAAACAATTTATTTTTTAAAATTTGCGCTGAATGATGATGATGTTGACAGGCGCCTGTGAAAAAAAAATCGATAACCAGCCTAAGTAACTACTATACTTATGTTATGATTCTTCAAATGGGGGTAAGCCTTAGAAAACACATGTCATTATAAGTACTTGCATTGGCCAGAGAAAATCGCACATACGCAAAACGTATTCCTATCTCTTTTGAAATTTTACAAAGAACTAGCCAAATAAAAAAAGCGAATTTTAAGACAAAGAAAACTTGGACTATTCAGGAATATGGAAACTGCATCCTTACTTAAAACGCTCACTTTGCACCTCTGCAGTCCTGGAGTTGCACTAGTTCCAGTATATTCAATGATAATTACTTGCAATGATAAAATGCTAAAATTGGTAGTTTCGTCTAAGGACATCATCTTGCCAACATCCTAGCCTGCTGAGGTACTTTTATTAATAAAAACATTGTTAGACCCTCTCGCGCAAAAGACTTAAAACAACGTTGAACATGTGTATATTTATTATATATATGGTTTTATAATACACATGGTGTCGTCACTGCTTGAAGCAGAAATATCTATGGTAATCATGTTGTATCGTCAGTGTATGTTCAAGCGTTTGTTCTGAGCAATGTGGTGGGAGGGATCAAACAACTAATAAAGAAACAAGCGAAAGGTTTGAGGATTTAATTTCAACTTTAAACAGTTTCCACCCTTGGCCACATGGAAGATTATAAAGAAAAATTATGTTAAACCCCATTTGATGATGAACTCTGTAAAGTTCGCTAAAACGAAGACCAGCCACATATCTTATGCACTTTTTAAAAAAAGTAAGTACGAGTATATTATAGACTAAATAAACAATGAAAAATGTGGAAATACAATCAGATTGGCACTTGATATTTAAGATACAATAATGTATTCTCTTCAAGAATAAATGTATACAGGTAACATATTTAACTGTATTGAAATATATTTGGTTGAGTATGTATGTATGTATGTATGTATGTATGTATGTATGTATGTATGTATGTATGTATGTATGTATGTACTATGAAAGTTTTTTTTATCGCTTCTTGTTATGAAGGAATATTTGTCCAGCAACACTTGTTAGGGTGGTCCCCATTTTCTTGTGTATGTCGCTCTAGATTGATAGAAAGAGAGAAAGACTTCTTTCCGACCTCCCTTTGCGGAGGTGCCTCTCTTCGCGATGTTTGCTGGTTACATCGCTGGGGTGCAAGAGTGGTACTGGGTTCGAACTGCAAAGGATGTCCGAACACTAAGATGTTGAGGCGTAGCAACTTTTAGTAAAATTGAATAACACTCCAAAAAAGAGTTTAAGAGTTACATTCGAAGATATATATATATATATATATATATATATATATATATATATATATATATATATATATATTCTAGAAATGGAAATACACAATCAGTTGTTACACTTATTCAAATCATACCGACTTCATACGATTCTGTAATTTGTGTCTTTTGAAATTATGATGTAAATAATTAAATATTGTACAAGCCAAATATAGCCCAAATAAACATTGAATATAGTAAGAAGTCAATATTTGGAACTAAGACCAAAATCATTTTATCGCAAAGACAAATTATTAAATGTTTACATCTTAAATACCGAAATATCATGTTTTGTAACTTAGAAGTATTTTATTTCTAAATTAATTATCAAAAGCATGTAGTTGGCAGCAAATCGTTTTAACAATAATTCAATATTACGATTACAATACATATAAATTCCCAATAAAAATCTACACAATTCATAAAACAATATAATTTACAATTAATATTAAAGATTAAAAAGAACACACATGTTCCAAGAGAGAATGAAATACTTTCCGGCACTTAAATGTATTGAAGTCCTACAAAAACAAAATAGTCTTTTAAAATATAGTAAAACATTTTTGTCTTAACTGCAAAGGAATTATTGTCTCTAAGCTGTAGTGGAGTAGCAACTGCTCTCAAGAGCTGGGCGGCCTTTTATATACAGTTCTTCGTCAAGGAATGCGTAACCTGCTCCATAAAAGGCCAGGGGTTAGGGTAAGACAGACTCACCCTGGTGCTCTGGAGCCGCGAGATTTTACGAGATCTCTTCATAATGCATTCCTTTTTCCAAAAATGGTCGCAGGTTGGTTAAAGCTCACGCCATTTCACATCAGAGTTCATGACTTTCCTAACACTCAGTACTGTGGAGGAATTTGCTAGCGTTAGCAAAATCTCGCCTGTGTGATATTTTACCTGTGTACTGTTAGTTAATTCCTTTGCTACTCTTAATGCATATTAAAGGGAAAATCAGTGCAGTACACTTTGCAATGTAAAGTATTATAGGACTCAAGTACTCCAAATTCTGTTTTATTACAAATTATACAAATTCGAATCATAAAAATAAACATTAGTCTTTATAAACATTCTTGAACAATTCAACCGTAACAATACTATCCTGATCATTTGAGCCAAGTCCTCGAGGCTCGTGAAAAGAAAAACAAATTCATATATATTGTTCTTATCAATGCAAAAACCAAGTGTTGAAAGACATTAAGGTCATATTTTGGGTACTGGGCACCAGATTTCTTTTCCTACACTGAAAACTGGTGAGTGAATTCCTTTCTCTCTTTCAAGATCTGTAACATTGGTGAAAGGGCAACCACTTTTTCGACTACGGGGGACGTAAGAACAAATACTATGTTCGTAGCGAAAATAAACGTAAATCACCCTTCCATTCTTTTTCTTGCCTTAGCCGATGCTGTTCAAAAAAGATTTTTTTGATTTTTGTTCATCACCGGTAACTGTCTCCCATCGCACGATCCCCCGGAGATATGACCAATGTTACGATGCTACATTTAAAAAGGGCATAACACATATAACTTCTGCATGATAATTTGATAAGGATAAACGTTTAATTGTCAATTGATTATAAGCATATATTATGAATTGTATATGCATGAGGGTGATTAAGTTTATTTCTATTCAAATGAATTAGGGCAGTAACATTGTGGCAACAGTAACATTTAATTAAAATATGTATATTTACAAGATAGAGTATGGTGGAAGGGAAGGGATTGTTTGAAGGGAACATTCTTGAATACTTCCGTCCTGACGTTAGGGAAACGCAATATCATGATGTGTCCAGATAAGATGGGCGCAAAAAGGTAAATTTAAAATGGAATGAAGTTTGTACGCAGATATTAAATCGATCGGAAACGTCTCGAACCTCGAGGACTCGGCTCAAATGATTAGGAGGGTATTGTTACGGTTGAATTTTTATAAAGACCAACGTTTGTTTAAAATCTTTTATATTTTTATAAAAATTCCTTGAAAAATTCAACCGTAACATATGTATCGCATGTATGAGCAAGATCCACTGAAATCAAGTTTTGGTGCATTCAGTTTGTTGAGATTAAACCTGTACAAAATAGCAAATTTAAGTGATATGATCGTATTTCTATCCTCTATGATTTAGTACAGAACTCAGCATTGTTAATACATAACTAAAATATATCCAACCGTCTATCAAAATCCTATCCGCATGCAAAACATGTATATCATGGTAGATACAGACTTACAACAATACATAATTTATCTGTTAAGAAACCAAATCAATTAAAGCACACGATTGAAGCGAAACAACGTATTTTCGAAATACACTTACAAAGTATTTAACCATGAACATCTGATATGCTTGCTTTTGAGTATGATCAGAATAAATACACACCAAACATGAACATCTGATATGCTTGCTTTTGAGTATGATCAGAATAAATACACACCAAACATGAACATCTGATATGCTTGCTATTGAGTATGATCAGAATAAATACACACCAAACAAGTAAACAATAAAGTAAGATGCGGGAAACATTTACTCTGTGGCACTTAAAATGATCATTTAGTCCTCTTGGCAAAGTGTCAAGCTCTTGGTCAGACTGTAATAAAACTGATGATATGCGAAATAATTTTCTTTCACATTGTGATTTCTTTCTTTAAGTTTGGATTTAAATAAAATAAAAAAGACAAAAAAGAATAAAGACAACAACAATAAAGCACCCAACTACACTACACTAAACAATGCGATACTGCACAAGTATAAAAAGAGTCACTTTCAATATGACTTTTCTGCAGAGAACAATGATTAATAAGAGGAACTTCTGTTATAAAGACACCTGAATATACATATACATTGACCTCATTTAGTACAGTAGTTCAACAGTTGACAAGAAAGTTCAGATTTACGTACCGGTATGTGTAAGTCATCACGCAGCCGGAAATAAAAATGGCACTGTCCTTCCATGCTTATCTGGACTTTAAATATAAATTGTTCTCAAAAGAAATCCATCCCTACCGTGCTTACATTATTTTGTTATTTGTAGTCGTGCAAAAATATTAAAAATAATACAGTCAGCAGAGATTGATAAATACATTTTCAGAAATTATGACGATTAAAAAAATTACTGCATGGGCCAGTGTGTATTCTCAGGTGCACTTGTTGCAGGCGTTCCGATCTCAGTGATAACTTGCGTTGTTGCGGAGCAACCGTTGCAACACTACCTAACTTCAGCTTGACTCATATTGCCACTGCCACTGCAATGCCCAACAGCACAATGCCAGCTACCACTCCTCCAGCTATTGCAGCCGTTTTAGATGCGTCGTTGCCTAAATATGCAAATTAAGAGACATCCTTGCAACATTAGGTCATCTACAATTGACTTTTTATAATTATAAATTAATGTTGAATATAAATATTCAGCACAGTTACAATTCAGTTTTCATTGCATAGCGCAATGTATTCTCTAGGTTATTTAGTTCTGGTAAAATTAAGTCATACGTATTGTACGGAACATTTTGGTGCTTTCTTGTTCATCAAATTAGTAAGCTCATTTCGGAAGAAAATTACCTCTGAAAAGGAACATTGTTTCTATTAGCTAGAGCCTTTCTGCGATAGGTTATCCCCAGCTCGTGTGACACATAGGAAATACTCAAACCGATTGAATATTAATAAATTCTTTTTGTAGGTGAATCGCAAAGAATGTATCTATGTTTTAATTCATCATGTACGAATAAATATTATACATGGCTTGTAAAGTTTAACTGTTTGCCGAATACACTTAAACTCTGAGATTAAACACTTCCCTCGTTCCACCCGCAAAACATTGGAACATAGTATAGTTGTATCTCATTCACTCAATACTATTATTTATTTAATTGATGGTATCGTCAATTCGATTATACATTTGTCCGTATCCTCTTCTGAAGTGGACCAAAAACACCCAACGTTGCATTATAATGCCCGTTGTTTCTCCTCCATCTATTTTGTATGCAAAACGGACGAGGCAAATATTTGTCTTCATAGCTGTATGTTTGGCTGGAGTTCTCTCCTTTTAAAGTCGATCTGCTTTATAGAGATAAGTAGATTGAAAATATAACGAGAAATTATATGATAGAAGTTTAAAGTGTGCATTCCTGGTCTTTACTGCAATCGGGTTAGTTATTCCTTGAATCGCAGTCGATACGGATTAAAGGAGAGAATATATTTTATAGAAATTATGCCCATTGTCAAGAAACCCCAGTTGGAATTAGCATATTAGAATGTACACAATCGATTTACGTTCTATTGACACCTTAACCTTATAATACTCAAGAAATAAATGAGGTCAGGATAATTAAGAGAAGAGGAAATAATCAGGGCGAATATTTCCTTATTATGATGCATATTTCGCATCAATACTTACATTCATATTCATAATTATTTCCTGTACAATTTTTACCCGAAGGGCATGGACTCCCAGAGCAGGCATTGATATCTGGTAAGAAAAGAACTATATATATATATATATATATATATATATATCTATATATATATATATATATATATATATATAATATATATATATATATATATATATATATATGAATTTCCAATTGTTAACGAGAAAATATATCCATATTCACCCTTCAAATCTACATTATCTAAATTGATAAAACACTTTACACAATTTCATCGAAATCCCATCTGCTTTTCCTGTTATCTTACTATCTCTCTGTACATAAAAAACTGGAAATCTGTAGAGTAAGAGATTTGGTTTGGTTTGGTGCTTTACGGCACAGCAACAACAGTAGCTTATTTAGTTATTTAGTGCCGAGGCAATTTACCTTATGCGAGAAAAGAGATCTCTCCGCCAACCGAATCAGTGACATGACATGACGACCTGTTAACCTCCGACAAACATTCAGTATTTAGCAAACAAATCTGTTTCAATTTCAGTGATTGGTTTATTAAAAATTATTCTTATTATTCTTAAAAATGTATAATTACCAAGTTGCATGAATTATACTACAGTAGAGAATATGTATGTTTGTATATCAAGTTTATATCGTAATAAGCTATGTGTTTTATTTCAGTAGATCATTAAAAATCAGTTTTGAAGCGGCTTGAGAATATATTCATGTGATAGGAAATTCATTTAAAAACATGCTACTGTATTTAGTATACAGTCATATCTTTATTAATTTTAACTGAGTTTTGTTTAGGTTGTCTCAGAGGTAAATGAATTAAAAATATAAAAATAGCAAACGCGTAAATAGTTACTCTTTAGATGTATACTGCTGTACGTATCAATTTCAAAGTTCTACTGTTCATGAGATGGAATTTTGATCAGTGATGTCAACATGTAAATGCGTGCTTAATACATCGAAGATAAATATCTGAAACCATTGTTTTTGAATTTCTTTATGATCAAATACAATTTTCATCCCCCACCCCTCCTTAAACTCAGTTACTGAAAGTAAAGACTGAAAGAAAAGAGTCACTCAAGTTTCTGCAAGATTGAGACGATGATACCTTTTTTGAGGGGTGACAAACCAAGATTAAAATGTAAATTTTCAACCTTTAAAATGATGCAATCTTGGGTCCAGTGCCTCCTACTAAAGAAATACACAGACACACACACACACACACAACAAAGGCCGAGGTTAAGTAGTTCTCCACCCATATTCTAGACACGTTCATCTTTGAATATTTTTTCAGTTTCTATTTTCTTTTGTTTTTTCTCTTCAATTTATCGACTGGACATGCTTTTCGACATACTTTTGTGCAAACGAATTGCCATCAATTGTGTCCACGTTCAGCTGATCGTGCGGGCGATCGCAAGCCTTGATTTATCCAAGTTTCATCTAGGTTTCGGAAAACGAATAAATGTAACTCCTGCAGTTAGATGATCTGGATATCGACAGTCAGAATTTCAAAGCCCCCGTTTAAACCTTTTCACCATTATCAATTGAAAAATAGACGAACTAATGCAAAGTGTTTAAATATTTACGATAACCAGTTCATAATCGCGACAATCAACTTGTCGGACGGAAGTGGCGGAAGTAAACAATGCCTGGCGGTGTGTCTAAATACGCTCGCTAATTGGTTAATCGATTGACAAGTGGCAATAGGTCAATTGGAGTAAAGTACCTTGCCCAAGGATACACCTCGGTAGCTGATCCAGGCTGGTCCGATGGTAGGATTCGAATCCGCAGCCTTTCGGTCTTTGTTTTGTTGTCTTGTGTTTTTGTGTGTGTGTGTTTTTTTTTTTTTTTTTTTTTTTTTTTTTTTTTTTTTTGTAACCTAAAACAATGTTCTAAAACAGACCATTTATTAAATATTTAAATGCCTGAAGTCCTCTCTCTCTCTCTCTCTCTCTCTCTCTCACGCACACGCACACGCACACACACTGCAATAAAAGATCCAGATCACTTGCACTACTGCTTGATGACAAGACTCGACGGAAACATAGCTTTTAGAATAGAACTATTTATTTCTCTCAAATGACTTTAAGGTATGACACAAAGTTTGACAAAAAAACATTATTCATGCAATTGACATGGCATATGTGTAAGACCTGTATATCGTGTTCTGAATTGTTATTAACCAGGAAAGTGTATCCAAATGTTCTGAAATTTAACAGATTTAGATAGTAATAACAGAACGTTATTTAAATGTTAAAATGTTTTCTAAATCAATGTTAGGACCTCACATCTTACATTACAAGCACGAATATTAAACATTTTTGGGTGATGGATAAAATTTTAATTTTAACAGCCCTTTTGTCACAATCCATACCTGTAATTTCAATCTTGTATTCCCTAATCAGTATATATATTGTATCAATATTTTCATGCAGTCCAATTGCAAAGTGTCTTCAACTTACGTTGCAGATGCTCATTAAAATGTCATTTATCAAAATTTATCAAAATTAACTCCACTCTATTCAAATACTTTTAAAAAGTCACATATGATTCATTCTTTCATTTGTCTGAGTGCGTGCCATTATTGATATGAAGAAAATAGCTTTGCACTTGCCATACATTACAAATATATGAGAATGAAGTGAACACAGAGTGTCATTCAATATTTGAGAAAAACTCAATGGGAACGTTTCATGGAGTAATAAAATGTGAACAATCTTAGAACAGAATTATATAACTGGTTCAACTGCTGCATTTGCGTCTCATGCAAGATCTCTTGGCAGTCAATTTACCAATCACTGATCCAATATAGTGTCACTTGTTCAACGATTAACTCTCTCTCTCTCTCTCTCTCTCTCTCTCTCTATACATATATATATATATATATATATATATATATATATATATATATATATATATAATGAAAATTATAAACATAATCGGTAAAAAAGCATTTATCTGTCCAGACCGTTGAGAAATAATTTCGTCTACCTTCATAAAATTCAATTCAGTCAATCAATGTGAACTTCATAACAATGGTGATCTCAGAAGGCATAAATCTTTAACTTAAAACTAGGATCAAGTTATGAGAAAACCATATTAGTTATTATTGTGTCCAATAATCCAATAATTAGTGATAGTAATGGTTACATCGATGGCTGTAAAACAATCTTTATTTATTTGCTTATTTTAAACATCAATTTGTGCAGTTGGTCGTGAACATGGTGTTTCAGTAAATGTTACGTTCAACTCTTTTGTTTCGTTTGACAAATTTCTGAAAGATTACAGTATTTTTTTTATCAAACTTCATCAAATTGTTAGAAGAAAAAAAATATACTTACTTGGCAGTGGGTCAGTTTGTGTTCCATAGAGTATCAGTTTCCAGGAATAAAGACGACCTGCATTTATGGTTAAAATATAGAAATATTAAATATTTTATTTATATCTTTCCTCTACATCTAAATAAACTATTAAAGAATCGCCGCAAAAAAGTGAATCACATGTTATGCTGTTGAACTTATACATATGAACCTTTATGAAACGAAAAAACATATCCAGCAGAAGATATTTATGTGTGAATAATAATATTAATAATATTTAATACTAATAATATTTAATACTAATAATATTTAATACTAATAATATTTAATACTAATAATATTTAATACTAATAATATTTAATACTAATAATAATACAAGCAGAAGAGGAAGAATAATAACGAGAAGAAGTAGAAGCAGAAAAAGAAACAAATGATGATAATAATTGTGATAATGATTTTGTTAAATTTTGAAAGTTTGCTTCAAGAAAAACATACAGTTATCTGTCTGCGTTATGAAAATTGTTAATATTATCATTTTATGTTTAAGATACTAAAGAATATATATATATATATATATATATATATATATATATATATATATATATATATATATATATATATGCGATAACAAGAATCTAGTAGTCAAATTCAATCACAGCATATCAAGAAGGCAACACACAAATTTACAAGTTAGATAATTTATTCCATCTTTTCCTTCCCTATTTGTAAATAAGTATAGGAAATACAGACATCATATAGAGTTGTGTATTTTCGTTTATTTATGTCTTTTTCATTGTTTGTTTTGAGCATGCCTTTCCGTAACGTGATGTGGGCTTGTTATATATATATATATATATATATATATATATATATATATATATATATATATATATATATATATATATATATTGTTATGTATATTTAATCTATAATGTGTGTTTGTCCATGAAGATGAATTGCACTTTAGATTCTGGTCACCTGAGTTCAAGATCATTCTTATTTACAGTTTGACTGGAGTTTTTTTTTTTTTTTTCTTCATTTTATTGCTCACATCCTGTTGATACAGGTCAAGTGAAAATGTATATAAATAGGGATTTGGTAAACAAGTAATTCATTCGTGTTTAAGATCAGTCTGTGGGAATCCATTTGTGATCAGATTTTACATTTCGCCTTTGAATTATTTATTTAATGTATATTCATTAGAATTACTAAAGTGCTCATTGACTTTTGAATTATTACATTACTTTGGACTTTTATGAACTCATTCAAAGACATTCTGGATTGTATTATTGTGTTATATCAGGACATTCAAGACTATTGGAACTCATTCGGAACATTCTATATTCTTGGACTTGTAATTAGGATATTTAGGATTATTTAGAATTTGATTCACAATATTGCAAGCATCTCTTGTATTTCTTTTGTATTGTATGGGAATAAATTGCTTGATCATATTACTTACATTGTTGGCTTAAGTTTCTTTCTGTTACATATTTTGTAAGACCTAGACCTACACACACACACACATATATATATATTTTGTAAGACCTAAGACCTACACACACACACACACACACACACACACACACACACACACACACACACACACACACACACACATAAGACCTACACACACACACACACGTACATATTTTGTAAGACCTAAGACCTACACACACACACACACATATATATATATATATATATATATATATATATATATATATATATATATATATATATATATATATATATATATATAATTAGATTAGTGGATGGATGCATAATTTACCTGTATCCGCAAGAACAGCCATTTTAAGGGTCCACTGTCCTTGAGGAGTTTCTCCCCAGTGATGTGCGCTCATAAATAACCAATTGTGATTCTCATTAAAATAATAATCCGCAGACCGCTGAGTCATCAGGTGACTCTTTGTACCAGAAGGTGATGTCAAGGTTAACTCAACATGGCCAATACTATTAGCTTGGAAATATATCTGTTGAGAGCAAGTGTGTTGATTATTGACATGTATTACTCTAAAGACAACGAATACATGTTATCTAAGTCATTGCGGAACTTTGTATTCACCTATCACAATAGATATCGAAGCCATCTATATTACACTCTTTGCCATATTACAACATACAAATGAATTGCTAACCAAATCGTCATAATAGCACCTTCAAAGACAATAATAATAATAATAATAATAATAATAATAATAATAATAATAATAATATAATAATAATAATAATAATAACAACAACAACAACAAGACGAAGAAGAAGAAGAAGAAGAAGAAAAAGAAATGACACAATATTTGATGTCAATATTTATATTCCCATACCTTTGGAAAATGAAATATTTTTCTTAGATTTTCCTTTACATTCTTATATTAGTTATTGATGAGGAAATAATACGGACAAAAGACCAGTGATAAATGGACTGAAACTCACAAAACGATGTCATATGTAATATATATATATATATATATATATATATATATATATATATATATATATATATATATATATATATATATAACAGTTTCTGAATTGCTCGACATCAACTTTTGTTTCGCGTGTTTCCTTTGTAACTGGATGCATTAGCGATTTTGCTGTTGTTCTTGCCATGACTTCGCATCCAACGTAAAAGGAATTGAGGAATTAATATCAGAAGCTTATATTGGATTTTCTGGACTTACCTGTACCTGGACATGTTCTAGATATTGAATTGAACACCCACTACCAATTGTAATTGAATCAGAAACTCCTGATGCACCAATATACCTGCAAGAAAAAAACAAAACACAATTATTGACTTTTCCAATGGAATCATTTACATTCATAATGTAACACATTTTATCTGTATGTGCATGGGATGCCCACATTTCATCTGTATTTGCATAGATTGTACCACACAATGTCAAAAATTATAACCCTTCTTTTTTTTTAAATATCATTGAAATTTATAAAAACGGTGATTGTTTTAAAATTTCATTACATAGGACTCGACTGTCATATTAAAATATGGCCTACACTTCGTTTCATTTTTTTCAAAATGTCGAATTTAGGTTGTGAAGTTTTTTTTAGTAGATAGCTTCACAAAACATGAACAGTCGGCAATGTTGTCTTATATGCTTTAAAACAAATTAATATATAATATAGTTCGAGGTACAATTACAATCTAACTAAGATTCATCTAGCAAAGTGTGTGCTTGTAGTCAGATATGCATTCCTATCGATAACGGTAAAAACTTACGAGTAGGGGCTGCTCGTGGAAGATTGGAATGAAACTTGGCTCGGAACTTGTATCCAGTTAGATGCATATTTGACCATGTCCTCGGCATCCATTAGACCAAATCCCAATCTGGGGTGGACTATACAAAGCAAAAGGTTTTGTAGTAAAAATGCCAAATAGGATCCATGCATATAGCGATCTTGCTGATACTACAGGCTAAAGGATTGAACTCTGAATCTTGATGGAAAAACTATTGCCACTGCGGAGTAAAAAGGGAGGTATGAATCGTGTATTTTCGTATTGACCACCAAACCGTGTCAGTTGATTACACACGAAAAATTGTTACTGGTTCCTATCTATTAAGCAATATAATGTTGAACAGCTAAATATAATTACATTCCGCATAATTCCAATAAAATCATCCTCCGTTCCAATTGTAACAGTGGCCAATATGTTTAAAGAGGTATGGCTGACATAAGGCGAAACAAACGAAATCTTACCATATTTCTTTGCACCGTTCAGCTGCCAGCTGTAGTAGCTGTCTGATAGCGAGTGCTTCTTGGATGTAAGAACAATCAGGTGTTGAACATCCCTCCAGTTTAAATTTGAACTGCAAGAAAAATTGGCAGTATAATGCAGGGAGTTAAGTAGTTTTCTATTTCCCTGGGAAACCTTGCCTATTAACAATATTTAGATAATCTGTTAACACAATAATTTTACCAAAAAATCAATTGTTTACACACTTTCAGGGTCATGTCTGAATATCTAAACATTTAAAATGGAACATTTGTAATAATTAAGTAAGATTTACACCTTCAAAATCTATCTTCTAAACAAATGTGATTAACAGGTATCATCAATACTCTCTATCTCCTTTCTCAAGGAACATTATACTTACACTGGCAGTTTTGAGCAGTGGAGAGTTTTAATGATCTAGCGGTCGCAGAATGAGATAGCAAAAATATGTCCCGTCAAAATGTATTACCTTATATAGTATATGATCATATCTTTAGACCTACAAGCGCTAAAACAAAATTCGCCATATGTTAAATACCTCTTTTTGGACAAAATCGCTAACGTCCGCGAAAAAAAAAAAAAAATACCCGCTATACAGTGTATTAACTCCTTTGGATCGCAATATTTACATACCTGTAAGCTATACTTTACAATATCAAATTTAAAAACAAATAGGAGATTTACACTTTCTAACAATGATAGAAACGAGTAGCTGCAGTCTTATCATGAGAAACATTATATACAATTCTAAACTTACTTTGCTTGTAAAGAAAGTGCAATAATGCCAGCTGCCACTGGAGTTGCAAACGATGTTCCCTGGAGATCACTGGAACAACTTCTCGAGTTAGCGGTAGAATACTAAGAGAGGTACAAGTACACCTTTTATGTAATGTAAATACATTGCATTCTTTATTTATATCAATGAATCTATATATTAATCTCTCTGTATCTCTTACATCTATCTATAAACAAGGGATTAGTGAAGGAGTTGGTATCAGCGAATCGACTAAGGTAATTTTATGATCTATATTAATCAATTCCTTATTTATCTATATGAATGTTTTTAATGCACTGAATTCAGAGCTTATTAATCTTTAAGGATTTGTTAGACGATGAGATGCGATTTTTGTCACTAAGTATTCTGGAACTATTTTATTCTTTCGCAAATATCCCAACTTTTATATCCGTATCTTTTGTCTATATATTGTCATAGGTTATTTCCGTCTATCTGTCGCTCTGTTAAACTTTAACCCTGAACTCCATCTAAACATATTGAGGGGGAGGGGTGGGGGTGATGTTATCATATTTGGTATGACGCTTTATGAGAATAAGTAATGTAGATGACAACGAAGGTTTCGGATTCTGGACTCAGCACCCCTAGCAAAGAGGGGTTGGGATCAATAGCACCATTTTCATCGGCAATATGGATTCTTCCTTATAACCTGATCTCCAGCTACTCCGATTGAGGAAGGGTGAGCAGATCTGGTATGGTGATTCATAAGGATCAATAAATTATAACAACAGCTTCGAATCCTAAATGCAGTCCAAGAGTGGATGTTGGGGGCGGTGCGAGTGAGTGGTGGGTTGCAAAAGTAAAAGGTGCGGATATTTGCGATGGCTTCCACCTCTGGTCTTAAAATTGTGGATACGATTCGTCTACTTACAAGGTAGCGACCTGTACTCGTTCCACCGTATGTTGTCGCCATTGCAGCTGCACAGACTTCAGAGTAGAAGGCGGGCATACCAGCCGAGTCAAGACTGGTCACTCCGATTGTATAGATGCTATTTACGTAGCCATCTCCGTTACAGTTGTCATCCTTGTAGCCATTTCCAGCTGCCCAGGTGAAAATAGCACCTTTACCTGAGCGGCCCTGAATTAAAATGCAAATTAATATGAGGTACAACAATATGCTTGTATTAAGGCTTAAATATCAACAAGTTTGTGATGATATAATATGCCATATGTTTTTGAGTGAATCAAAAAGATACTCTATCTTAACGCGTGAAATTTAAGCATTTCTCATCATATACCTTGAGAAGAAAAAAAGAAAAACATTGGAGTTGTTACCGTTCAGCACATGAACAATAATTGTGTGCGATTGTGTATGCTGACTTGTATCATTTCTATTCATGACATTTTATATAAGCTGTTTACGCAGGCGGGTCTGAAAATTCGCACACACATGTTTTTGATAATGGCATTACGCGAAGCATTGATCTGTACGTATCATTTCTTCTTCTCTTAGGCGGTTTCAAATGCTTACTCCGAGCAGATTTTTGTTGTGACTTGAAAACGTCAGCAAGAAAATTGTCAGAATATTGTTTACGGAGGGTAGGAGCTTTTAAATATTAGAAGTACATAAGGTAGCATGAAGGTCACTACTTATACGAAAAAAAAATTGACTAGTGTTGCTAGTTCTCTTTGACCATATTCCATATTTAAATGCAGATGAAATTTGTATGTAAAGACACTGATAGGTATTCATGCCGGCACAGCCATGACTTCCATGATGTATATCAAGGCTTGTATCTTACTCTGTTAAAATTATATTATTTGATTTGATTTTTTACATTAACCATTTTATATTCTGTGCTTGTCACGATAAGTTGTTTCTAGCCTATCACAAAGCAATGACGAGGTTATGGGTCGAGTCGATAGAGCCACCTAGTACATTCAGGTGTAGGTTATGGGTCGAGTCGATAGGGCCACCTAGTACATTCAGGTGTAGGTTATGGGTCGAGTCGATAGGACCACCTAGTACATTCAGGTGTACTTTGAGAACATTTGCTCTTGAGTTCATGCAAGTGTTTCGTAATTATATGTAAAGATCTCGACTTTCTTTGCTCATCGCTTTTCTGATAAGTGACTGAAATTTCTATCGAACATCTAATGTTTTGCAGATCTTAAAAATACGCAAATTTATAAAATATATACTTCCATGTCAGCCTAATTTTTGACATTGTTATATGGTTTAAAGGAGTCAATATATATGCTTTCATTAATACTCATCAAATAACAACTTGTCCCTTGACGAGCACCTTATTTGAAATACAAGCCACTTTGTATTACTTCCATTTCACACCATGGTAAATCTCTAAGCTTTCTATTCTGTACGAATCAAATCCCTTAACCTATCACCCCAACCCCCTGGCATTTACTCGGGTCAGAACCCAAACGTCTTTACATATATAATGTGTCTTCCTACTTTGTCTTCATAAAAACAGTTTCGGTTGAAAAATATTTATAAAATGTCACTGTACTTGACATTTTTGTAATTTTAACATTCGACCTTTCCCAGTGACCCAAGCGGAGACAGCCAAAAAATAACACCTCTCTTGTGCGTGGTGTACTAAACGGCCAAGATAACTATCAAATATCGTGAATTTGCACCTTGTGGTTTAGGTAGATGTGTAGTACAATACAAACAGATAGACGGACAGAAGGTATCACAATATCCTTCATTCTTTTGTATCAAAGCGTGGAGATAATAAATAGCAAAATACCCCAAGTCGGGTAGCTATATGAATTTTGAAAGTGGTTAACATTTTTCTGAAATTACAATATACAGTACAAATTATCTAAATAAAAAAAATTGCGTAGGTTCCTAAACATATTTTTTAAAATTTTGTTTCATTTTTTTTTTTTTTTTTTTTTGCAATCAAAGTATCGTAATTATTATATATTTTTAAAAAGACATATTCATAGACTTAGGAGTTCTGAATGTACCGAATAAAAAGAAAGATCAGAAATTGTATTATTGCATTCCATCATTAATGCTTACACTGTAAGAAACATATTGTAGGGATTAATTACCGATGTTATGCCACTTAGTAGTGCTGCCTTAACAAGAGTCCCTGTATCAGAGTAACCATAGCCATCTACAGGGCCCCAACTGTTGGTGTAGATGTCCACGATAGAGCGCTGGTGACTTAGCGATTGAGACTCCTGGAGGTCTGTTACTCCACTCGACGACAAAAGTCGGACGCCTGGCAATGGAGATTAGTATGAAAGTACTGCAAACTCCACTTATAATGAAATCGCTTGTTACAAAATACCGTTTGTCACGAGGTCATTCCTGATCTCATCAATGTCCCGAAATAATTCACTCACTCAATCTCCGAAAGTAACGAATTAGTTTGTTCCGAATCATCACCTGTTGCAAGGTGTTTCTGAGGTCCTGAGGGCATCTAATCCTTTTTTAAAGCAAATGATAGGGACGACTCACTAACTATTATTTGTACCACTTATGAGCTAAGGAATCTTTTCATGACACAGTATTTCTTTGCAAAAGAGTGGACGATTTTTCTGTAAACTGATATATCTGTTATAACAGGTGATTAAAGTTGTTTATTCAACTTCTGAAGGTGCTCATTTTATTAAAGAAACAACAACACATATGCACATATGCTAAATATCTGAAGCGCCACAAATGGAACAATAAAACGCAAATGAATATGATTTCGTATTCCATATTTTTAAAACAAAACCTGTATTGGTCATATTTCCTTGCCGTGATCATTACTTGCACGTGGCTCAGTAAATTATAAATCCACCAGCAGATTAAGCAAATTTAATTTAAACAAACGCAAAATTGATATTTAGAAGTACATTACCAACAACTTTTGCACGGTAAGCAACCCCTACAACGCACTCATTGTTATTGGCCTCTGCAACAATTAATCCGCTGCACTCGGTACCGTGCCTGCAATAAGATTCAGATGTGCAAGTGTTTACTCATGCAACACAGTCCTTGTTCAATAATATCATAAAGTTCCATCAAATCAAACCCGCTCTGTATCTGAACCACCAGAATCTACATATTAATATAATATCAAACATCAACATTACTAAACGACGATTTGCTCATCACATTAAATGGTTTGAAAATGGAGAAATTTCACTCGTACGCTGCAAGTCTACAGCAAATTATAAAATATGTATTTATAAGTCTTTATCACATTATCAAACCTATTTTGCTAACGTTCTGAGTATAAAAAGGTTAGGCTTTCTATCTATAAAGATGAGACTAGCTTGGAACAATCATTATTGTTGTTTGTATTCTTTTCTATTTTTTAAAAATATACCGTATGTAATCGCGTATAATATTGGGTCTATGCAGTTTGTAAGGACTAATCAGTATAACAAATAACATATACCCTGATCTGCCGGAGCATAATGTGCCGGCAGATCAGGGTCTATGTTGTTTGCATTTGGACCCGACTTATACGCGAGTATAGACGGTACTCTTCGTTTACTTATATTCATATATTTTATATTAAGAATGATGAACGTTGTAACTATGGTTAAGTGATTATCTGAACTTGTACAATGTTTGGTCAAGAAAAGTTCCACTAAGTTCCTTATAAAAATAAGCTAATAGTCTTCTTAGGATGCTCTTAACACACAAATTAAATCATCTGTAAGATTGGTTGATTGGATCGCTTCAAGTTTCTATCAAAAAAGCCAAAGCTTTTTTATAGAATGCAGTATAAAACAACATATGATGACTTACTTGCTCCCGTCATTCGGATCTGGGTTTGCATCATTATCTACGTAATCGTAATGGTATCCGCTGTACTGAAAAGACATCAGACTATTGAATGAGTGATTTAAAAAAAACGTCTGTACTCGCGTAAATTCCAATATCGCATAATGCGCCGGCAGATCTGGGTCTATGCAGTTTGTAAGGACTAATCAGTAGAACAAACAACATAGACTCTGATCTGCCGGCACATTATGCGACGGCAGATCAGGACCTATGTTGTTGCATTTGGACACGAGTTATACGCGAGTGTAGACGGTATTCTTCCAGACCGTGAAAAATTGAAATATGAACTTTGTGTCAGCACATGAACATGTTTATTGTGATACAACTGGATTAGAACATGCTTTTCGTGATACGATTGAATGTAAATTTTACCTTATAGATTTCCTATTGAATATAATCGTCATTAATGGTCATTGAACCTAACGTTAAGTCATACCAGTAAAATTTCCCATCTTAATAAAAAAATATCATCTGCAAATAATTACTAGATTGAAAAACTAGAAGAATAAAACACAATATCAAACGCACAACAAACAAGTCAAGGACAAAAAATAAAAAAAAATGTTGACGGCGATAGTTGTGGCAGTGGTAGATTATATAACTACATCTTTGTATCTATAGTGATGGTAGTGTTAGATCCAATTATCACCTGTCAACATGTAAGTAGAAGATAGAATATATTTGAAATTAGCATTTCAGCTTGCTTGGTTAAATTTAGTCATGTATTTTTCTTGGCATTTAAGTAAGAAGACCTACGCGTTTTAAGAAAAGGAAACATACAGCCTAAGCACATGTAGGAAGGGGTTTGGTACATTTGATATAAATTTAGAACATTTTTAAAAGAACAATATTCCCATTAATAACATATCTAATTTGATTTTGTTTTTAAAGAGGCACACTCAGAAAATACGTTCTTTGACTTGAACATGAATGAAACATTCAATTTTATCTAAACATATACAAGCAATGCGACATATTTACTAATGACATGTTGAATTAGTACCTAGAGCGAAAAGAAAAAAAAAACGCTTACAAAGTTAAGCATAATAAACACATATATCTATTTGCATTCTCATAAACATTTAAAGCAGTCATATTTGTTAGGAAAGCAGCGGGATTAATGTTCTCCTAAATTATAGAGAAATTACTCTATTCCCAACTAACCATGTTAGCATCCAGATCAGTGTGAGTTATCTCGACTCCATCGTCTACAACTGCAATAGTGACTCCACTACCGGTGTGACCCAGATTCCACGCCTCCTGGATCTTCATGGATGGGGAAACAGCTCCGTTCTAGAGAAAAAACATTTTTGATTATTTCATCTTATCCACAGTCAATCAAAATCTCCGCATTGTTTTGTCTGCCATTCATTCGCCACCCCCACCAGTCTAATTTTTCACCATTCAAACCTATTCCCAAACTCACGTATATCATGAAGTTCCAAACGCCACTGTGGCTTAGTGGTCTCTGCGGCGATTCGGTGGTTAGCATGCAGGAGTCGCGACCTAAAGGGTGCGGGTTAAAAACCTGCTCATACAAGGCCAGGCCTGCCACTGTGTTGTGTCTCTTGGCAAGGCACTTTACTCCATTTGCCTGTGAACTATATATTATGTCATGTGTTTATGTGCCATCAAACACCAAACAATCCACCACGCAATCTAAACTCTGATAATCAAGCAAGCATACACGAACCTCTCGTGTGCAGTCATATTCAAAGATTTGAAATCTTTATCAGAGATGAAGGATGACTTGTTGGTGTTTTTACATAATTGCTCGAACCCAAGGTCGTTATGAATATTTTCCCACTGTTTCATGGAAAGCTTGATGTGAATGAAAAAATTTGAATTTCAGGGATCCACTTAATATTAATTGATCTATCATTCTTTTATAATTGAAATATCATGAGGTAAAGGTGTAACTCGTACAATCCGAATAAATATATTATTTGAATAATAGAGAAACAGTTTGAACTATGTTAGTGCGTTAAAAAAAACTTAAAAATATGAATACAATTATCTAAATTCGATTCAGATTATTTTGATTTATACACTTTTCTGTTTGACGGTTTTCATACGATTAATTTCTGAGGAGTGCCAATATTTCTTTAGTGTGCCAGGAACAATATGTTCGTTTCAACAATACATGAGCTGACAATTTAACGTTTTAAAATGCATTTGCTAGTTATTTTTTTTTTATAAATTTTTTGCATTTTGCAAATAAATAAAAAATAACAAAATAACATAAAAATGGTCCGAAATAATAAATTACAATGGACTTGAATCTCTATCATAAAGAAAACTTCATCACCTAATTTCACATATTGCTCTCAAGTTTTGATTCTGATAAAATGCTTTACATAATAATAATAATGAGGACTTAGTACACCGCTTAATCCTTAAAGGATACCATCCGTCTGTCCGTCTTTCCTTCCGTCTGGTCGTAACCACATCTCCTCCTAAACCACTGTACGGAAATTCACCAAACGTGATATTAGTTTGGCTATATGGTGAGGGTATGATTCTAGGACGTTTCTCCTGGCGTCCATGGGATGAGACAAAGGCCAAATATACAACACTTAAAATGATGTTCTTGAATATTTGTTTCACCAAACCGTGCATATATGGATTCGTTTGTGTTACGATACTGGGTCACAATCCAGAAGGGGATCGGGGTCAAGGTTGGTGGTGCGGGCAATGCGACACAAGCATGGGATTTACAATGGTAAGCAAAAGACATAACTCTCGTTTTTCATATTGAAAACATTGTATTGATATCAGGTGTGTTTTCATAAATAATGATAACACTTTATTTTACCTTAAAATTTCTCTGATATTATTATGATTATTATTATTATTATTATTATTATTATTATTGTTGTTGTTGTTGTTGTTGTCTTCATCGTCGTCAACGCTGTTGTTAAGAATGAAATGAATGAGGAAACAAGAAAAGGTACGAAAATAAAAGAAAGACATATTTAACTGCTGTTATGTTTGTGCGTAAAATCACTAAAATTTATGGCATGATTATCTTTAGTTAACCATTTTAAGGAAAAATATATCTTGAAAATCATTTGTATTGAAAGGAGTCTAGTGAGAAATGGTTTTTGAAGGCATTAGTTTTTGACATTAGTGTTATATTTGCTTTGGGAACTAACCTGAAGCTCGAGTGTTAACTCGTTGGAATATGGATTAATGTCTTTTAAATAAAGCGAGCAAACAATCGTGAAATTGGTTAGGCCTATGTTAACATTTTGGGATAATGTTTTCTAATATTTGATCAAGTTTGCTTGACAGAAAGATTGAATAGGCTGCATATACTTACGAGATACCACAAGTTTGACCATTGTGAATCTGCCGTTTTTTGGACACGTACTTTGTACTCTTGTTGTTCGACCTTATTCACCTAAAATAAAGGAAAACGAAACAAACTGATAGTTGTCTTTTTTTCAATGAATTATGTATTTAACACAGCACGTAGGTGTATTCCATACTAACTGAAAAAAATCGTAGATTACAAGGTATATTCTTCTTTAAAAAAAATTAAAAAATTCCGCCCAAGCTGGTTGAAGGCAGCTCGTTTTGTTGTCTTCGTCAGCTTCGCTGTACAGTGTTTAAATTACAAGTCTGTGTAACACTTATGTCTGTAAGAACCTTCAAGAGATAATACATTATTTTTTGTTTAAAAATATATATTTCTGCAGTGTTGTTTCTTGGGGCGCATTGACAACTGAGTGCCGTTCATCAGAGCAGAACCCGACTATTTAGCGCTGACATTTGAACTCGTTTGAACGCATACATTTTCCATTTCGATTGGAATTCACTAACATCAATCTAATACAGTCAGTGGTGTACTGGCCATTGGGCATACCGGGACAAATCCCGGTGGGCCGCGGCCTGTCCCGGTAATCCGCCGCATCGGTGGGCCAGTGGGCCGTCAAAAAAAATCCGTTTTTACCGGTGTTTTACTGGTGTGAGCAAAACCCCAGGCCTGTCCCGGCAGATAAGTCCAGGGCCGAGTTGCTTACCCAGTACACTCATGAATACAGCGCATAAAGAGCATCATAACAATCTTAACAATGTTAAGAAAGAAAGAGAGGCGAGAGTTGCATCCTGGATGAAAAGTATGATTATGGATGAGATAAAACGTAAAAAGAACAGATCCTATCTTGGAGATGTGCTTGCAAAGTTGAGAGGAAGGACTATGGTGGATTCAGCCTCCAAGACATTGACAAAACTCAGCGACGAAGCATACACATAAAACAATGAGAAACGGGGAGGATTTATTATTGAAATTGAAGTCATGAAAGTCATTGTGGTTGTGCTGAGCAAAGGCGTTGTTTTGTAGATTTAGTGTCATAAACATGATATGGAATATATGCTTGTACTATGTTTTTCGCTTAGCATTTGGCGCTCAATTATAGGAACTGGTCGCTAAATCGTAATGTCATAGCGCTAAATCGTAACACGCCAGTGACTTTGTTTCTAATGTACATATCTGACTAATGTATTCCTTGTTGGACTATTCAGTGACAAATATATTATATCTTAATTAAATAACACTGTTCTTGCAAGTAATGTTTCCACTTTTGTTAAGTTGGCATAAAATAGAAATTTGGTAGAAATATACCACTGTGCTAATCAATAAGGAAGTCAAACATAATGTTTGTAGTTGCGACCTTGATTTATTGGATATCAGCATTTCTTGTACATATTGAAAAGGCGGTTGGGTAGTATGCTGTGTGTGTGTTCGTTGGGGTTTTTTGGTTTGGTGTTTAAGGGCACATCAACACATTAAAGTATGTAATGCCGAGGCAACAGGAGTTGATGCCTTCCACAGATGCACACCCCAACAATAGACTGGGTCTGGCCTGGGCTGGATTCGAACCCACACCCTTCTGATCGCGAGTTGAGTCATTAAACAATGAGCATCTCTACTCACGATCTGTGCTGAACTAATTTAAAGCTGTTTATAATTCAAACGAGATCAATCTTAAGGTTCCGACACAGTGTAAAACAAGTACACACTTTTTTTTCCCTGTTATTGTCAGATTGTATGCTGAAGCTTTTCAATATGATATTTATCCCTCAGAATAAGGTAAAAGACTTATTTTGCCCATTTTCCGAAAAAGAAGGATCGAAGTGATGTTAATAATTATAAAGAAATAGTATTGCATAGTTTTATTAGGAAAATATTTACTAACATCCTGAATCAAAGAATTTCCTTCTGAGCTGCCTAATATGGCGTCAATACTAATGCACATTATGGATTTAAGAACAATAGTTGCAGAATCGATGCCATTTTGCATAACCAAACTTTTTAACCCAAGGTACGTCGATCGAAACAAACTGCCTTTTTTTGTGCTCCGAAAAGTTCAAAAAGGCATTCAATTATATAAATAGAACAAACCTTTGGATCAGACACTTGTTTGTGCTGTATTAGATCATGCCTAAAAATATTTCAAATATTATCTGTTTGATGTGAGTCATGCCTAATTTTTCATATAATTGATCCGACCAAATTTACGTAGGAAACCGTTAATTTTGTTTTCAATTCTATCGATATATGCGGTAAAGTCCCAAAGTTTTAATTTTACAGATAATTCTTATTACGAGATTTAAATACTTATATTCAGGCAACAAGCTGCATAGAAAATTTTTAATATTTTTATTAAAATTTATTGCTCAGATAAAACATATGTAAAGTTTTAATTATCAAAAAAGTTTAAGTTGGGTAGAGCTTGTATACAGGGGAATCCTTTATCCCCTTATCTGTTTCTACAGTGTGTGGAAATCTTACCTATAGTCATTAGATATAATAAAAATATTAACGCTATCACAAAAATTATTGAATACGGAATTGAAACTTTCGCAATATGTAGATGATGCTGCAAACTTCATTGATGGTTTTAAACTCTCTTTGCGTGAAACTTTGATTACTCTTTAGAAGTTTTACATGGTTTCTGGTTTGATAATAAATGTTGAAAAACCTAAATTGATATGAATTGGATCTAAAGCAGGAAGCCCTGACAAATCATGTGCCGGCATACCTCTTGATTTGTAGAAAATAAGATCTCGTCCCTAGGCTTAGAATTCAGTGTAAATCGAGGAATTGAACTCCAATCCAAAAGGGCAAGAACTGAAACCACTACTTATAGTTATATAAGGTATGGGAAAACATATACTCGACATTTTTAGAAAGGATAGTATTATAAGTATTATAAGTATTATAAAAACTATCTCATTATCAAAATTGAACCGCCTTTTCATATTATTATCCAATCCGTCTAAATCTCTATTACAGTCTCTCAGTACACTGATTTATATTTTTTATGGAATAAGAGGAATGACAAAATCAAATAATCTACACTGACAGTTACTGTAGATATTAAGAATGTTGGTTTAAATATGAATGATCTGGATTTTAGTTTTTATTATTATTATTATTTTTGTTCTTGGTAAAATGTGAAAGATTTCATGGTTTAAAAGATTGGTGTTCATTTCTAAATGGAAAGTATCTGTAGATTACTACATGGAAAAATTCAATTTGTATGATATTGGATCTTCCTTGTTAAAAAATTAGATTCTCTAAAAAGAATTCTAGGTTGACATACTCAAATCTTGGTCACATTTCGTAGATAAGGTTTATTTAGATAAAGCTGTTCATATCAAGTCAGCCTATATGGTAAAATTAAATATAAAAACACATTTTGTGGAAGATTGGTACAAAAGAGTGGCAATGCTTTTAGTTGCACTAGATGAAAATGGAAACTTATTGACTACAAGTCATTTAAAGAAAAATACACCAAAAGGAACTTATTTGGATTATTATAGATTGATACAAGCGATTCCAATATATCAGACACCAGTATTAGAAAGTCAAAATATACACAGAGTGATAAATGTTGCATATTCAATAACAATTAAAAACTTACCAAACATGACAAGGGATGTAGGCTCATATATGAAAACACGAATATATTGTTTTGTGGAATGAGACAAAAGAGACAAGAGATCTCATTATCACAGGTTGGAGTACGTTTTGGAATGGGTTTACTCCGTCACTATCATGTGCAAATTACTAGAATTCCAAAATAAAGCATTGCATCACATCTTGGCAACAAGACAATACCTGGTTAAATTAACTGATACACCTGTCTATTTTTTATTCCAGTAAACGTGAACAAGAGTCTATTTTATATTAGCTATATGAATACAAGAGTCTATTTTATATTAGCGATATGAATACAAGAGTCTATTTTATATTAGCTATATGAATACAAGAGTCTATTTTATATTAGCTATATGAATACAAGAGTCTATTTTATATTAGCTATATGAATACAAGAGTCTATTTTATATTAGCTATATGAATACAAGAGTCTATTTTATATTAGCTATATGAATACAAGAGTCTATTTTATATTAGCTATATGAATACAAGAGTCTATTTTATATTAGCTATATGAATACAAGAATCACTAGAGATTCATGGAGGTCTTGCTCTAATTCAATGCAAACAGCCGGATGTAATTGTATTGATTCCTCTCAAAATATTATTTTAGCTATTAATGGTGGTGATACATGTATTAATCATTTAATCCTTATAGCTAAGTATTTAGTCTTTAGAATGCAATGCTAGATTTTGGTCAATTACTTAGTTGTTGTATGCATTTTATAAATATTCAGAAAAAAAATAGCTTCTTCAAATATAAAATTAGACAAGTTATATGACAAGTGGCTAGCTGTTCTAAATCTTGTTGGACTCTAAATTTCTCTATAACGAACACGGTATTTTCCTTGTTTATGTATTGAATTTCATTATGTGTTAAAAATGTTGAAATGAAAATATATATCAAACTCTATATCACAACAATAGATCGTCACATGAGCCTAAATTGAAGATATATAAACAGATAGCTAAGTTCTACGACTAGTTTGGTCCATTATAACTTTTTAAAAGCGTAATTACTACACGATTTGTATACATTTGAACCCTTTAAAGTCCTTACTCGTTTCGTGACAGGTCTACTTGACTTATGAAATAGCAATACAATTCTATAACGACCAGGAAGTAAACCTGGGGCTTGTTCAAGCTTAGGCATATCGACCAACAACCTATGATAAGGTAAACTCCCAGTGCAGTATTATATTCTCCTCTTTTCTTTAAAAAACAAGCCATAAATCACAGAGATCAACTCGGCCAAAGTACGAAGACGTTAGGTTGTGAATGTAGACTATGAATGCAAACTAGAATTACCCCCTCCCCCCCCCCCCCTTTCATCTACATTCATACAGGTATACCGGTGTAGGAATAATGTGACTCCAATTCAATAATTCTATACACTGTATACGAAGTATAGTATTACAATCCGGGATTCCTTGTTTTTCAATGATTTAATTATCAATCCAACACTTTCTTCTTTATAAAACAAGTAATTATGACATATTAATAGTTTCCTCTGTTGTCTTTATTGTCAATCTTTACAGACATTTTCTTCATGAAACATATTTATTTACCTTGTGCAACCTTAACACCTTTCCATGATAAAAGCATTGTATTAGAATTATGCTGAATTTCCCTATATCATCAGTGCTCCAAACAAGGCGAAAGTGTGTCAGAGACAGTCCTAATGAATATCTGTCAGTATTTATGAATGATTGTTTTAAAACTGTTTAACTTAAGCATCGTGTCCACATGTTGTATTTTTTTTTTCTTTTCATTTATTTAGATTTGTTTTTCTTTAATTCGAAATGTTTGCTCCATATTTTCTAATTTCTTATATATATGTGTGTGTGTGTGTTGTTATGTTTTTGGGGAGGGGGGGGGGTCTACATTTATTTGTATCCTCAACTGTGACCGGACAGTTATCACATCAATTTTTTAATTCAGCTTAAGTTTATGATCTGTTGATATAATTACAATCTATTGACGTATCTTCGATTGGTTCTCTTTAACGTACAATGCCTGTGTATCATTAATTTTCACCTGTTATCATAAATGTCTGGTTTTTATCACTCTTGGTCTCGCTAAATATTTGATATAACATGTGTTTTCACCCATATGTAATTTATTCCATTGAACATTTATCTCTTTAGTTTCGGTAATCCGTTTTCAAATATTTGTTGTGCATGTATTTTTCATAATCGTTTTATTTCAGTTGAATCGACTAAGAAATATAATTGTGTTATATCGCCCTCTATGGTTTTAGTTGCTTGTTTGGTTTGACATTGTCTATCTAACGTTTGCTCTGTAAGATGCTTCGCAAAGATAATTTATCTAACCTAATTTCGACTAAAAGCTTGTAATTTCTATATATTACTTGGAATATACATATCATCCAAAAATGTATCTAAGCCCATACAAGTCTGTATTTGGTCAGAGATCGATTTAATTCATATTCAATCTGTATTTACAAACTGTGTTTTACTTCTATCTGTTTATTCTATTTATTTTCCTGCCATTGGACATTCTATTTTTTTTACTTAAATTTATTTGTACTTGCGCATTCATTTTGTTTTATTTTACTACATTTGAATAATTTCCTAAAATGTTCATTAAAACTTCACGGAATATTTTATATCTTTTTTTTTTTTTTTTTTTTTTTTTTTTTTTTTTTTTTTTGATAGATAAGAATCAGTTTTGCCCGATCAATAGATCAATCACTATGTTTTATTTTAATACATTCACATGTATGTAATTGGTTTCTTCATTCTAATTGTTCCTCCAGTGCAATATAATATCAATGTTAGCAAAGTAGCACACTAAATGTTTGCAATCGGAGCATCCTCTGCTTTTTCCGTCAAGTCGAAAAAGAATTTCTCTACTTGACGGAAAACTATATTCCAAACTACTTTTGTTCACATGGCCTACTATGGCGGCGGAAGGAGCCAAAGTTGCAATCGGAAGATCGTCGGCCCTTTCTGTTGCAACATATGTGGTGCGCAAAGCCGAAGTCGAATCACCAAACCCATCAAATTGATGTCTATTCCTACAACCGCTTCTGATGTTATTTCGCGACTTCAAGGAAATGGACGAGCGATGTTCGGATCGTAAATGTTTCATTTCACTGCCATTTTGTTTGTAGTGAGGAGTGGGGTGTGTGGGGTGAAGCGTAGTTTCAACTTGGTCTGTTTTATACGAGACATTAAATATTTGTGCAATCCAGCTCCCGCCCCCAAATATTCTAATGAACGTGACACCTGGATGAGTAAGTTGTCATTAATTCAGACTATCAAGATTTTCATAACACTAGAGCAATATATAGCGTATGTCTACATTTATAATTTTAACATTTGAAAGTTACTGTGATTAGTAAACATCCATAATAAATCTAAGATACAGATTTTGTTATATTTAAATTAGTAAGAAATTACTTTCTCTCCTTGGTCATGACGAGACAACAAAGAAAGATATCTGAATTAGGATTATTCTATCCAGGGCCGGATTAAGACCTTTAGAGGTCCTAAGCACTGAAAAGATTATGGTGCCCCCCACCCCATGTAATTCAAAATAAAAACAATACTGAAACGTAATTCATTTTTTTTCGGTGCCCCTGCTTTGCTGTTGCCCAAAGCACGTGCTTAGTCTGCCTATTGGGTAATTCAGCACTAATTCTAGCCAATACAAGACAAAATATGCTTATTGTAATTTGTAACTAATATGTTCACTATGGCTAAATTATGAAATAGGTTCATTTTTATCGATAAGAATTTTACTAATCAAATATATGTCACTAAAATATCCACATATTTTCTCGCATTTTCTGATTTTTCTTGGCGTGTTTATTTCATTCGTTGTATAGAAATCTTGCTATACACAAATCGAAACACGAAAAGGTGAGTCAGTAAAAAATAAGTATAAAGATAGAAGCTGCTGCAAGTCACACCCGGTACAGTTTTCTAAATCAAGAGATTTGTCATACACGGTCAATCGTCTTCAGTGATTGCAGGTTATGTTTGTATTAGAAAAAAAAATTGATGAAGTCAGAGTCTTGCATCAGTTTCACTTTACATAGGTACATGTACGATGAAAGTGTATTTCCACTAGTGGTATATCTCCACTTTAATACAGTACGATTTAGCCTCACTTATTAGGAAACTAACTACGTGGCACACTATAAATTTATATTTTATGCTGTTAGTGGGTACAAATTGTTTCCCAGTGAAATGTAATATTGACTTTATTATCACGCCGTTTAATTATAATCGTTATCGGATTTTTTATTTAATCATATTCCTAAATTACCTTCACTTGCGCCATCAACGTTTCCACTGTATCTGTGTCTTGTTCAGTCATTCTAATGCCTTTAGGTCTTGATATGTCTGTCACCAAATACAAACAATCCTGACCGGAGATATTCAGCTGAAAAATATAATGGAGTAGGTATGGTAGCGCTCTATAGTTAGTATGTGCTTCTTAGATGGGGGCCGATACAAGATGAAGTTGAAGTTATTTGCATTGGCAACATGTACAATGGAGAGAATGTTTGCATACCTCTTAGTAACTTTCATGTACTGTGACTGAAATTTCTTTGCATGTGGTAATCATGAAAACTATGCCCTCTCTAAAGCAGACAACTGATAAAATGGCTCCTCCCACGTGTTCGCAAAAATGAGCCTAAACTAGTCCAACGTACACTAACTTTAGAAGTTATTAGAATAGGGAAGATGGATTTTTCCAGATTATATAATACCATCTTCCGAAAGTGCAATGAATGAGTCATAAAATAAAATTAAAGTAAAATAAGTTATCGGCTCGTTTTTTCCCAGTTTACCTTTGAAGTCCAGGAAGTGAAAATGACCATACGGAGCTAGCAGTCTTTTGAGACGTGCACATCTGAAGCAAGGATAAGATGTATATTCTATAATCCAAATTATACCCATTCAATCATACGCCAAAATAAAGGGAATTAAAAGTTATTTTAACAAAACCTAAGATATACAAAGTCTGTTTTAAATAACCAGGATAACCAGTGAGGAAAACCTGGGAAATTCTTTTTTATTTTTAAAAATCAAACCCTATGCAAAGTGAGAAACTGTCGAGCACAACCTTTGACTAAACGGATGTATTGACGGCCGGATAGATAGAAACAGGCCAAATGGATGCATGTGAAAACGATAGATAGATGTTATATTGTCTTAAGGTTCAGACACATAATGCATATAATCCTGACCTTTTCAGTACATTCATATTATAAGCCTCTACTTAATATAGTAAGACAAAATATACGATTTATGCAATATATTGCAGTATTTAGTATTTGATTCAATAGGTGTAATTCCGAAATCAAAAGAACAAGGAGTGCTTTGTATGATTTATACAGATTTAATAAAACAAAAGGAAACCGAATGATGGATGAATTGTTTTATTGTATATTTATTACTGGCACAGTACATAACGTTTAAGGATTTTAACTGAAGAATGCTGTAAATTTCTTGATCTCTTTAAAAGCTACATTTTGGTTTTTATTCTCTAAAATCTGGTAAAATAACAAAACAATACTTTAATAATCTTATGAAGCAAGGTGGCATGGCAACATTTTGTCTCTGCGTGCCTTTCTTTCTTTATTTAAATTACATTGATATTATATACCTGTTCCTCGACATGTCTATGCATTCTCAACCCCAGTAGAATAATTCAACAGACAAACAGGCAGATGGGACAAATCAGCAGATATAAGGATAAACATACAAACAGAGAGCATACGAATAATGTCTTCTTGTTACAAACCTTTTCTGTTGTGAACTTTTCAGTGAGTGCCCACTCAGCAACTACATTGTCCTTGCTCTTGTCATCGCACCACACTACAAACTGATTCGTGTACTGACGACTTTGATCTTCACCGCAAGTTACAAAAGAGGTCAACGTGGAAATAACTCCAAAACAAAGTAGGCCTCTAAACATTTCGATCCTTGTATAAATATATTAAACATACACTAATCCACTACACCTTGAATATTAAATCAAATATGTTCAAATTATTTTCGATACAGAACGCCCTGGAGAATATTGCCTTATGAATCGTCTGACATGTGCGTATAACTAATTACTTTATACTTGTTATTTAAGCAATTTTGTTACGTTCCGTGTGCAAGTTCAATTATATTGCGCCAAGACTTGGAGTATACCCGCAATACTCATAGACTGCGCATGCATCTCCTCATTAGAGGTACGCCCTATGAAAATTTTGATTGGTTGATTGATTGGTTTGTTTTTATGGAACTTTTAGCACATTTTTGGCTATATCATGCCGAGGAAATGAAAGGATAGTCGCAAATGACCGAATGGTCCACGTGCAACTTTAACATCATTTCCAAATAAAACTTATACGTTACTGGCTTTGGGTTTTTCTTAAGCAAAAAGTCTTTTAGGCAAAATACCGTAAAGTGGCCCCATTCCAACCAAAATAGGTATTGAATGTGCATTGCTGACGCACATAATGATCTCTTTTGAATAAGCAGTTACCTCTAACACGAAATTCGCCTTATAACTGCGCGCAGCCAAGCGGCGCTGACCTGGTAGGGTATCGATATCTTTTGAATTAGCAGTTATCCTACAATTGCCTTATGACAGCTGACCAAATATTGCGTATATACGTATGGCGATTTGTATCACAAAGGTTAATAAATAATGCCGTACCGGGATCATACACTCTTCTTATATGTAAAAGGCAAGGAACATTGAAACCGATATCGTTATAGGATAAACGAAAGTCTCATTCGCAATAAGTTGATCACTTTTATCAATGAGTTTTAATCATTTATAAGTTTTAACATGATTGTTATTGCCTTCAAAATCATTGGTAATCAGATCTGCTTTTTTCTTATCAAACCGTCTGTCCATTCGTCTAAGTAGCTGTTCAACTGTCCACACGATTGTATGTCCTTCTGTATTCGTGGATTTTCAATTTAATAACCTAAATCATCTTTTTTTGTCACAGAAAAACAGAAATCTATGCAGCAGTAATCACAAAGTAGAAAGAACCAACGTTTCCTCTTTCAACCAGTTATTATATTTCCCATTCCTATTAATTTCCACAGTTAAGAATCTCGAACACAAACATGATCTTAATCAAAGAATACTTCTTTGTTAATAAAGGACACACACACACACAAACACACACACATGCTGAGGTGCCATTAGACCCTACACTACTACTACCCGATGATTTATTTGTCTTTGTTCTCAAGTCAGCCCGGATCGGCTTCCTCGGCGTATCCTTGAGGAAGGCACTTGCCTCCCATTTCCTCTGCATGATATAGCCAATATTATGTGTTAAAAATGTCGTTAAACCCACAAAACTCAAAAAACATTAAACTATTTTGCAACAAATGATATTAATGTTGCACCAAGTCTGCTGAAAGCGAAATGAACAACTGTACCTGCAACACCTAATCAGGCTGATGTTATTAACATACCACATGTAACTGTTCCTACTCTAGCTTCTACCCAATTTAACTCTGTGTATGGTAATTTATATTTATTTCTCACCGTCTCTGTTTTTCAATCTCTCTGGATAAATCATTTCTAATCTCGTTAAATTTTGCAACTTGAAATTAAGACTGTTGTCGGACAAAATCCTAGCCGTGCTGTGCACGTATATCGGCGGTACAGGTTCGATATCTATTAATAGTGTAGGAGCACTTGGTGTCTCTTCACTCATTTACATATATTAAAGAGACAGCTTAGATTTTGTAGTGGTAACCGGTTTTGTTGACTCTGTAGATGTGTTACGTACATGCTGACCCTCTGGCCGCAACTATCATCAGGAGATGGGTGTACCTCAGGGCAGCATATTGTCAGTCACCCTAATTCAAAATAAAAATTTACAACATAGTGGAATGCCTTAATCCAGGAACTGAATGCTCATTATATGTTGACGACTTTTTTTATCTGCTACAGATGAACGAGTATGCATACTATTGAACGTCAACTACAGATGAGCATAAACAAAGTTCAGATATGGGCAGAAGAAAACAGGTTCAAATTTTTGAAATCAGAAACTAACTTTATGCATTTCTGCCGATTACATGATGTCCTATAGCTCTATCTTGATTATTGTTTTATTCCTATTGTGGAGGAGAGCAAATTTGTAGGGCTTATTTTCAACCATAAACTAGCTTTTCTTCCGCATATTAGACACTTCATTGACAAATGTCAAAAAAGCCCTGGATTTAATACGAGTCGCGGCAAACACAGATTGAGGAGTAGATCGGAAGGTCTTGCTTCGGGTATACAGGTCATTAGTAAGATCGAAACTTGACTACGGCTATTGTGTACGGATTAGCTTGTAAATCTTACCCGCAGATGATTGATCCGATACACAATCAAGAACTTAGACTCTGTCCGGGTGTATTTAGAACTTTCCCTTCAGAAAGCCTCTATGCTGGGGCAATTAAACCATCACTTTATCTCAACGATCAAAACTGGCTCTTTAGTACGCTACCAAACTATCTTCTATTCATCTAATCCCGCTTATGATGTAGTGTTGAGACCAAAATAACAAATCTTATACGTTCAGAAACCAAATTTCAATCCACCTTTTGACATATGAATTCGTCCTTACTTAGAAATTACAAAAATCAATGTTGGAAATATTGCAAGATTCTAACTACATTGAAACTTATCAAAAAAACAAATCATACCATCTTTTCGGATTCTCTTTTCGTTTTGAAAGCCTTGCAGAATCTTAAATCTGACAACCCTTCAATATCCCCGATATTACAGAATCATGATATTTTCACAGAATCTGGAAAAAGTAGTATGTATTGTTGGCTGCCTAGTCACATTGGTATAAAGGGTAATGAAAGGTCAGATGAAGCAACCAAAACTGCCTTGTAGTCACCCGTTTCCGAATGGAATTTCACATATACTGACTTCAAATATTGTACAAATCAGCATAGTCGTCATACTTGGCAAAATATGTGGAATGAAAACTCCACCAAACAAACTTAGGAACATGAAACCCACTGTTGGAGAGTGGCATCCCTCGTATAGAACAAATCGGAGAGATGAGGTGGTATTGTGCCGATCACATATCGGACACACATACCTGACTTATGCATTCCTCCTGAAGGGTGGACCTAGCCTGGAGTGTGCCATTGTCCACTGACAGTGGAGCACATTCCTGTTGAGTGTGTTGATTTCTACCGTGTGAGACAGAAGTATTTTGACGTGAACTGCTTGAAGAAACTGTGAGGGCGTAACACCAGAGAGTCTGCCTATTAGGCAGATGTCAAAAGAACTCCTGCAGATAGCCAATTGTCATTAAAACTTGATTAATAACTATTAGATCCTTCGTGACCCATAACTTATCAAATGGAAGAATAATAAAACAAATTGGCGACAATAGATATAATAAAATTAAAGGATGGTTTGCTCCAGGTAAACCTATAGTTTTCTTACCTGGTTTGATTTCTTTTCGTAAATACTATTTAAGAACTTTCGCATATTTTGTCTAAAGTAAATGAAAAGAAAACTCCTTAAATATCAGAAAACGGATTTGTCAGCGTTAAAAATATGCTTTTTCAATCAATATTTAAGACGTATATGCTGTATTGTGACAAGTATTTTTAGTTACTCTAAATTTTGTACGAAGTTTCTTTCCTGCACTTTTGGCTTTGCACAGAGTAATTTTCCTCACCTCTTATATATGAAATATGGAATTGGTTAGCCCTGCACGTGTGTCTGCTTGTTCACGTACTAATGTGTAAGCTTGTAATGTGGAACAAGCCTTTCTACACCGTTTCGAAGAGGGCTTTATACTTTTGGTATCATCGAGTGTGCTAGTTAAATTTGATCATCGGTGCTGAAATCTAAGTTCAATCCCCTGGAGTGGGTTTGGAGTGATAGAACAGGGTTTTGTAAAGCAAAATTATTCGAACAGATTGGAAATGTTTTTGTAAGAACTTCCGACCATTCGGAAATTGTTCGGTTCTTTTTTTCCAAAGAAAAAACAAACACAAAACAACTTGTCATTTGAAAACTGCGAACTCAAAAACGTGTTCATACCGATGCAAAACACATGCAAGCACTATAAAACGCACAAAGCAAGAGTAGGAACCTTTTCCCATCAGAATGGGGAAACTAGCACACATGAACTGACGTAAACGATTTAAAAAAACACACACACATCAGACACGCTACAATGAATGATTGCATCTACAATTACATTTACACCTACATATCCAAGAAGAAGCAACGCCTGATATAATCATAACATCACAACACTGACAGGTGACTGAGACCTTACGCACACCATAGTTTGTTTGAAAATGTACCAGTTACTGATTCTAGATATGTAAAAGAACTCTTAACTCGAATTCCTGCATGTTAGAATAATGGAAATGATATTGCTAACAACAAAATCGGATTCTTCCCTATTGAATGATTGAAGAACACAAAAAAAAATGAAATTAAAGTGAGTCATATTAAAGACCGCGAATCAGAAATATCTGTTGAGTAGATCCTGCATACACTAGGCAAATGGATCTTGGTCAACAGCCGGCATCTCCATGTTTTCATTGCATAATACATTGCGTCTTCGTAGTAAACTGCCGTTCACTTTACATCTACCATCGAACACAAATCTATACCCACCAATAAATACATAATTAAGAAGCGCGCATGCAACGGTTTATATTCTAACTTGAGTGCCTGTGTTTTTTTTCTTCACTGGTCGTCTAAACTGAATCATAAAGAAGCCCTAACAACTGCAATAAATCTATTTTTGTCCGGCTCATATTCTTTTCCAATGTATTAACTTTGAATGTACTCTTCGTCTCATTGTCTCCACAAATCGTTTTATGTGCTGAACATAAGGCGGCAATCCTGAAATCAACACAAGGTTTTAAATATCGGTCGTATTCGGTGCCTAAAGGCAGGTGTTTCGTGACGTCAAGAGCTATTGTTTGTTGTCATCCTTACGGCGTCGGCCTCATTAGATGCGGCGAAGGACTCGGTCTTTTCCGATACATAAACCACGATTTTGACAGAATATTTAAGTACCTATTCATAATTTATCTTCTTCAGCGAATTCAAATTTATTCAGTAAAGACCTTCATTAATAATTGTTAACAACATTTTTTAAGTGTGTACAGCAAAACAAGGCCATACTCTTGATGATTGCATGAAGGATAAAGACAAAACTTTAGCCTCAGCCAAACGAGGAATCAGTTCAAAAATACCCGGACGTAAACCTACTGCCAATGAAATGGCTGCGAAGTTTTCCATTTTTGCTTTTTACATACATAAGAGATGCTAACCCTGATAGTTGGACTTTGATTATTATTATTATTGTATTCTTTAACCACTCTGTGGTATTTACGAAGGAGTCAGAGAAGAATGCTCGTGGTTATTTATTAAACGAGGCTTATTTTAATATACGGGGATGCAAATTCACATTGTACAAACTGTAAATTATTTGTATCAGCGCTCGTACAAACATAGTCTATATATATATATATATATATATATATATATATATATATATATATATATATATATATATATATATATTATGATTACAGCAACCTTATAACAAATCATGGCAAAAACAACTTACTTTAACGTTGAATTTAAGCCGATTTTGATCATTTATAATACATGAAGCTGAACAATTTACGAATCACCAAGAAATTTCCTAAACCTTTAAAATTATTCATATATGGATTACTGATGTATTCACTTTGTGTTTAACCAGCAAAAACATTTTTTTTTTAGGATCAGGTAGATCAAATGAAAAACCTGGAATGAAATGATCAACATAAAGGTCATCTTCCCTCAAATCTTCGTGTTTAGTGAAGTTTCGCCACCTTCGTTAGAAGACAATAGACGTAACTCCTAACATTTTCACTTCGGTATGTGACAATGTTTTGTTTCAGTGCAGATAAAATCCCAACTATTGTATTTTTAATTAATCTGAAATTTTCGTCATCGTGGTACCTTCGTCTCTTATATTCATTTATGTGATCTCTGTTTTATTTTCTCTGTTTATTGTTGTATTCTTTATTATATTCTTTACAATGCTCTCTGTTTTTTGTTGTTGTTGTTTTTTTATTTTTTTTATTTCTTCTACATTTCTAATTTTTATTTTGCTATATTTAATTTGACAGAAATTACAATAGCAGCTAGTCAGATATGTATTTCCTTTCTCCACATTTTCGACATACCGATGTATCAATTGTTTTTATGTAGCCAATAAATTTCAAATTATTTGCCACTATTCAAAGTAACATTGAAACATGACTTACAATTTAACTTTTTTCCGATTCAAATTTGTATTGATTTATCTTACAAATTTCCTTTTAAAAGAACGGTGGAAGACAGCGAAGACAAAGATGAAAATGAAAACAAGGTTGTTAAAGAACCTGAAAATGTTATTTCGCAAAACCCAAAAGATCCACTTGGAGCTGAATTTGGGAGAACATTTGGAAAACTAAATCATACCCACGCCAATGTGGACCATATTAACAATCACAGCAACAATACAAAAGCCATGCCTATATCTTACAGCAGCGAAGCCTGGACTTTATCCAACCCTGTCACTGAAATACTTAAAGTTTTGTCTAATAATTAGAATAGCTTTTACCTTCAGACAAATGTCGACTAAAACAAACAACATAATCAACACAAGTTATCATGAAACATTATGCTGTGCATTTTACTGCTGCATACATAATGCTTTTGAAAAAGCTATTGAGGTTTACAATTGCTCCACAATCAAGCATGGATATGTTGAATAAGTTTAAATCTAATCATTCCGGTTCTTTTAGCTAACTCATACTCGAATACCCAATAGTACGTAAACGTTAACCTCACAAGCGTGTTACTCTCTAAATAGCGTAGCATCTGCAAATGAGAAGAGAACATGTATACCATAAGGATAGCTGCATTTCTGTGTCAGAAAGCAAACCAAACATAAATTGCGCAGCATCTCTGAAGCAGAATGTGAAATATACAACAGTACAGCCTTAAACGGCGGAGCACCAACAACTGCGGACCGAAGGTCAGCACATACATAACACCTCTACAGAGTCAATAAAACCGGTTACCACTACAAAGTCTAAGCTGTCTCTTTAATACATGTAAATGAGTGAAACGACACCACGTGCTCCTACACTATCAATAGATATCGAACCTGTACCGCCAATACACGTGCATTGCATGGCTAGGACTTTGTCCGACAACGGTCTTACTTTCAAGTTGCAACATTAACGAGATTAGAAAAGATTTGATCCGAGAGATAAAAAAATATAGAGAGGGGTGAGAAATAAATATACAGTAGCATACACAGTTTTGAATTGGGTTGAAGTTAATATAGGAACAGTATGGGAATAAGATCAGCCTGATTAGATGTTGCAGGAATACCTAAGGTACAGTTGTTGATTTGGCTTTCAGCAGACTTGGTGCAACATTAACAGGTTTTGTTGCAAAATCTTTTAATGTTTTGTGTTGTGTGTGTATTAACCGCATTTTTAACACATTATCATCCCGAGGAAATAGGAGCTAAGTGCCTTTCCCAAGGATAAGCCGAGGCAACCGACCCTGGCTGGCCCGAGAATAAAAACAAAGAAATCATCGAGTAGTAGTAGTTATAATGTTTAACGGCATATCAGCACAATACTGGATATATGGTGCCATTTAAACGTTATGTTTTAAAATGTAAAGGAGACACAAAAACATTAAATAAAATAAGCATTCGGTACTAAACGACAATAGTGACAAGGTAAAGATGTTACAATTTTGTGAAAGGTATATATACATGTAATTAAAGATAAAAGTAAAAGATGTAAAATGCTTAAAACATATTGTCAAAGTGTATCATATAAACCTCATTCCCTCAAAAGGGTCAGGATGTTCTCTGTTGGTGCATCGTCATAAAGTTTCTTCAGTGAGTTCACATCTAAATACTTTCATCCAATGGGGTAGAAGTCGACACATTCGACAAGAATGCACTCTGATCGCTGATCAGCCATCAGGACGTATGCATGAGTCAGGTATTTGTGTCCGATACGCGATAGGCACAATATCACAATAAAATCAAGTTGGGTACTTATTCCTCATTCCTTATTCAAAAAGAATGTAAATCAAATTTGATATTCCTTGCTTAAAGTAAATTCATATGAACCTTTCCTTGGTAATTGGTAGTAAGGAACTTGTTCCTGCAGTATAAAAAGCTTAGAGGAAATTCATTTGGCCGATTTCAATGTATCGGAGGCTAGATATTTGATTGCTATAACAAAAATCCCGTAAGGAGATTAAATCTTACTTCCACATATGGATCTTAACACCCCTCTTCAAATGATTTGACACGGACCTTTCATTGAAATTTATTACCTAGGGATATGTTCGACCCCCAGAACAAGTATTTACAAAGTTCGTTCATAGAAATCGGAGAAATAGGAGGGTCCATATGGGTTCTGTAAAATCGGTACGGAGAGGACCAATTCTATCAACATTGGGCACTAATTAAACCCCTACTTATAAAAGTTTGATTTCAACCTATCTTTGAAAGATTTTAGTTAGGGATCTGCTCCAATAGTCAAAACAGTTTGAAGAAAATTCGTCGAGCTCATTTAGAGAAATAGGAGACTAAATGTGGTAGGTATAAAAGCCCAAAAAGGAGATTAGGTCTTAAGTCCACATACAGGCCGAAACATCCCCTCCTTAAATGATTTTGACTTGGACCCTTATTTGTGATTTTATATCAAGGAACATCTTCGACCCACAGAAGAAGTATTGACGAAATTCCTCAAGCGGAATCAGAAATATGTAAAGCAGATACATAGTGGATCGATTCTAACAAAACAATTTTGCACTAACTGAATTCTTACTTCCCTACTTAGGTACCTTTTATTTGACTCCTCATTGACAGTTTCCAGTCCGGGATCTACTCAAACAGCAGAAAAAGTTTTAAAAAATGGTGTCAAGCCGATTTCGAGAAATAGGGGCTAAATATATAGGAGGTTTAACAAAGTCCGTCAGGGGATAATATCTTACGTCCGCATAAGGGCATTAAAATCCCTTCTTTAAAGCATTTTGACATGGACCATTCTTTGAGATGCTATCTCTAGGGATGTGTTCAATCCCCAGAAGAAGTATTGATATAATTCATCGAGGCAATCAGAGAAACAGAAGGGCACCTTTGGATGCCAATTATGTAAAGAAGGTACATAGTGGACCGATTTTATCATCAATTTGCACTACGTAAACCCAAACTTATGGGATTTTGGTATAACCCCTCTTTGGCGGTTTCTAACATCCCCGCCGTAAAGAATTTTGACATGAACCCTTCTCTAAAATTGTATGTCTAGGGCCATTTTCGACCCCCTGAAGAATTATTGACGAAATTTCTTGAGGGAGTTAGAGAAATAAGAGGGAATTTATGGGAACCTGATATGTAAAGCAGGTACATGTACATAATGAATCGATTCTATCAACACTTTTTGCACCAACTGAATCCTTACTTATAGGATTTTGAGATTTGAACCCCTCTTTGTGAGTTTCTAGATATGGATCTGCTCATACAGTAAGAAAAGATTAGAGACAATTCGTCAAGCCGATTTCGAGAAATACGAGGCTAAGTATATGGTAGCCATATCAAAGCCCGTAAGTGGATTAAACCTTACGTCCACGAATGTACCCTAACATATTAGCCCTAACATCCCCACTTTTAAGAATTTTTAAATGGACCCTTCTTATAAATTGTGTACCTAGGGATATGTTCGACCCCCAGAATAAGTATTTATGAAATGCGTCAAGCGGAATCAGAGAAATTGGAAGGTCATTATGGGTACCTGTTACGTAAAGCAGGTAAATAGTGGACCAATTATATCGATAATTTGCACTATAGAAATCCCTACATAGAGGATACTGATTTCAATCCCTCTCTGACAGTGTCAAGTTATGGATCTGCTCCAACAGTAGGAAACGTTTAGCGAAAATGTGTCCAGCCAATTTTGATAAATAGGGACTGAATATTTTGTAGCTATGCATGTATGTAGAAGATAAACCCTTCCAAATAATGGTAAACATCAAGTACAGGAAGATAAAATGGAGATCGTAAAGATAGCAAATTCTGTAAAATTTATATAAAATAAAAGATAAAAGTAATACATAAAATCCTTAAAACATACGGCATGGTAGCGATAATAAAGACGATATGGATAATACCTCTTACGTTCATATATGGACTTTACATTCCCCACCTAAAAGGATTTTTACATACATCATTCTTTGATATTTTCTAAGTATATGTTCTATCCCCAAAAGAAGTATTGACGAAATTCATCAAGACGAATAAATAGAAGGGTCCGTATGGGTACCAGCAATACAAATCCGGTACAAAGAGGACCAATTATATCACTATTTTGCAGTACGTAAAACCCTACTTGGAGAATCTTGATTTCAGCCCCTCTTTGAAGATTATATTTATGGATCTGATCCAACAGTAGGAAAAGTTTAGAGAAATTTCGTCGAGCCTATCTCGAGAAATAGGGGTATAAAATATACGAAAACCATAAAAAAAAACCCATAAGGGGTTAAATCTTACGCCCACCTACGGACCCTGACTTCCTCCACTCGAATAATTTTGACATGGACCCTTATTTGAGATTTTGTATTTAGTGATATCTTCCACTCCCTAAAAAAAGTATTTACAAAATTCGTCAAGAGGAATCGAAGTAATAGGAGGTTCCTTATGGATACCGGCCATTTAAAGAAGGTACATAGTGGTCTGATCAACTTGTACTAAGTCAACCCCAGAGATCTGTTCTAACAGTTGGAAAAGTTTTGAGAACTTTCGTCCAACCGATTTGGAGATATAGGAGTTGAAATATATGGTAGATATAAGAAAAGCCCGCAAGGATTTTACATCTCACTTTGACTTATGGATCCTAACATCCCTTCCTCAAAGGATTTTGACATGGACCATTCTTTAAGTTTTTGTATCAGGGATTTCTTTGACCCTCATAAGAAGTATGGACAGAATTCGTCGAGAGGAATGGGTGAAATAGTAGGGTCTTTATGAGTGTCGGATAAAAACACAGTACAAAGAGAACCGAATCTAACAACATTTATCATTAACTAAAATAATTGTGATTTCTACCCCTCTTTGAACGTTTCTAGTTAGGGATCTGCTTCACTATCTGGAGTTGTTCAGATAAATTTCGTCCAGCCTCTGTCGAGATATAGGGGGTTAAATATACATGGTAGCTATATCAAAGCCCGTAAGGGGTTTGCATCTAAACTTCTAATATAGACCCTAAATCGCATCCTCACAAGATTTCCACATGGACTGTTCTTTGACATTTTGTATCTAAGGATATGTTCGACACACCCGCGCAAAACACAGAAAAAAGTATTGAAGAAATTCGTTGAGCGAAACCAGAGAAATAGAAAGGTCTTTAAGTGTACTGTGTATATGAAGCAGGTACATGGTGGATTCTATCAACATTTTGCACTAAGTGAAATCCTACTTAGGTAATTTTGATTTCAACCTCTCATTGAAAGTTTCCAGTTAGGAATCTGTTCCAACAGTAGGAAAAGTTTAGACGAAATTCGTCGAGCCGATTTTGAGATGTCAGAGGCTAAATATATGCTAGTTATAAAAGAACCCGTAAGGAGATTAAATGTGACGTTCATATAACATCCTCCACCCTATCAAAGGATTTTAACATGGACTCTTCTTTCAGAGTTTGTATCTAGGGAAATGTTGGACCACAGAATAGGTATTTTGTCGAAGGCAATCGGAGAAAAAGGAGGGTTCTTATGGGTACCGCTGTAACGTAGAATATTGACCCCCGTCGAACCCCTACCCGGGGACTACTTTTCTACGGAGAATAATGACAGGGGGGGGGGGCACTTTCCTGCGACGAAGAGGTCAGTCCCTCCGCTTACTCTACATTATCAAGTAGTACTGAAAGTCATCCTAAACAATGTTTGATCAAATTTATGAGAGAGGGAATACCATCTGCTCCCTTTCAATATGCCATTAGATACTGTAGAAATTGCTTCCAGCGCCATTTATAACATCCGAATTGTTTGTACTGTATTTACGTTTTGTTAATTCCTAGATGTCATCCAAGCTCGTAACAATGAACACTCTTTACGATCTTCTCAACCTCCGTCGCCTTCACAACTCGCAGAGATCGAGATTTATCCTGAAAAAGAGAACATCATTCTGAACATAGAATCTGCTTCATTTTAGTCTGAAATTGCTCTTCTTGCCTTTTGATATGTGCATTGCCTTAGGATATTTTTTTATTAAGGACAAAGTTCCTTATGTCATTGAATTCTGTGGAATCCATGTTTAACTTTCAAAGCAGTGCGGCAGTTCCATGAGTTCATAGTTTTTATACCTAAGTTCAATGGGAATATAGCTCGAGTCTTTCCGTCGTCCGCGCATTTTTCCTGCAAAAGTACGAGTAACGACCCGATTAAATCGGAGCTTCCTTCGCGTCTTGCTGTCGCGTGCTCCAGAAAATATAGAGTGACGTTCCGATTGGTCTCGATTGGCCTAAGCCACCCATTTGATGTTACCGACAGAGGGACATGGAGATAGATCAAAGTTGTCAGTGTCTGTTATGTTTGCAAAGTTCTGTTATCAAAGGAGTTGGTATATAATATAATGTAAACAATCCAATATGCTAACGCTGAGTCCAAACATAAATTTGTTCCAAATGTAAGAACGTTTTATCCTGTGTGGCAATTATAGTACGTTGTAACCTTTGATCGTTTGTTTGAAGCAACAACCAAAAAAGTTCGTGGCATCTAAACTCCACCAAGAAAATTATGTGCACCCATACAAGCATTGTCAATTTCGCATCATCATCATATCCATCGGATGCGGGAAGGGGAGTGTCAGCGCCCCCCCCCCCTCCTCTTTGTGGTATTATTATTTAAATTAAGTCCATTTTGGAGGGAGGGGAAATTCTGCTAATGATGAGTTAATACCCATCCCTTTTGAAACTGCTTCTTAGGGATATGGTAATCTAAAAAAAATTAAACAGCTACAAATTTCAGACTTTTTATGTTTTCAATTGTACATGTTCAAATGTCTTCATAGAATACTACTGGGGTGAAAAACCTGTTCTCACTTACCTGTCACAATGGTGAAAGAGCCAAGTTAATTTACTTTTTCTGGGGGGTGGGGGGGTGGGGGGGGGCAAAGGAATTAGAACGGTAGCCTGATATGCATGTATTTAAAATTCTAAATTTTTCAGATAATATTACAAACAATTTAAAATGAATCAGTAAACACAAACAGGTGATCCACTGGATAATATTAATTGTTTGCAGTTCAATTAGGAGACGAATCGTTTACAATTCATTTCTTTTAGTTTTCTTCTGGATTTTTTACAATATTTTTTTAGTTTTAATTGTGTTTTATTATTTTATTATTATGACTGTTTTTTAGATGGTGTCAAAATTCTTCCATTCATACAAACATTTTTGTCGTAACGCTTAAGAGCCACAGATCACGAAAAAAGTGACAACAATTAACTTGCACATACATGTAGCACAAACAATACTACACAACCTGAATTCTTTTTCTCAAGACCGCGATTTCGTTTACAGATGGAGGGATATATTTCCAGAGAATTGTATATGCTCCTTTATAAGGAGTTTATTTGCGTTATTATTATTATTATTATTATTATTATTATTATTATTTAAGAAAGAAGGAAAGAATGAATTAATAAAAGACTGAGGTAATGAAAAAAATATTGAAAATCTAAGAGCAGATAAGGCAGATGCAGCAAAATACGGGCGGATCGTTGCCATATTGCTCCATTACCCACAACCCTCCCCATCCAAGCAAAAAATGTAAATAACGATATTTCCATAGCTGGTCTTTACATGTGTCTTTAATATTAGAAGATCATTGCATATTTTGATAGATGCAACATTTCTTACATTTCTTTATGTTCTCCTTTTAAGGTCCGAATTTGTTTTATTTTTCTTATTATTATTCTCCTTCTACTTCTTCTACTTCTTCTTCTTCCTATTATTATTATTATTATTATTATTATTATTATTTGACAATAATTGAGGAACGAAGAAAGGAGGGAAAGAAAAATGAAAAAAAAAACTCTGAGATCAAATTATAAAAAATAAAATAAAATACGACCAGATTGTTGTCATATGACACTAAAAAGACTACTTCAAGAAAATTTTTAAAATGTGATATCGCTATATTTTGTCTGGTACCAAATTTTCGTGGTTTCGTTCTTGCTATCAACCCTCGATTTAAAAGGACATAGCGAACGAGGATTCTTCTGTGGAAACAACAGGGCCATTTCCCAATGGACGAATTTTCGTACCAAAGAAAATGTGAAACTTCCCCCCCTTCCCCCTTTAATAATCTCGAAAATAAATGGATTCGTATATTTATTTGGTACATGTAGATGCCTTCTGAACTAAAGTCAAGTCAGCCTTCTTCACCATTCACATTTTTGGTCGTCATTGGGCTGGACAAGAATTAAAGTATATATCACTTTATGTATCAAATAAATCGAGAAAGAGATATGAAGTACGTAAATGTAGTTTCAGTCAAACACTGATTGTGTTAACTGATGGTGAGAGAAAGGTCATACTTAGATAAATTATTTTCCTTGGAATTCTTTCTTACCTCTGTCATATTATGTAAAACTCCATCAGTGTTTCTGACTTGGAACAGCTCGTATACAAAAGGTCTACATTTTACCATAATATTCAAATTGCTGGCACCGTTGCCACTGGAAACGTAGCTCCTATATCTCGGCAACGCTTAGGCAGGAAACAGAATGAACAATAGCTTACGTTTATGTGCAAAGTGAATGCAGGCATGTTTAGATCTATAAAAACTACTTATGATTTATCTATAACAGGATGAAAATGACAAAAGATATTACATTTACTGAATTATGTAAGTTGTATGTTCATGTTCAACAATCACAATTTGTTAATTTCTACTAAATATAGAACAATTCGCTATTTCTTCAAATTGAGGAGAAATTTGCAGCTAAACTTTGAGTGATAGAATAGATTGTGATTGTATAAGCCCTGCTTTCATAAGTGCTTTCTCTAAACCTAAAGAATACATGTCGTTTACTAGTACTCAGTTCATAATCTTTATAGAAGAAAACAATGGTTCCCGTTGGAAAATATTATAGCACTGTCAGGATTATAAACTAAATATACTGCCAGTATGTTCGAGGATGAGAATGACAAAGAAACTTGAACAAAATGTACTGCATTTTCTGTAATACCTGCTTTAGCATATATATATATATATATATATATATATATATATATATATATATATATATACATACGCATACATACATACATACATACATACATACATACATACTTTGACGGCAGTAATTGTCACCATAAACAATGCTAAGACTGTTTTTTCGTTTGGGTTTTTGCTTGTAGTATACATAATATTGTACATCATAGCATGGTTTACATGTAATACACTGCAATTGCAGACCCCTTGCTACCATAGTTTTAAGTTTATGATTGTAGTTAGGAATATCATACCACACACACATTCCAATATTGCATTATATGAAAGTCTTTTGAGAGGTATTACTTTCTGACTCCCTTAATCAGTGCTCATTGGAATCAGTCAAAGGGTAACAATGTCTGAAATTACACTTAACATGCAATTTCTTCTTTCTTTCTTAAAAAAATAAAAATAAAATACTTTTTTTTACATGCACAGTCATTGTAGGAAGAAGCATAATAGATTTTTTATGAATTTTAGGCTGATCCGTGCATCCCTGCTGGGGGAATGAGTAGAAGGAGGGAAGAGTGATTGAAAAAATTGAAAAATTTGGGAATTTGCAGTCGCGATATTGTAGTTTGCTCCAGTAAACCTTTATTAAAACATAATTTTCTGCTTTTAAAAAGGGAAAAATTTGTGTTACCTGTCGCTTATCTGAATGGAGAATATGCAGAAGAGTATAGCGTCAACATTACAATTTTAAACTATTTTAAGCTATAGTTGTGTTTGTAAAATACATCCCAGCGCTTCAACATTTTGACCTCAACTCCGAAGTTTGAAGTTTATGGAAGGTCCACGAGGATAACTATTATATGTTATGTACGCTGTATATTTGCTATAATATGAGATGTATAAACTTTCCATTATGAAAAGGAAAAGAGGTTTACCGAGTTTCCTTTTGATGAAACATTTAATCAGCGAATGATATATCAAGGATACAGCGTACATACTATACATATATTTTATTTAGACCACATACAAATTCTTAATTTATCGCCGCTATTAAAACAAATACAACTTGGCTTTGTTGAATAACTAATTACTTCCCTGGGCTGCAAAAAGAATCACGTCTCATGGTGGAAAGATAGATAAATGTGTCTGTTTTGTTATAAGAGTGAATTCCGCTACTAAACTAAGAAATAGAAACTTCGTCAGATATGTAGATAATACCTATATCACATTAAAATGGACCTTAGCAATAGACTTTTGAAATGAAGTAGTGGCTCTTATAAAGAAATCCGTGTATTATTTCATAAAAAGACATGCATAAAGACAATAACTCTTCAAAGAAAATATGAACTTAAGTCGTTGATAATTCCGTATAGTGAAGGTATAATCTCTTCTTTGACAATGAAACTCATTGCAGTGTATGAGGGCAATTTCATCAACTTATATCTCTAAAATCCCACTTTAATTCCAAAAGTCCCAGTTTACGTATAGAAAAGAAGCTCCTAACTTTCGTTGATATAGTTCATATATATTTGTGCCAAGCGAACAAAATTCTAAAAGGTATTTTATGTACTGCCTCAGGACAGAAAATCACAATACCAATGGTAATACTTTAACCGGAATCTAAGAAAAGCAGGCCTGAAGCGTGTAGATTTATCTCATGTACTTCAATTTCTATGCGTTTTATATTTATTAGGGTCTCTTCAATTCGGTTATTACTTTTAATAAGTAAAAAATGATACGCGGAGGCAAATAAAGTAATAAAATCGAGGTTCATATATTGCCGATTGGTTGAAACCGGAATCCAATTACTCTAGATGCCGCTACATAATTTGCTAATAACCTTTGCTCAGATCTAGCTTGGAAGAAGATTAGTATGGAGCTAGCTTGGCAAACATGTCATCGGCGTTGGGCATAGATTCTGCGCCAATGATAGTAATTGTATTTAGTTGTCTATATCCAAGTCAAAACCTTTTTGTTTCATGCTTCTATTTGACGATGACGCCAGTACATGTATGAGGCGGTTCTAATGGTTATATGATTCCCATTTGCATCATCTTATCTACTTCTTCTTTCATAGTTCCTTCCACCTCCGGTTTAGCTGAGCAAAACTCATTCTTGAAACTATCTTATGCCAGCTCAGATAGCTTCGATAGTGCTTGCTTCAGCATCGTTGTAATGTAGTGATTCATCTCTTAGCCTTTCTCTTCACTAGCGTACTCAGATGTATCGCCCATTTATTTTCTTTGTGTCCCTTAGGCTTTAGCGTATCTTTGTAACCGTATCAAATAAGAGCCCATATCTTCCTTCTCCCACATCAAATAGGAATCTCTTCGGGCTCTTAAAAATACTTACCTTCCCAAAGAATTCGTGTTCCATCTCCACCTTTGGCAATTACAGTTTCTTCTTTTTTCCTCGTCTCCCTCGCTTCTATCTCCACATTCTTGCTAGCCTCCTGTGCTTCTATTTTTCCGCCTTTTCTATCGCTAACTTGGCTTGATGTAATACTTTCTGTTTCGTCGCCTCCTTTCACTCCTTAATTACCGTTACCTCTAACTCCTGCTTTGTTGCTTGCTCTAACGCATTCTGTCTCATCGTTATCTCTTGTTTAGCTTCTTGATCTCTGACAAACTCCTGAATGGTACACCCAGCATACCCAAAACTCTCCCACAATTCCTTAAGTTCTTTGAACTGCACCTTCTACCAAAATGTTCACTTTAGCAATCTAAGTTTCAACTAAACAGAAGAGACTCTTGATCACTGTGGAAAGCAAGGGCAATCACTTCAATCTAGGCTTAACGCACAGAAAATATAAGGAAGGGACAACATGTATACTATCAGTTATGACCTAATTTCAAATATACGTAATCCTAGGAAATGGATGTAATCGTATAGGGCAGGGTAGCGCAATAACCCAAATCTCAAAATATGTAAAGTATTAGAAATTCAGACCAACACAGTTTGAATGTGATTCTCATTGCTCAATGTTCAATGTACCTCTTGACTGAAAATCCTTGTTCAAGGAAAAATTATCGCATTCAGTGTCGTATCAGCTTGCAAAATTATAAACTCTCCAAAATACTTCCTTCCGAAGCTTCACGTTAAAGGCTGATATGGAAAACATTCAGTTGGGGAAGTTGATCTTATAACAAAACATAAACATTCATCTATCTTGCCATAAGGGGACTTAATTATTTGCAATCACGGGAATAAATTAGTTATTCGACAGAGCCAAGTTATATTGTTTTAAAAGCGGCTATGAGGCAAAAACGAATTGCTACATTTTTATGAAACAGTAGCCTTTTGTAAAAATTGATTTTTCCTGACTTTACATGTGTATGTCTCATATATGTAATGTACAAGCATATCATACCCTTTCATGGGAATCGCATAACATTCAGAACTGTGTTCTCCAAAGTGCTGTGATAATTCTATTGGCTTAAGAAAACCGTTTGTATCCAGTTTCATTCTGATTTTTTTTTCATTGGAAAACTAACGTGCAACGGGGATATTTTATCGAGACGCATTCAATGAATCGTGGGCATATTGTGATACAGTTCGTGCGTTCGTCTGTATGCAGTTGTGAAATAACCTTGAACTCTTCCAAATTGGTCAAATATAGATACATTAAAAATAAGTGAATGATAGTCTTATGGGTTCAGATTGTGGCGACTTCTTAGGAATTTGATCCATAAGGTTGCGTAGTCAAGGGATGGGGATGGGGTAGGGGTGGGGGCGATGTCGAGGTTAAATGTCATTGTAATTACATTTCAAATGAATCCGAAGCTGTTGGTCTAACATATATTATAGTTCATATGCGTGGTATATGATTCAGTCGTCGACATATGTCAGACTTTGCTCCCTTTGTCATGCCCTATGGTCTTTCCCTTGCCAATAGGATCTTAACCCCTGAGTCATAATAGAGAGTACAGAGATCTCTACCCTATAACCAGATATACTAGACATTACAAACCAAATGTAACATTGACCTAAGTGTCCAACCCCATCCTTACCGCAAGGTTCTTAGCCTTTGTGTCATAGCATATTACAAATATACACAAAAGAGAGCGGAAAGTGCTATCCCTGGATCCCAGAGGAGAATGCTTGATAATTTAAGCAGAATTTTTAAATACGAATAAATAATATTATCATACATGTTATAGAATTGTATTTCGTCCTGTGTATATACCATTCAACATATCCAAGTACCATTCGCCCCTGGGACAATACTCACCGTCGTGGACCTACCAAGAAGCTCAACTTTCGGAGTTGAGATCAAATGGTGAAGCGCCGGGGTGTGTTTTGCAAACAAAATTCTTGTTTATCATATTTTGAAATAGTAATTTTGACCCTATTCTGGCCTGAATATTCTCAATTCAGAAAACTGACGTGAATTTGTTCCTGTTCTAAAAACCGAAATTTATGTTTTTAAAAACGTTTACTGGAGCAAGCTACTGCATTGAAACAGAGATCTCCCCGAAGAAGATAATGATATCTGTGTCAATACTTAAAATCACAATAATCACCTTGAGTATAAATATAATCGTATTAAGAAAGAATCACAAAATAGCAGTAGTACTAGTAGTAGTAGTGGTTGTTGTTGTTGTTGTTGTTGTTGTACAAATACTACTACTACTACTAATAATAATAATAATAATAATAATATTATTATTATTATTATTATTATTATTATTATTATTATTATAAATAATATATCGTTATTTTTCTTGCTAGTGTCCTTGTAGTTGTAATTTTGCCATCGCAAATTTCGAAAAATAGGCGTGCGTGACTGAATGTTTCAATGATATTCACGTTTTGATCATGGAGGTAAACATGCTAAGTACACTCGACGGATGAAGGTGTTCTTTTACGAGGAAGTTAAAATCAACATAAAAGCAGAGCAAGTTCTGATACGCTAAACATTATTAACCAATGAAGTCATTATATTTGTTACAAATCAATCATCTCCAATTTAATGACAATATGCTTGACAGAATAGATGGCCCAATTTGTTATGCTAGTTTTAGATCGTTTGAGGATAAATAAGTCATATTTGTTTTAAGGTGTACCCTGAAGAGATTACCACGTGGGGGATTTCGAAAGACGAGTCTAATCAGATAAAATTTTATTCCCAGTAGTATTATATTTATTAAATTTGAATAGTCTTTTGATTGTTTTCTCAACATTGATAGATGATAAAGGTAAACTGAGTAAAACTTGGGCAAGGCCCCAACTGTAATATAACGGCACTTGTAAAGATCAGCTGCACAAATGTCGATTTATTTATATTTTTGGACAGTGACTGTTGTAATATGACAACATTCTGAATGTTTTACGTTGCATTTTGATTGTGTTTAAGTAAAGACAAGCATTGTTTGCATAACGTTTACATTTTCCACCTGCCATAATTTTTACATTTCCTCTTGTATATCCTTGCAGAGTTAATTTTTGTCACTAAAAATCAAGAATAATTTTTTTGGCATACTTGTGGCAAACATTTACACTTCGTCGCAAACGTATGTGACTCAAAAGTAAGTTTCTGGCATACTTGTGGCAAACATTTACACTTTGTCGCAAACGTATGTGCCTCAAAAGTAATATTCTGGCATACTTGTGGCAAACATTTACACTTTGTCGCAAACGTATGTGACTCAAAAGTATTTTTCCTAGGATCTAATCAGGGCATGGTAATTATTCTCACAAAAAGGACACTTTCAACGTGTGTCTCCCGATGAAATCGGCACCTTATTTCACCATTGGTACCTGTTTTATTTATTTATTTATTTATTTATTTATTTATTTATTTATTTTAATATTTTATTATTATTATTATTACCATATTATTATTATTGTATTGTTGTTGTTGTTGTTGTTGTTGTAAAATTAGACAATATGCAAGGAGAGTAGTTGACTTGTAAAATTTGAAAAATCCAATGTTTTATATGTAGCTCATAGATTGTAAAAAAAAAAATCCACTTCTGGAAAGAAAATCCCTTTAACCATATCTATTCAGCTACAGGTCAGAATGTTCTCCATTGAGTGCACACTACCGAGAGCCGTCAGTTCCAATAAACAAAGACTTTTTTATGCATCACTGCGCAGTGCTAATCAGCGGTAATCTGCTACACAATGAATAGTCTAAGCTCTGGGCACATATATACTGCTGCTTACGATCATAAAAAATTTTGAATCGAGCACATAAGCACTATTTATGTTCATAAGAAATGAAAAGGGCGTTTTGCAATTGAGAAAAAGGGCACATTGTTTGGAAAATGTAATAAATGGCCTGAAAAGCATGTCGCGGCGCCATGAAATGAAAAACTTGAACCAAACCCTTAATGCAAAGTTTCTATATGACTGCGACTCAAATATCAAAGGGGCGAGAATGCTTGTTGCAGAATGGTTTGAGCTTCATTATGATTCACCCCAAGTATGAAGAAAACCCATTCAGGGCTTTACGAAATATAAGCAAAATAAAAACAACTTGAACAAAAACATTAACGCAAGTTTTATATGACTGTGACCATGACCCTACGGTCAGAGGAGCAAGTGTGCGTGTCAACAAATGAATTGTCTTTGCTTCGTTATGACGCATTCCGAGTATGAACAAATCCATTAAGGAGCTAGAAAATATAAGCAAATAAAAACACTCTAACAAATACTTAAAGTAAACTTGATATGATTGTGACCTTGTCTCCAAGGTTATAGGGGCGGGCAAGTATGTCACACAATGAATTGTCTTCGCTTCATAATAATGAATGTCCAGGAGCTGATCCAGGAATATCATTATTTAATTTTGCTGTATCTGTTGTGGGTTTTTTTTTTTTTTTTTTTTTTGGGGGGGGGGGTTGGTGTGGGTGAGGGTGCTCTTGCATTTCAAGCGTCAATCTAACTGTAAAGAAAACTTTCTCTAGAAAACGTTCCTGTTGTTTAGCGCTCAAGTATAATAAGAATCTATAAGAATTTCTCAAGAAGTTTAGCAAATATTAGCAAATGAAAAAACTAACCCAAATCTTAAGAATCTGGTGGAACATAATTTATTTATAGTTTTATTGTAACAACAAGCGGTTGTAGAGCTATCTGATACCCGCTGCCCATCTGTAACGTATTTGTCTGTCCATCCTGAAACCAGTTTCTCAAAATAACATGAAGACAGCGGAGTGGTTTTGACATTTTATTAATAAACATGGGGGAGTGGATATGTTTTACAATCACTGGGTTAAATCTTGTTATGTAACTTTGGTATTTTTTGCTAACATGATGAATTGTATGAACTTTCGTCTACATATTTCCTTAAATTAAAAAGGAAGTATTTGTTCTAAACTGAAAAAAAATATGTTATGTGGATGCATCAATAGAACAACCAAGTCCTACCAAAACGTAGGTCACTGTGATCTAATTAGATAATTATGAAACAGCATACAGTCATATTTTGGCTGCGCAAGATAATCATAGATAATCATACCAGTATATATGTTCGATGTCATATATATATTCTACTGTATACATGACAATGTTGACTTGTGTTAATAAGTAAACACCATCTGTATTTTTATTTTCTTTCTTTTTACAAATCTTACAACATAAACGAATTTGATTTATTTTATGGTAATATTGCAAGTACGTAATTGTTCAATATTTCTGTTCCAACTTGCCAGCTTTGACAACCTGTGCACAAATGTGCTTGATTATTAGCAATATTCAACAACTCATTTCCTTTAATCTCAATTTAATCAAGTAGTATTCTGTATCTAAAAAGATACTGGAATTTTGTCATTGTAATATCATTTTATTTCAAAGAAATTCAGTGTGTATTGCTGTAAAGATGTTTATTTTGCATTATTTTGTTAGCAGATTTGCATTAATATTTGTATAATTTCATAATATTTAAATTGTTGAAATTATTCATAAGCATTTCAGATGCTGGACACAATTATTGCATATGAATATAAAGAGTCTAATTTTTTCATTAAACCTTTCTTCACTCCTTGTAGTGGGCACTACAACAGGTGTTAAGAGTCAGGGTCTATGCAGGTATCAACAAGAAGCTAGGCATCTGTCACGCTGGTTTCAAAACAGGATATAATCTGGCTGTTTGACAACATAAATCTGTTATGTACTGACCCAGGCCATCAGCTGACAATATAAATCTGAACAAAAGCTATTTTGTATATCGGATAATGCATACCGGTTTAATTTGTCTAAAAATAGCACTATAAAAGGGCTATTTAACTGCCGTAAAACTTTATTTATATTTATACTGAACTCTTTAATCTGAATTATGAATTAATCCAAACCTATAGGATTGAACTATATGCGATCTTAAAAACTGCAAAAATACCTGTCTTATTTAATTTAGTTTCCCTCAAACTATTTGTCTGAAACTGAAGTTAAGCAGTTTTTTTGTACAAAACATCTTTTACAAGTCAGTTTACAAAGATATAAGTTTTCAATGGTGTGAGACCCAACAGTAGACTGCCATTAAATGACGTTCATTATTCACCTTGTACATTTGTACTCGCTATCAAGGCAATCAGCATACATGATCCCATGGAGTGGAGTAACATGTAGAATAGGGATATACCCAGATGTATATGGGCATAGATTGAGATTTCACTTCAAGGAAAGCTGCAAACTACACGAAAGTTTTTTTTTTTTTAAAAGAATTAAATTTTTTTTAAAAAAACATCATGCAACAGCATATATGAACGTAATAATATGATAAATGTTACTTCAAATTACATGATTTAATTAGACTGTTATTAATTATAATTATTATTTTCATCTCATCTCCGTTTCATTATTTAATACATGCATTACTATCTATTTTATTTCATGTGTAATGTTCTTATGATACTACTAAGAAAAACATTTTGACTATTGCTGACATATTGATGATACTTTTTTGTGTCTTCTCCCGAAAGAGTTTGTATTTTAGCACACACATATGCTTGAACAAACATAGTCTGATATATTTTATAGGTAACACATTAACGTGTCAAATCCTTATGTTGTATCAGATCCCATGTATATATGCATGCAGATATGTATATTTATGTGCATATGTGTGTCTCTATGCATGTTAATACATAAGTATTTATATATGTATGTACTTGCGTGTATATATATATATATATATATATATATATATATATATATATATATATATATATATATATATATATATATATATATATAATGTAATGGCCTAGCTCGGGCCAGATAATATTATATTAGAGAACAACACCAGGGATTAGTATGCTTCTTACCAACTGACTAAGGAGGGGAGAATGCAGGAAACTTGAACCCTTGATTTTTTAAACCATGACACAAGATGATTCATTTATTAAAAAAGTTGCAGACCATAACCTTAAAAGTCTTCTTGCTTTTTATACAAATGCCATAATATTATCATTTTCTTGAGGTACAGGTCTGTATATGACAATCTCACACAAGGTCAGGTTAATATTATCACCATATTGTTAATTCATTATATTAATACCACTTTTGATGAATGAAAATTGTACAAGATTTACTATGTTTGGATTCAGTTGCAATAAAGTTTACTACAGAAGAGAAAATATGACTTGATTGTAATTTGTAAAATTTAAAGTCTGGAAGAAGAACACTTGCTTGACTTTATACTTCAACTATAGCATCGTACTTATTTAAATTGAATTGATATAAATGGCATTAATTAGAGTGTGTCAGGTAGGTGAGGATAACACTTACAATGACTTATACAACTTGTAAATTATGGGAGAAAAAAATCAATCAGTTATATTTTGGGAGTGTTAGATTAATCAGGTATTGAGTTGAATTGAATTGAGAATGTCAAATCATTGAGGATAACGCTCACAATGACTTGGTCATTCAAGCGTCTTATGAAAATTCTGGAATTATGTTTATGAAGTGTTAGATTAGGCTATTATTCAACTGGATTGAAAATGTCAAATCGGTGAAAATGTCAAATCGGTGAAAATGTCAAATCGGTGAAAATGTCAAATCGGTGAAAATGTCAAATCGGTGAAAATGTCAAATCGGTGAAAATGTCAAATCGGTGAGGATAACGTGCACAATGACTTGGACATTCTAGGTTCTGATGAACAGTTTGGATCTATAATTTAAGAAAATAAATGATCTAGTTGCACCATAATGAAAATTCTCAGGTATGGAATTAAAACAAAATTAGATCTATTTCAGCATTGAAGGACATCATAAAGATGCATTTAGCTTCATAAAATAATTAAAGACAGAAATTAATACATACATAAATAAAATTATTGATCAGTGAAGACAACACTCACTTGGACCATATAACTGAGTTCTTATAACAAATTATATATCAAGCTATAGTTTGCTTATAAAAATAAGCTTGAAAAGAATATAATTCATGTAATTTGGAAGAGAGAAAAGCATAGAAAACTCCTTAAATAAAGATTGCTTTGTGCTTAAATAAACTTTAAACAAAAATTTACTGTCCAAAATATTGCCTAAAGTTCCAAAACTTTATACAGAAAAGTAATTAACTAACAAAATAAATAAATAAACTATTTTTAAAAAACTCACAATATAATTGTGATGTGACTAGTTTCAAAGCTGTTGAACCATCTGCCCACAAGCAACCCACAACGCCTTATACACTTTCAACGAAACCCACAACCCACAAAACCTACAAAGTCCACAAAGTTTGTTATAGAATCTTCAAACAAGCAAGAGCTACTATGGCAACAGTACATTTAGTAAATTTCCACAAAGATTCTATAAAGAAATTACCAACTCGATATTTTATACATTATTACCTTAAAATTATATTGCAGATAAAATAAAATCAGTTCGTTTTTCGCGGCATATACCGTATTTACCGCTGCTGCTCATAATGATTGTTAGGAACCTGTGTTAAGATGTGCACTCTTGCAGCATTACCTAGGCAGATCGCATGACATGGGCAGTCAGCATTTATTCGTAACAATTAAAATAAAGAAGAGAAAATCACAAATTAAACACAGTTAGATAAATAAAAAAAACAACTAAACAATGGGGTTATAAACGCATTAAGTATGTATGTATCATACAGTCAGAAATGGTTAAATAAAAATAGGTATTGGACAAATTATCAAGGATGCCAGCAGCAGGCTTTAATACTCCCTATTTTCGATAACTGTTGAAACCTGTAGACTACCAATTAATAATAATCAAAGAATACAACATCAAATTCAGAGGAAATAGTAATGTTAACTCATGCGACAAATTCGCCAGTAATACATTAATTTTTAAAAAAATTGAGCCTGATCTGGGCGGCTTGTATGCCTAGTCTATATGCATGCATGTATATTTCACTCCAAAAATGCAGGTTATTACAATATATATATATATATATATATATATATATATATATATATATATATATATATAGAGAGAGAGAGAGAGAGAGAGAGAGAGAGAGAGAGAGAGAGAGAGAGAGAGAGAGAAAGAGAGAGAGAGAGAGAGAGATATGCCACTGTAAGGAATTATGTGCTTTTTAATATGAAGCGAAGAAGATAAGCAGCTCCTTATTAAATGTTTATATGTTTCAAAATGAATATATTAGGAACATAGGGATTTCATAATTGAAATCTAAATATATTTTGTTTTCCTTGAACTATCGTTTGCCTGTTGCGAAATGCGATAAAAAGGAACATTCAAAATGGAAATCGCACATGTATTACAAAAACAATAAAGTTTAATTTATCAAAATTCTAAGATGTATGCAGTGAATATGAATAATGGGAAACAACCAATAAAATAGAATGCATATAGTCTACAGTGATTACTTCTCTTAACATGCAACTATCTATGTAAAGATTCTACGGTCAATTTTTATTTAGGTATATATTTCTTTATTTGATATATAGGGAAAGAATCTTTGTCGAATAGGCTACCTTTCTTATAGTTCTTACTGTAGATTTGATACTAATAATAATAATGATAATTTGATTGCTGGTTTAATACTGTAATACATTATGCGCAAACAATTCAACGATTTATTGACCACAGATTAGGTATTTGGAAACGCTGAAATAATCTTATTTTATTCCCACAGTTGAATAATTCACACAACACCCCCCCCCCCTCCCCTTTCACTATTTTCTTCATGTGCAAACTTGTATTACAAAAGTTAATTATAGGCAAAAAAGAGGCATATATGAACTTTTTACTTCCTCGCGTGCACTTGACAGATTTTTTATATAACCTACATAAAACGCCACTAAGGCTATAGATCATATTGCAGACTAGTAAATATACTATAAAAAGGAAAATAAAACAACTTAAAAACACTGAAAAATGTGATCCCATGTAAATCCTAATACAAGCTTTACTAATATGGAGAAGATAAGTAAAACAACTCACCTATTAATGAATATATACTATGCTTTGGGTAATTTGGATTACGCATCTCAAACTATGCACTATACGTCCTGTTCCTTTCTTACGTAAGACATCATTCGAATTGTTCATTTGGAACCCACCTAAACTTTAAGAACTGCGATGAAGCCCAAATTGTAATTGCCTTGGTTTTTGTCGTTATTGTTTTCTTCATAAAATAATTAAAACGGCGGGTTGTGTCCATCATCTGGATGCCTTTTATACATTTTAAACTACCATTTCAAGTGTCAGTACAACTGAATGCCTTTTATACATCTTAATCTACAATTTCAAGCGTCAGTACAACCGGATGCCTTTTATATATCTTAATCTACAATTTCAAGCGTCAGTACAACCGGATGCCTTTTATACAACTGGATGCCTTTTATACATCTTAAACTACAATTTCAAGCGTCAGTACAACTGAATACCTTTTATACGTTTTAAGCTACCATTTCAAGCGTCAGTACAACTGAATACCATTTATACATCTTAATCTACAATTTCAAGCGTCAGTACAACTGAATGCCTTTTATATATCTTAATCTACAATTTCAAGCGTCAGTACAACCGGATGCCTTTTATACAACTGGATGCCTTTTATACATCTTAAACTACAATTTCAAGCGTCAGTACAACTGAATACCTTTCATACGTTTTAAACTACCATTTCAAGCGTCAGTACAACTGAATGCCTTTTATACATCTTAATCTACCATTTCAAGCGTCAGTACAACTGAATGCCTTTTATACATCTTAAACTACCATTTCAAGCGTCAGTACAACTGAATGCCTTTTATACATCTTAAACTACCATTTCAAGCGTCAGTACAACTGAATGCCTTTTATACGTTTTAAACTACCATTTCAAGCGTCAGTACAACTGAATGCCTTTTATACATCTTAAACTACCATTTCAAGCGTCAGTACAACTGAATGCCTTTTATACATCTTAAACTACCATTTCAAGCGTCAGTACAACTGAATGCCTTTTATACATCTTAAACTACCATTTCAAGCGTCAGTACAACTGAATGCCTTTTATACATCTTAAACTACCATTTCAAGCGTCAGTACAACTGGATGCCTTTTATACAACTGAATGCCTTTTATACATCTTAAACTACCATTTCAAGCGTCAGTACAAAAATGGATCATCAGTCTATTTACATTAAAGTGTTATGCTGTTCTTCGTCATTTTTAGGTTTTATTTCAATATGTGTCAAGTTATGGAAATAAAATCTGGCAAAAACATTAGTCATTTATTTACTATGTAGTGTGTTCTATTTTTAATTATAAGGAAGTAAACCAAAATACGTTCCATTTTTATAAAATCCTTCAAAGGCGGAACAACTATAGCACCTCAGACATCACTTATACATACAACTATAGCACCTCAGACATCACTTATATATACAATGTTATTTTCGGAATCAAAAATGCATGACGTTGGCAATAAAAATTATATATATAGACACACAAATTGATAATGGCGCAAATTCAAAACGGTTTCCCAACGTTTCGAGTTAAACAAGCTCTTCATAAGGGGAATAAACAGCTTAACATACTCGAAACAAACACTAAACAAAATCTAAGAAAAATTCTGGATGCCTACATGTTAGAATAACTAGGGGGAATTTACAACAAGAGATATAAAAATATAAAGTTGTGGAACAATAATAAACAAACGGGTTATTGTGTCACATGGAGAACCAACAAGTTTTGACCTAATTCCAGGTTCTGCACAAAGGACGGAAGCACAGTGTGACGAAAAAGTAACGCCAACTACAAACTTTGCTCAAGAAATTATATCCCAGTAGAGTTATGGGTGGAGGTTCTAAAGGAAAGATGTAAAGAGCATGGTGTAGCAGGATAATGGACAATAATAATAATAATAATAATCATAAATGTTATACTTGGGTAAATATTATCGCAAAAATTGCTTACGGGATGACTGGTGGCAATTTTGATTAGACTGCAATGGGAAGGTTAGATTTTTAATTAGGTCAAACTCCCTATGAGTTTTCAATTGTAGTATCTAGTCTCGTTCCTTACATGTACATTCTGTGTCGGTCCACCCCAGGTTTGATTTAATCCAGTGGCGTAGCGAGAGGGGGGGGGGGGCGAAGTGGGCGGTGGCGCCGGGCGGCACCTTCTAGGGGGCGGCAATTTGGTAAGAGTACCGTATATATCATAAATAATACGAATGGAGTGGGGCGTAAGTTTGGTAGTTGGCCCTGGGCGGCACTTTGCCTCGCTACGCCACTGATTCAATCAATAGCATCTTGATGGACTCGACTGAATGTCTAGTCGAGTTGTAGTGGTTGGCGATTTTCGCGTTGATTTTGTTGCGAATGTGGCCTTTGTGATATTTGCTCTCTGAAATCAACTGCTTCTCGAACATATTGAGTGGCACATATCTTGCATGTCAGAAGATAAATTGCATTTTTGGCTCGACATCACAACGTCTGATTGATTGTGTATCTAACTCCTGCTGTCGAATTTCTAAACGATTTGGTCTTGAGCATATGTTTGCAAATTAGGCAACACTTTTCTTTGCAGCAGTATGTGCGCAAATATGTGGTCTTGTTTGAAGTTACTTGACACATACCAGATGATCCTTGAGATTATTAGGTCTGCGGTATGCAGCCTTAGGAACATCTTTAAATATACCCTTCAGACGTACTGATGATTCAATATGGTGCCAATTCTTCCGAATGATCAATTGTAGTTAGGGCAGTCTCGGTGGAAAGTAACTACGAAGCAGGTACCATTGTTTGTTTTCTCTGTTTTATATTTCAGGAGGGCTCCTCTATACATGAGTCCAATTTTGTTAATAGCCTCCTCATTGTAGCTCCTTCTGTATCTCTTCCTTCTAAGGTGCCCCTTGAGCTCCCGAGTCTCTTTTCAAGGGTAGGAGAATTAGAGCATATGCACTTGGTATGAATGCGCATACCGTAAGGAAGATTTTTTTATTACGTGCTGGGGTTGGTAGCTTGTTGGGAGTAGATACTGGTGAGAGTCAGTAGGTTTAGAATACAGGACAGTTTCTATGTTCCCCTCCCAGAGGGCAGATTCAGTATCCAAAAAAGATACTGGACCTGTTTGATGACTTTGAAATAGATTTAATCGTTGGATGGTCGTTATTGGCGAATTTAACAAATATTTTTAAAGACTTTTGCTCGAGTCTTCCCATAAAATATTGGCATGCGAAGGTGCCATTTTAGTGCCCATTGCAGTTCCATTAATTTGAAGGAAGTGTTGGTTGTTGAATACAAAATTGTTAAACATGTGTTCAAAGTTTGACCAAATAGAACGTTGGAGAGAAAGGATTAGGTCGACTATCCCATGCTTCCTTGCAAGCTTTGATACCTCCCTTGTGTGGGATCTTGGTGTATAAGGAACATACATCCACGGTGACGAGGAGAGTGTTATTTCGAAGGTTAGATTTTAGTGTTTTGTTGAGACAGTACATGGTATCTTGGATATATGAAGGCAGTTTTTTCACGAAAGGCCGAAGGTGATAATCATCGAATTCAGACGTGTTTTCAGTCGGATGGTTGTTTCTGGAAATGATGGGCCTCCCCGGGTTCCCTTCCTGCTGTATTTTAGGGAGTAAATTACATCTCCCTGGTTGGGAGTCAACTGGTAGGAGGTAAGTTAGTATTTTGTCATCAATGTGTCGTCCATTTTGCATGTCTTTTAATGTTTGACACAAAGATTCAGCGTGTTCAGCTGTTGGGTCATGACTGGATTTCTTATTAAATCTCTCGTCCGAAAGTTGCCTGTTCGCCTCAGCGATGTAGTCAGACGTATTCATGGCCACAACACAGAACACCTTGTCTGCTGGTTGATGACAGTATCTTCCCTCACGCGCAGTTTTTTTTCAGCAACTGTCTTGTTTGTCAGGTACAATAGCAAATTACGCAAAAATGGTGTATCCTGAGGTTTTCGTGACTCCTCCTATGCCATCATTGGCAATGTAGGAAGACAGATTCATCATCATAATGTCGCACTTAGATCACAACCATTATCGTCTAATTTTCTTTTCCATGGTCATGTCAAGGAAGTTGGAGACCGCCAAAGAGATGAGCATTGTACGGGCCCAACGGGCATGACATCACCCCTCGTTTCAGTGCAGGGCCCATAGAAACAAGAACACATCCACACCCCAGGGCACGCCAAGATGGGAAAAAGTCCAATAAGCCCTATCGTAGCCAAGGTCACACTTTCCAAGGCCTCTGAAGACATAAAGAGGGGATAGGGAGCACTTCTGTTCCAGTTTTCTGTACCCGTAAGATTGCATCTCGCACAAAATGATGCCAAGCACGCCATGCCCTTCTCACACATCCCGGTGGGGGCAAAGACTTAAACTCTGCAACGAGGAATAGGAAGGAATTCACCCCGACGATCCGTGGGTTTTGCAAATCATCTCAGAGGGCATTCAGATCAAGTTCAGTGCCCCTCCACCATTGTCAAAGGCTTCTTACGCCACGGACGTTCCAAGAGACCCATTCCAAGCCGACGTTCAGCAGCAAGAGATAAACAACCTGCTCACAAAAGTGTGTTAAAGATTGCTTGAAACATACATTCATCTTGATTTTAATCAGAACTGTTCTTGGTACCGAAAGTAAACGTCACCCTTCGCCCGGTCATGGATCTAAGCTTTCTCAGCCATTTGTTTCAGGTACTATGGTTCAAAATGAGACACCAACTCTCAATGCCATTCAAGGCGGATACCTCGCTGTTAGTTTAGACTTCAAAGACGCAGACCTCCATATTCCACTTCACAAGTCTTCTAGGAAATTCCTTATGTTCATTCAGGGACACAATATGCCAATTCATGGCACTCTCTTTTGGTCTGAATACCAGTCCCTGGGTCTTCACTAGAATTTTGGATGGAGTCGTGTCGACTTCAGAGTCACCTCCACGTCCGTAACTTCCAACAACCTGGATGCCATTCTGCGAAAGCACCAAGTGAGTTAAATTATAGATCGAAACATGAAATCCCTTGTTTCAGAGCTTAATTGACTCACCAATCATGCAAGCATGCTTCCAAGTCCTTATAGCCACAGCAGGCAGATCAGTGAAATACAGGCTTTGTCTGTCCATCCAAGCTATGTTCAGTTTCAGTGCAATGGTTCAGATTCACTTATGACGGCACCTGCTTTGATTTATGAAAACAGGCTCCAGCAAATAGGCAATCAGTCCCTTGTTGTGAAACTTCTTTTCTCGGTGAACCCATCACACCCAGGGCGTCGGGTTCACACCCAGCGCGTCTACAGGACCCCATATGGGTATTGAAGTGGTACCTGAAGATAACTAAGCCAATTAGAAGAGGGAATCTCATTTATTTATACCATTGAACGAAGGAAATGACGATATATAAACTCAGGCTCTATCATCCTGGATAGGAGGGTTCATTCTAGATAGCAATAACTAACCCAAGATCAATTTCCTTTCTTGTATATATCGACTCGAGAGATTAGGGCAGTAGCCACAATAATTAGGGCAGTAGCCACAATAATTAGGGCAGTAGCCACAATTATAGCATTCGAGCTTAACTGTTCCCTTCCTGATACAAGCCATGGGATGGAGGTCAGAGCTAGCTTTTTACCTAGGAGATCATTGCTACCTTGTGTTACCTATAGAAGGAGCAAAACAAGCTGCATATGGATATATTGAGTTCCTAACTCTATCGCATATCTCTGACAAGAATATAAACTGCATCATGTACATTACTGGATATGGGATTGGGACTTCTCCGGGAAAAGATATGCAACTCCATCCACCTCTTACCTATTGTCCAAGTGTATTGTGATAGGGTACTATATTTGAATAAGAAACCAGTTTTTGGAGTAAAGTATGTTTCTGCGATAATATTTTCTTGATCATAATGCAGCAAACCATCTCAGTCTCCCATGGTTACCTGAAACTTGGCACAGCGAGCATCTCCGTTCCAGGAGTAACTAAAGTATGAAAGGGATATAGCGCCAATCCCCCTATCTAAGGGAAAATCACTCTTCTCTGACTCCAGTGTATGTGCGGGGGTGGGGGCAGATGCATTTTAACACTTTATTACTAAAAATATCTTGGGAGGGCTGGATTTGCAGGGTAGTGGCCGTACTCCAAATGTATTATGATCAGGTAAGTATTATCAAACATACATGCTTTACTCAAAAATTGGTTTGTACGATTTCGGCTGGACGAATGTCAATAATCCTTGTTCTTTGGGTCTAAACAGATCCATACATACAAAATATCAAAAAGGGGTCCAAGCCAAATACTTTAATGACAAAGATATTGTTATCCACACGTGAACATAATAGATAATTTCCTTACAGGCTTTTTATAACTACCGGTACCATCTTTCCAGCCTCCGATTGCTCGAATTTTGTCCTAACTTTTTCTACTATTGAAGCAGATCCTGAGTTGTAAACTAGTCCAAATCAAAATGCTTTAAGCATGGATTCGCATAGTCAGAAGGGTCGATAGAATATGTCTTCTCTTTATTCGCTTTTTAAAGCCGGTACACATAAGAGCACTCGTATTTCTCCGATTCGGTTCAAATAATTTCGTCTCAGCTTATTCTAGGTGTCTGAGTGCGCCACTAGCTACGAATGCCGACAAAGGGATCAAATAAAAAAATATGTACAACTGGGATTCTGATAATACTAATTGTTCACAAAATAGATTGTCTCTATGCAGTCTATGTGGATGATCTACCATTTTGGACCGCTGTATTATGCTGATTCCGCTCTACGAATTTTGTAAGAACATTCTAGGGGTTCAAGCAGACCTCAAACTACCAGAGGCCAAAAAAAGAATTAAACTCAAAATATTGTAAGTACAGGATCCGATCGTTCATTTGTGGAAATACTTTGCATCTACCGATATGCTTTATTGAATGATTCTGTTTAGCCTGCATATTTCCTGCAGCCCGATCGACTAATTTTATCCAAACTTATTCCAATGTTTGACAATATTCCTGACTACAACATCTCGAGAAATGGTTACAATAAAATAACTTTAAGTTGGGGATCTTTAAATAAAATTGTTTACATCATCGATCATCTCTCTAAAACTTATAGGTAAACACGACATAAGTATCCTGCTATTTCTCTGATTCTACAGGATGAATTTCTTAAATCCTTCTTCTAGGGGTCCAAACGGATTCCTACGTACAAAATCTCAAGCAGGGTCCAAATCAAAATACTTTAAAAACGGGATATTAGGGTGCACACGTCACGGGATATTTTGTAACTACCGTCTATTCAGCTTTCTCACTCTTAAATTTCATCTAAGCATTTTCTGCTCATGGAGCAGATCAGTAGCTACAAGCCTTACAAGAAGGGTTCAAAACAAAATAGTTTAAGCAAATGTTCGCATTGTGCAAAGTGCTGATAATTTCCAACCTCTCTGAACAAATCCCAAGATACAAAATCACAAAGAAAGACCCATATCAAAATTATTTGAGATGTTGGGGTCCACCGTGGAATTAAGATGAAATCTCCTTATGGGCTTTTTATAGATTCCATATGTTTAGCCTCCGGTTTCTCGAAATCGGCTCGACGAATTTCTTCTAAACTTTTCCTACTGTTATAGAAGATCCATGACTAAAACTATGAAAGAAGGGTTTTAAAGCTCCATCGTCAAGTAGGGATCACGTTGACCAAAGAGGGGATAGAATCGGCCCTATCTGTACCCGTTTTATATAGAGTTTACCAATAAGCACTCTTGTGTTTCACTGATTTCGCTGGAAGCTCTTTGTCAATATTTCATCTGTGGTTGAACAAATCCCTAGATACAAAATCTCAAAGAAAGGTCCGTGTCAAAATCCTTTAAGGAGGGGATGTTAGGGCCCATAAGTGGGCGTACAATTTTATCTCCTCATGGCCTTTGTCCTACCCCGATATATTGAATCCCCTATTTCTAGAAATCGGCTCTACGAATTTTTTCTACACTGTTGCTTCTGTCTGTGCAAATCACTAACCAGGACATGTCAAACAGCGTTGAAATAAAACTTCTCTACGGTACCAGTATTTCAAACTGTTTATATAATCGGCCTCACTGTACCGGTCTTATATTGCTGGTACCCATAAGGACCCACCTATTTTTCTGATTCCACTGGACGAATCTCGTCAATACTTCTTTTGGAGGATAGAGCATAGTCCTAGATACAAAATATCAAAGAGAGATTCATGGCGAAATCTTTCTAGGAAGGGATTGTAGGGTCCCTATATGGACTTATGGGCTTTGTTATAGCTACACACACACACACACACACACACACACACACACATCCCATTTCTTGATATCGGCTCAACGAAATCGTTAAAGCTTATACTTCTGTTGGAGTAGGTTTCTAACTAGGAATTTCCATTAAGAGATTCAAATAAAAAAATTCTGCCTAAGGGTTCATTTTTGGTGCAAATTGTTTATATAATCAGTCCACTGTACCTCCTTTATATCGCCGGTACCCATAAAGGCCCTCCTATTTTTCTGATTCTCCTCTGCGAATTTTTTCAGTACTTCTTCTGGGGGTCGAACATATTCCTAGAGATAAAATCTCAAATAAGCGTTCCCTGTCATAATTCTTTGAAGAGAGCCTGTTAGGACCCATACGAGGACGTAAGATTTATTCCCTTTAGAGTTTTTGGTATACCCATCATGTATTTAGCTGCCTATTTCTCAAAATTTGCTAAACGAATTTTCTCTAAACTTTTGCTACTACTAGGAACTGTCAAACGTGGATTGAAATCAGCGTTGTCTAATGTATGGGCTGAAGTATTATAAAATGTTGCTATAATCAGTCCTCACTCTACCGGTTTTTTTTATTCCCGGCATCCATAAAACCCTCCTATTTCTCTGATTTCTCTCTACGAATTTCGTCAATACTTCTTTTGGGGGTCGAAAATATCAATAGGTGCAAAATATCAAATAACGAGTCATGTCAAAACCTTTTTAGTCGGAGATTGTAGGGTCCATATATAGATATAGGAGGTAATCTCCTTATGGGTTTTGTTATAGCTACCATATATTTAGCCCACTCTTTCTCGAATTCGGCAAGACAAATTTTCTCCAAACTTTTCCTACTGTTGGAGCAAGTCTTAGCTAGAAACTACCAAACAGGAATTTAAATCTAAATCCTCTAAGTAGGCTTTTCGTGGTGCCAATCATTTCGTAGCCGGTACCCATAAGGATCCTTCTATTTCTCTGACTCAGGTCGACGAATTTATCAGTACCTCTTCTGTTGGTCGAACATAACCCTAGATACAAATCTCAAAAACGGTCCATGCCAAAGTTATTTGAGGAGGGAATGTTATAATCCATACGTGGACGTAAGATCTAATCGCCTTACGGTCTTTGTTATGACCTTCATATATTTATGGGCTTTATTATAGCTGCCATATATTCAGTCGCCTATTTCTCGAAATTGGCTCAACGAATTTTCTCGAAACATATCATGCTGTTAGAGCAGATCCCTTTCTAGAAACTGTAAAAGAGTGATTCAAATCAAGATCCTTTAAGTGAGGGTGTCCGTAGAGCAAATTGTTTATAGAATTGGCCTCCTATGTAACTGCTTTACATAGCCGGTACACCAAAGGACCCTTCTGTTTCTCTGATTCCGATCGACGAATTGTATCAGTACTTCTTCTGGGCATTGAACATATTCCTAGATAAAAAAATCTCAAAGATGGGTCCATGTCAAAATTATTTGCGGAGGGGATGTTATGATTTATACCTGGATGTAAGATTTAATCACCTTACGGGCTGTGTCATCGCTTCCATGTATTTGTCCCCTTTTATCGAAATCGGCTCGACTAATTATATCTAAACATTGTACCTGCTGTTGGAGAAGATCCCAATCCAGAAACTTTCAAAGAGGGTTTAAATCAAAATCCTCTAAGTACGGGTTCAGTTGTTGCAAATCGTTAATAGAATCAAGGACTATTTCCCTGATTCCACTAGTTGAATTTTGTCAATACTTTTCTGGGGGGTCGAAGATGTTTCGAGAATAAAATCTCAAAGAAGAGTCATGATTCTTTAAGGTAGGGTTGTTTCAGCCGGTATATATGCTCAAGATGTAATTTTCTTTGGGCTTTGTTATAGCTGCCATATATTTAGCCGCCTTTTTCTCGAAATTTGCCAAACGAATTTTCTATTAAACTTTTCTACTGTTGGAGCAGATCTCTAACTATAAACTGCTAAAGAAGGTTGAGATTAAAATACTTTAAAAAAGGCTTCACGTTATTGAAAATGTTAATACAGTGAAACCCCTCAAAACCGAAAACCCATGGGACTTCATTTTAATTTTCGGTTTTGAGAGGTTTCGTTTACTGACGGTTTCGAAGATCTGAGAAAAATGTCTTTTAAAAGTGCCGATGGGACTTCAAAGAGAGAGAGAGAAAACAAATGAAATTACGAGAGGACACCTGCGTATGTGTGTGTGTGAAAGAGTGCACAAAATTTCGAAAGCTGTCCTTTTCTTTTTCTTCTTTTTTTTTCTTTTGTTTTTTTAAACATTTAATTAAGAATTAGCTGAACAACGTTCATCCTTCCGAAAATCACATCTGATCACATGAACAAATACAGTGTTCCACATAGAAATGCTGTCCTCGTCTCAAGAAACATTTAAGGAACGAGATATTTTATAACTTTGCAATAAGGCCGTTAGAATTATGATGGCATATCCATTATACATAAAGGCTCCGTATAATTCATAATGTTCATATGCCAATTTCTGCTCCTAGTTTCTTCACATTAGGTTTTGGTACAGATTCATATTCGTTGATAAAGTTAATTTTATCCTGTAAGGATAGTTCAATCCATTTTTTTTTTGTTAGGGGGGGGGGGGGGCATATCCAGACCTCCAGTTACGACTTTACTAGTGGATCTATGAGGTGGACCCCTCCCCCCTCTATCCGAAATTTAAATGCTTTTATCTGTATGCTGTCCCTTCCGGCCTGTATTGTGGCTATGTTTCAGGATGAAATAAAATCAAAAATAATTTTGAAAATATTTTTTTAATGGGGTTCTTCTTACTTTTAGATAGGGACGTACTTGTTTAGAGCTCCGTTGCCAGGTTTCCATTCGATCCGTCCCCAGACCTAAATATATTTAGAAATATTCTTGTACGGCCCTCCTCAGGCATTACACATTGTGGCTGGTTTCCTCGCCTATTTTTGAAATTTAATAGTGATTCTTGCCATGGATCGACAAATATTCGTCCTTTTTGTGTTTGCATGTTTTATGTCGCAATTGTTTTAATGTGCATTTATCCTTTAATGTGTATAATTATTAGGACTGGCGTTCATTGTGTCAAATTTAATGTGTATAATTATTAGGACTGGCGTTCATTGTGTCAAATTTAATGTGTATAATTATTAGGACTGGCGTTCATTGTGTCAAATTTAATGTGTATAATTATTAGGACTGGCTTTCATTGTGTCAAATTTAATACGAATTGTTTGTTTAACCTTAAAAAATGTATATTATATATTTGTTTTTGCACTGTCTGTCTGCATGGTATCTATGGTTTTCGACTCGCAATTATTAGTGTATTTTGATGTCTCCACCCACCCACCCACCCCCGTTTTCTGTTTGTGCTGTGCTATATTTATTTTCTTATGCCCTTATTTTCTGAGACTCCTATGCGAGACCGTCTAATCGCGGAGCGCCTTGATAGCATAGCCTCGCATCATCGTCACCTCTTAAGGGCATAACCCCCTGTTGTTTGTTTCCTACATTTAGATGTGTTTCCTATCTTAAATTATCTTGGTGGTTGAGAATCTTTCTCATTTTGTTAAAGTCAGATTATTCGTAGTAATCTTATCTTCCAACTTTACGAGTGGGCGCGTCCACTTCTGTTAGGGGTGGGACTTTTCTAGAATGTGAAGTTGGGAGTTGGCCAAGCTCAGCAAACCACGTCACAAGTGGGAGTGATCTACACCCTCACCCTACCCCCACTCCAATTGACTATACTTCGTTCCTCCCCCGTCCTGAATGAACATGGTCCGATATATATATATATATATATATATATATATATATATATATATATATATATATATATATATATATATATATATATATATTATCATTGTATTTGTTTTTACACGATATATCCATTTTTATGCGTGAACGTAGATATTATTTATGTATTTTACATTGTTACAAGACGGCTGTTTATTATTGAGTTCGTTTCATGGTCTCTCTGTAACCTCCACTCTTCTATATGAAACTGAATGCACAAGGATGGAGATTACAGTAATGTCCTTTGCTATTGTTACTTCTCGGTGAGAGGGTACGGGACCTGCCCACCGGCATGCTGGGGCGAGATAAATTCCGGTCATTCAGCCACCAGTTAACCCGTCTTCCCTATAAATCCTCGCTGGCCTTGAGATTCGATGGCTGTTTTCCCTCTCAAGGATATATTCCTTATTATTATTATTATTATTATTATTATTATTATTAATTTTTTTAATTTTTTTTTAGTAACTCCTGCCGCAAAGCGGGCAAAGTGGGACGTGACTTGTCATATGTCTCATGTACGTGACTTGCCATATATCCCATGTACATGACATGTCATATGTCTCATGTACGCGAAATCTCCAGTTTAACTTATTTTCGACCATATTTCCCATATTTTCTTCCCATTTAGATCTAAATTATCTTGTTCTATTCTATTTCATTTCGAGTTTTGTTATATTATCTTATATTTCTCTTAATTCATGGTACGCCTTTTTATTGTCACTTATTTTCCATGCATTCCCTTGACCTGTCTTTCAGTACGAACTGTTTAATTTCATTATATTTCCTGGGTAGTTCTAGCACTTTCGTATATTTTATTCCTATAAATTTCAGGTACATGTATATTCTTTAGAATGTACCCAAACCAATAGATATATAAAGCCATCCGCGGGCAATTCTTTTCTTTTGCTAAATTCCCAAGTCTGTTAAATTGGTATGTTTCTTTTTTGGTTTGCAAAATTGGGTACATTTAATCCCCTCTCAGCTAATCTTGTAGATTGTGTCTTTCCTAATGTAGTGAGTCTCCCCCCCCCCCCCACACACACACACACTAAAATCTACAATTTATCTATCAATTTTACTCAATTGCTTATTAATTAAATATATAGTCTTTATCACATATCATAAATTACTGTACAAAAATGTGTTCGCTATCTGTACTCTATTAACTACATGTATTCTCAGTGAATTCCATATAACAATCTTGTATTTAATTTTATCCATTTGAAAAGTAAAGTTTTCTAGTAGAGCATTTTATCCATTTGAGAAGTAAAGTTTTCTAGCAGAGTATTTTATCCATTTGAGAAGTAAAGTTTTCTAGTAGAGTATTTTATCCATTTGAGAAGTAAAGTTTTCTAGTAGAGTATTTTATCCATTTGAGAAGTAAAGTTTTCTAGTAGAGTATTTTTCCATAATATATCCCTAATGCTTTAACTATTCCTTTTATATAGCGTGAGGGTAAACCTGGGTGGTTGGTGTAACTCTTTTATTATTTTTCCAATTTCAGTATAATTTATGAAGTTTTCACATTCTTTTTAGGCATCTATAATTTGTTTAAATTCAATACTATTGCAATAGTCATCTACCTCTTTTTCATGTATATCCTGATTTGTGTACAAGTTTTCATAATATTTATAAACTTTTGTATTATTTCATGTTAATCTATGGATAATTTTCCTTCTATTAATAAACTATCTATTGCTCTTTCTTTCCCTCACTTAATTTCCTCCCTTATGTAAATTTCCCTAGCCTTTGTGTGTGTGTGTGTGTGTTTGTTTGTTTGTTTGTGTGTGTGTATTTGTTTGTGTGTGTTTGTTTGTTTGTGTGTGTGTGTTTCCTGCTCGAAATTTTATCCCTTCCTGTTTGTTGTTTGCGTTGTTGTCATTTTTCATATATTTTTTTTATCAATTCTGCTACCCTCCACTTGTTTATATATATATATATATATATATATATATATATATATATATATATATATACACACACACACATTCTTTTTCCATACTCTTTCTCTGTGCCATTTTATGTGCATATAACCGTTTTGTCATGACCTTTATTTTTTTTGTGGTTTCAGCTTATCTCACTTATTTATAATGTTAATATTTCCCTGTTCATAAAAATCACGAAATAATTGTTTTGTTTCCTTACAGTATTGATTATCGTATACAATTGAGTTATATAATTTCCAAACTCCCCGACCCCATTTACTTTTTCCAGACATTGATAATGCTAAATTAACTGTATAATGGTCAGAAATTACGATCTTATCTACAATACATTGTTATACGTTCTGTTCACATTCTTTGGTGATGTAAAATTTATAAATTCTGCTACCCTCCACTTGTTTATAGATATAAGTATAATCTGTCTGGTCCATGTATATTTTTATATCATTATCTACTAGGACTTTGTTCTTATTAAAACCTTAATATGCTTTATTAATCTTCTCTCTTTTCCATTAAAACCTCTACTTGTATCTATTTCTTTTTTAAAGTATTGTAATCACTTCCTATTATTAATTTCTGCATTTTCTGCATTGAATATTGCTTTAATTAATTATCCAGATTTATTATATTTTCTTTATTAGATGAATTAATATATTAATTTGAAGGTAGACATACATTTACAAAATACCATTTATTTATTTTAAGATGAATAAGCCCTCCTTTGAAATAATCTTCTTTTATTACATCCTGACATTGTAGATGGCTTAATTATTTGCTTACGACTATCGCCACACCGGAATACTTTTCATTCTTATTTCATTTGCATATACAATATAATTGAGTTCTTGTTCAATATATAGTTTTAAAATCTTCACTTATAGAATGCGTTTCGTTCATGAAGATTGTATCATACCTACGATAATTTTGCTTTATTTTTTTCAATATTACTTATATATACACCATTGAGGTTTATTGGGATTATCCTGAGCTCAACCTCTTCCATAGTGTTTTATTTATTTTAGTTTTTTTACGATATTACTTTAAATGAAAAATATATCTACGTTTCTAATACAATTATTACTTTACTTATAGTACACTTATTTAGTTATACTCTGTGATTCACTCTCTTGCGAAAGTTGTGTATCATCTATTGCTGTGCTTATTTTGTGTTTGAGTTTAACCCCTTTGTTCTATCTCAGACTTCCTTTCAATTGAGTTTGCATTTGTTCTTGTTGATTTTGTCTTTGATTCTGTGCGGTTATTTTTATTGATATACGTTTGGGCGTTCTCTCTAGAGAGTGGGCCCTTCATTGTGTATTTTCTCTTGTATATTCGTGTATTCTTTGTATGTCCCTTTCTCCCACCGAGGTTGTTCTTTTTCTTTTGTTTGTTTGCTGTTGGTCTTCCTTTTTTTTTTTTTTAAATCTAAATCTATTTTCTGTATTTCAGTTACTTATGTTCTTATGTTTGTTGCTTTTCTTGTGGGTTTTGTTCTTTCTCCTTTTGTTATTTCTCTCTATCTGGTTCTTATTTTGTTCTTCGAAAGTCCTCATTGTTTAATATTTTCAGGGGACTCTGTGTTGACCCCACTCGACCCCCGGTCGATCGGCCGATATTTCTTACTCCCCCCCCCCCATCTCACATTGTAAAACTTCCTGCTCTTCTATATCATCATCATAGTTTCCATCCCATTTTTGCGTCTGTTTATATCTTCGGTACAGTCACGTGGGAGATGACCTACTCTTCTACTTCATGGTCTATGGCTGATACAACCATAATACAAAAACTTTAGCAGGAAGCCCATCAGGTACAAGAAAGGCAGTACTTTCTGGGCTTCTTCCCTGTCTATTTGCAGTATCTTCAACACAACTTGCATGTTGCCAAAACCATTATAGGTTGTCATTTTATGTCTTTTTACATGTATTTGAGACCTTATTTCAACTTTTTTCCAAAAGTATTTCAGTTGGCATCACCAGTGGAAGCCCTGCTATGTGTATTTCTATCATCTTCCTTTGTGTTTCTATTTTTATCGCGTCGCGGGGTGGGAATATTTCTATTGTTACGACTCTATGGTCTAAGAAAAATGTAACAGAAAGAAAGTGAAACCAACAAATCAAGTAAAAATCAACAAGCAATTTATTACTAGATAATTAAAATGAAAAATCAAAAAAGTCACTTACAGTAATGTGTTTTGAAATCCTAATAATCCAATAAGAATGATTGTTCTAATCACAAGTCCTAAATATAGAATGTTCCGAATTCACGGCTGTGTCCTTGAATGTTAAGATGTGCCAATGGTCTCCAAAGTCCTGATGTACTAGAAATCTTGATGTGCTGAAGTCAAAATGAAGTATTCCAAAATCTCTGAATAAGTTCACATAAATTCCAAAATCATCAATTAAAAATCCAAAATCCAAAAGTTTATGAGCACTGTTATAATCCAATGAATATTTAAAATAATTCCTCTCTTAGAATTTGGAATGAATTTTCACAACTGTAATAGCTCTTTACAAGACTGATGGTAATGTCAAAACTGAAAAAATGTCCACCAAACATGGTATATATAAAGATTGGTCACATGACAGAATGTTCTAGAATATGAGTCATCTTAATGGAATTCTAACTGTAAACAAAATTCAACCTTGACCTTCAAATTGAGAAAACATATTGATCAAAACAACCTAATTCAAGGACACTAGTTAAACATGTTTTTCCTGATAACATTAAGATTTAAGCAAATACCAAAGTGAAGAAACATCTACAATTTCCCAAAATATTTATAATACTATATAAACATCATACATAACACCTCCCCTCATAAAGAAAAAGAAAGATTTATATAATAAAGCTTTCTTTTGAATATACATCTAATACTATAATAACCAAAATTACATAAGAACATGTTTTATGATACTGGACTTAATTACATCAAGCAATATTACATTTCTAGGCACGTGAGAGTGCATCTGCAATCACATTGTCTTTTCCTCTGATGTGTTTGATGTCAATGTTATATTCTTGCAATATCAAACTCCATCTCAACAATCTCCGATTTTTATCTTTCATTTTGTTGATGAAAGTAAGGGGATTGTGATCACTGTACACAATAATTGGAGAAAGAGCTGAGGTGACATACACTTCAAAATGCTGTAAAGCCAATATCAAAGCCAAACATTCCTTCTCAATTGTGGAATAATTTTTCTGGTGCTTGTTTAGTTTTTTAGAAAAATAACACACAGGGCGATCCACACCACTTTTGTCTTCCTGAATCAATACTCCACCAACCCCTACATCACTTGCATCAACAGATAATTTAAATGATTGGCTAAAATTTGGTGCAGAAAGAACTGGTGCATTCTTAAGCATGGCCTTTAACTTGTCAAAAGATTCCTGACACTTGTCAGACCAATGAAATTTGGTTTTCTTACTCAATAAACTTGTCAAAGGTTCAGCAATTTTGGAAAAATTGGAACAAAATTTCCGATAATATCCAGCCATACCTAGAAATCGCATCAGTTGCTTTTTACAAATTGGAACTAAAATTCAGAGATAGCTTTGACCTTAGCTTCTATAGGTTTAACTTGACCTTGTCCCACAATATGTCCTAAAAATGTGACACAAGCATGGCAAAACTCACTTTTGCTCAAATTAATTGTCAGATTCGCATCGCTGAGTCGATCGAAGAATTTTCGAATGGTTTCCAAATGATCTTCCCAGGTGTTGTTGTAGATAATGACGTCATCGATATAAGAGTCACTATTATCAAGACCAAATGTTATCATGTTCATCAGACGTTGAAACCTTGCTGGCGAATTTTTCATTCCAAACGGCATGACTTTATATTGATAAAGTCCATCTGGAGTTGCAAATGCTGAAATTTCTTTTGCCCTTTCCGTCAGTGGAATTTGCCAGAATCCTTTTAAAAGGTCAAACTTGGTGACATATTCCGCATTTCCAATTTTATCAATGCAATCGTCCATTCATGGGATTGGAAATGAATCAGTTTTGGTGACACTGTTGACTTTTCTATAGTCAGTACACATACGGAATGTATTATCTGGCTTGGGAACAAGAATACATGGTGAACTCCAGTTACTTTTACTTGGTTCTATGAAATCATTCTCCTGTAAATACTGAATTTCTTTCTTCAGATAGTTCTGTTTGAGAGGATTCATCCTATAAGGATGCTGTTTCACAGGCGCAGAATCTACAATGTCAACGTCATGATAAATTTTACTTGTCCGTGTTGGAACATCAGGAAACAAGTGCTCATAGTCATGTAATAGCTGTTTTAGTTCATTTCTTTCCTGTTGTTGTAGATGTGAAAGTTTCTGGTCTAGGTTGTTCAATATTTCTGAATTCCGAAGATTGGTTATACCAGAGTCACTATAGTCTGATTGTATTCCATCGTTGATATCTTCACTGTGTGGGACAGGTACAACTAAATTAACTGAATAATTAGCTGGGCTATCTCTGTCAAAATATTCCTTTAACATATTTATATGACAAAGTTGTTTTTGTTTCCGTCTCCCAGGAGTGTTAATGATATAATTTAAGTCATTTACTTTCTTTTCAACGGTATAAGGACCATAAAATTTAGCCTGAAGAGGATTCTGAGGTATGGGAAAGAGAGCCAGAACTTTGTCACCAGGTTTAAAACTCCTTTCCTGTGAATTTCTGTCATACCTTAATTTCGTTTTCTACTGGGCAGTGTGAAGATTAGTTCTTGCTACTTCACAGGCCTTTGACAACTTGTATTTGAAATCAGAAACATAATCAAGAAGATTAATCTTTGAATCTTCATTTGAAAGAAGTTTCTCTTTCAATAATTTCAATGGTCCACGGACAGTATGACCAAAAACTAGTTCAAAGGGACTAAAATCCAACGACTCTTGAACTGATTCCCTAACAGCAAACAACAACAAATGAACACCCTCATCCCAATCCTTTTCTGTATCAAAGCAATATGATCGAATCATATTCTTCAAAATTTGATGAAATCTTTCCAAAGCACCTTGACTTTCAGGGTGATAGGCAGAATATTTAAACTGTTGGATGCCTAATTCATGCATAACTTGTTGGAAAATTCCAGACATAAAATTTGACCCTTGATCTGACTGAACAGATTTGGGAAGGCCAACAAGTGTAAAAAACTTCACCAAAGCTTTCACAATAGTTTTAGTTTTTATATTTCTCAGAGGAATTGCCTCTGGAAATCTTGTAGATGCACACATGCTGGTCAACAAGTATTGGTTACCTGACTTGGTTTTAGGTAAAGGACCAACACAGTCTACCATTATTCTACTAAATGGTTCATCAAATGCAGGAATAGGTTGTAGATGAGCCTTAGGTATCTTCTGATTGGGTTTTCCTACCATTTGACAAGTGTGACAAGATCTGCAGTATTTAGAAACATCACTTTTGAGTTTCGGCCAATAAAAATGATTCAAGATCTTGTGATAAGTCTTACGGACTCCTAAATGACCAGCCAAAGGAGTTTCATGGGCTAAATTAAGAATTTCCTGTCGATATGACTTAGGAACAACAATTTGATAGCTCACTGACCACTCGTCACCAGCGGGTACATCAGGTGGTCTCCATTTCCTCATAAGGACCCCATTTTTCACAAAGTAACACACTGGAACTTGTGTGGCTTCAGTTTCACTAATAGCCCTCTGAAACAAACAAGATATCTCGGGATCTTGCTCCTGTTCAACGACAAATGATTGTCGTTTGTCATCCTGATTAGAACAAAGAGAATGAGTTGCCAAAAGAGGATCACTGTGATCAATACCATTTGATTGATCAATACCTGAGGAAAAAGTGACCTCATCAAAAAACTGACCAATACATGTGTCAGCTAAAGGAATAATATCCTGATCAACATCAATCTCAAGAGCTCTTTTTGCCATAGCTCTAGTAACTGCACAAGCAGGGTACAAATCAGGGATTTCAGTTTCGACAGGATCAACTTTCTGATCCAAACAAGGCTTGTCAGTTACAAGTGGATTAACCACAACCTTATCTCCAGCTAGGTCATTGCCTAGTAATAAATGAACACACTCTATGGGTAAAGAAGTCACTGCCCCAACAGTCACAGGTCCAGAAACTAAGTCTGATGCCAAATTTACACAATGGAGAGGAACATTTACAAAGCCGCACTCTACTCTCTGAACAAGAACACTTTCACTTGAAGAAGACTCCTCAGACAAAGGCAAAGTACCTGACAATAAAAGACTCTGAGAAGCTCCAGTGTCCCTTAATATTTTAATTGGGATAGGTTTGGCAGAATCACCAATAAGTGATATAGAACCTTCTGACATGAATGGTTCATAAGCCTCCAAAATAGAATCAGACTGGGGTTTGTCTGACCCAACAAATGTATTGCTTTCAATACAAGACCGTGACCTTGACCTCGTAGAAATAAGAGCATTTGGAAAAGCTCTGTCTTTTCTCTGTTGCTTATTTTTCAACTTGAAGCAATCAGAAATAACGTGCCCTTTCGTTTTACAATAAGTGCACGTAGGAAGAGATAAGGATTTCTGATCAGTCTTATCAGATGTTTGATTCCTAACAGTTGTGCTGTTGTGAAATTTGGAAGTACTCGAATGAGATTGAAATGGTTTTTTACCAGAAAACTGCTGAGAGGACGACTTATTACCAAATGAAATTTTGTGAGTCAAGGAATAATCATCAGCCATACGAGCAGCATTTTCCAAAGTTTCCACATTCTGCTCGTCAAGATAGGTTTTAACATCACTATGGATGCACCTTTTGAACTCTTCAATTAACTTTCTCACGCACTCTATCCCCTCCTGGATAGGTTTTGAAATGAAATTCTGAACATTAGATGCCATAGTAAATGCTTGTTGGTTTCACACAAAAAATTTCTCTATTTAAAATCTTTGCCAAAGACAAAAAAAAAAATTCCGAGACAAAATCAATATGAATTTCAAAGATAAATTTAATATCTCTAATATGCTTTAAAGAAATTCAATCCCGGAACGACGAGCCCCCAATTTCTGTTACGACTCTATGGTCTAAGAAAAATGTAACAGAAAGAAAGTGAAACCAACAAATCAAGTAAAAATCAACAAGCAATTTATTACTAGATAATTAAAATGAAAAATCAAAAAAGTCACTTACAGTAATGTGTTTTGAAATCCTAATAATCCAATAAGAATGATTGTTCTAATCACAAGTCCTAAATATAGAATGTTCCGAATTCACGGCTGTGTCCTTGAATGTTAAGATGTGCCAATGGTCTCCAAAGTCCTGATGTACTAGAAATCTTGATGTGCTGAAGTCAAAATGAAGTATTCCAAAATCTCTGAATAAGTTCACATAAATTCCAAAATCATCAATTAAAAATCCAAAATCCAAAAGTTTATGAGCACTGTTATAATCCAATGAATATTTAAAATAATTCCTCTCTTAGAATTTGGAATGAATTTTCACAACTGTAATAGCTCTTTACAAGACTGATGGTAATGTCAAAACTGAAAAAATGTCCACCAAACATGGTATATATAAAGATTGGTCACATGACAGAATGTTCTAGAATATGAGTCATCTTAATGGAATTCTAACTGTAAACAAAATTCAACCTTGACCTTCAAATTGAGAAAACATATTGATCAAAACAACCTAATTCAAGGACACTAGTTAAACATGTTTTTCCTGATAACATTAAGATTTAAGCAAATACCAAAGTGAAGAAACATCTACAATTTCCCAAAATATTTATAATACTATATAAACATCATACATAACACTATTTCAATTCCCCCCCCCCCCAATATCGAGTATCGATTCTTCCACTTTGACGTAGAGCACATATCAGCCTTTTCCTATATTCTCGAGAAACTCTATCTAATCAATAGTGATCCCTGGTGTCAAAAGTCTGTGTAGGATGTTTGACGGTTGGGGTCTCTCAATGAACTTTATCTCCTCTAAATTTAATATTTGAATCCCTAACTTTCTGTGTGCCATAAGCATCTCCCCGCTTTCATTCTTTGTAATTATCTCTGTCTGGAAATAATTATTCAGTTTCTTTCCTTCAATCTTTCTGTCTACTAAAACAGTAAGTTTATATTTATGTAGAATAGTGGGCTAAAAATGGTGGACATTGGTGGGCGTATAAGTGAATCAAGTGAAAAATGTCCACGCACATATTTCCAAAAGATATTAAAACATACATTTACAGCAATGAAAGAAAGATGAAAATGAGGAATGCTAGTCCATAATGTTTAAATACTCTGTATAATTCATGACGTTTCTATGCCAAATTATTCTAGTTTCTTCAAGGTAGGTTTTGGCACTTATTCATACTCATTGGTCAGGCTAATTTTATCCTGAAGGAATGTTCAATCCTAACACGGTGGTCGTTCTGAAATCTTGACATGCGAGTAATGACAAAAAACTGTCATGGCTACTTAAATACATGTATGTAATGATTTTTCTCCTTGAAAATTAGTTGAGTGAATTTGAATTTTAGAATGCTGTACTGTCTGTCTCCGTCGGCAAAGCATCAAAAGCGCTGCAGCATGCCTGGTAAATAAAGCCCAGTTATTTCATAAATAAAAAACACGTTCTATGGATCATGTATACAGACGAATAGCATCAATAACAATTAGAAAATAAGCAGATAAGCACAATCTTTCATAAATGGCTTATCTACAAGCGTTTAGTTACTAATCATTTACCTTAAACGTTGGCTCTTTTGTATGGTGCAAAGACATCGGATTAGCCTATTGTCGGCCATAATCTGTGTCGGCGTGCGTATCAAGTATAAATTATAACCTCGCATGCCCTTAGAACATTTTCTCTGCGATAACTGTTAATAATCTGGTCTAGCGTGTGGCAGGAATTTGGCAGCTAAAATACATCTTCAAATGTGAGTTGAGTTTCGGTTTAACGAGGGGGGGGGGGTAATGTAAACTGATATTTGACATCGAAATTTGTTTTAGTTTTCGGAGTAGAAGGGTTTCTGTTTACTGGGAGGAAAATGATGACATTAACAAAAGGAATCACCAAAAACATTTGACCTTCGATCTTGAGGGGACTCCGGTTAACCGATTGTTCGGGTTTGAGTGGTTTCAGTGTATAATCGGTCCTCTCTTTCTAGCTTTAAATATGGTACCCATACGGGCACTCCTTCTGGTTACTTATTCTTTATGAAATTGGGAATAATGAATATTTACCAACTTGATGTCAATCTACACGACTAAACTAATGAAGAGGCACAGATTTTACTAGTAAGCGGCCTATGATAATGGCTTGCCGAATTGGGCTGGGTATCAACGAAGTTTTCTAAATCGCCTGTGATTTACGACGAAGCTATTGGCATAGTTATTGAGGGGTAGTACATACAGGAAAATAAATTAAATAATTAGATTAGATGTTTCAAAAGAACCCTATATTTAGCCCATCTAAACGTGTTGACTTTGGGTAGCTTCATTGAACTTTCACTTTGTCTACTTTAGATTTTCTCGCCAAGATAATTAGGTCATAGTGGAGTGACACAAAAATCACCGAAAACGAAAGGAAATTAGCGGCAAATGATTGAAGATCCACTGGAAATTAATTAAATGCACCAAAACCTGGAGCGGAGCAGGGTGATGGGGGGGGGGGGGAGCAAGCACCCCCTCCCCCCAAAAAAAAAAGAAAAAAGAAAAAGAAAATTTTAAAAAATAGAGCGAAACAACAGGAACGTTTCCTACAGTATGTGTTTTTAAACATTAAACAGTTGGATGGTTGTAACTATGCCATGGAAAGCTTGCAGGAGCTTCCTGGTATTCCGTCCCATAGACCCCTCGCCTACTTCTTTACCCTCTCCTCCCCCCCCCCCGGCCTCCACTTTCCCTCCAAACAATACTAAACGATACTTCTGTATCCGCCCCTGAAACCTCAACGAATTGCAACCGAAAATGAAAGTGAAAAACCGAAAATTAAGTCAGAGTGACATACAAATTATATTACTACTCAGAAAAGGAATAACCTAACAGTACTTGGATACTACGTATCTTTTTTTTTTAATGAAGTATTGGGAAATTTGAAAACTGAGTAAACTATTACTGTAATTTAGTTGACTATGAGTTAAGTATTACTGTAATTTAGTTGACTATGAGTTAAGTATTACTGTAATTTAGTTGACTATGAGTTAAGTATTACTGTAATTTAGTTGACTATGAGTTAAGTTTATTACGTAGCAGAGCGGTCAGATTTTACAAGGTTCTGGGAGGTGACATTGCAAATCGTTTTGCATATACCATTGATCGCCTCCCGAACGCCTCTGGTAGATCACAGTTGCATGCCCCAAGGTGTCTAACTAAATCTGTCCAAATACGTTCTCATTTTGAGGACGACTATCGCCAACTTCTCAAGAAGGTTCCATCTTAATAGAACGTAAACTAACGTCTCTGATAAAATAGATAAAATTGCACATTCTGACAATTTTGTAGAAAAACTTTGTAAACCACACCCAACACTAATATTATGTGGAATAAAGTTATATAATGTTTCTTTTTCTACAGAATTACATTACTCCTGACCAGATTGCAGATCAGAACATTGTCATAAAAAAAGAAACCAAGAGGCGAGACTTTACCCAATCGAATATCACGTGCGAATATCGTTCGTTGGCGATTTGTAATGAGTAAAGGAATAAAGATTTATTCGAAAAATATTACAAAGCACAAGCAACTTCTCTTCTGATAGCAATTTTTACAAATTGTGAGTTGTGCATGTAATTAATTTTACGAGAAAGAATTCAGTCGTATGTCGCAGACTAAAACGAGTTACAATGCAAAAAATAGTATAAAAATGAATGAGTTCCTTACATGAATTAATTATGACTAAATAATATAGCCATGTGGACGGGTGTAAAGCCTAATTATGGGTAATTTGTAGGGCTGAAACGGTAAAGAAATCACTAAAGTGGTTAATCGCTGTCAGAAAAGCAGCCTGTACAAAGTGTGAACTGGCAATAATTACAGCATACGCAAAGTTTCTGCTTTCTAAAATCTAGTGAAACTTACGTGTTACACTTGCAGACGTAAATATATTTTCCGCTTGCTTTTTTCATGAGCTCTATATATTCCACCTTTAACGTTTTTTGCCTTATATTCCGCTATTTCATGCCGTAATCGGTACCAATAATCAGGATGACTCAAACGCTAAGTGTTACATTTGTGTGTTTCTAGCCTTAACATGACTTAGCAATGTAGCACAGTGAAAGTTGCAAGTAAGATGTTAGCATAATGTAAGTTGGAATCATGTAATAAACGCCATATGTTGTCATAATGGAATACTACTGTAATGACCCAGTACGACAACAGATGGAGCTGTTACATTTCCAATCTACCAAGCAAATTAGTTCATACCACATTGCTTAGGTCTTCGTCAGAGAGATCAACACTACTGTTCAGTACGCAGAGCCTCCTTGGAGCTGTATTTTCCTATTAAGGGGTCACCTTTCTTTTTTCTTTTTTTTTTTTTTGTTTGTTATTCACATTGAAACGCTTTGAATTTTTAGTATTAAACCAGGTACTGGTCCCATCACTATGGATAATTTGAGTAGGCGATTATCTATACTAACAACGGACTGAGTAACTGACACAATAAATCCGGAACATATCACATGCCATTGTTCCTTTAATGTGTACACCAATACACAACTGAAAAATTGGCGTCCAAAAAAGCTATCGAGCTATCGCACTTTACTAACCCTGGACCAACTGTTGCAAGTTGCACAAAGTTGCACAGGCACAATCTACCACTTTTCTTAAATATCATTTATTGGTCAACTTTGAAGTCTAAACTTTGGCAGT
>JAQPZY010001429.1:2875000-2888874 GCA_029931535.1 Margaritifera margaritifera
CACCGAATTATTCTTTATCACATGATTTTGTATCCTGATTGCGCATTTAAGGTTCGAAAACGCGATCTCGAATACTCCATCTTGAGATCATGTGATTAAAATCAAATTTCCAATTTGCTTTCTCGAGAGAATCGTTCATTTTCTCTTGAGTGACAATTTATTTTTGCTTTTGGTCTATATATTCTTTTGGTGTCATCTTTTCTAATACCTTGAAGACAGCATTCAATTTATCATCTCCATTTTTGCAGCATCTTGCTCCTTAATCAAGAATTGACTAATTTGAGTGTCGGCGGAATATTGGACATTAATTTTGATGATGATGCACTTTCTGTAACTTCCACGTTTTTTTCTTTACTTCTATCTGAACTCTTTGCATAATTTTGGAGAGGCATTTTCTTTCAGATATGTTAATTATGTACCAACTTAGTTCGCATTCATATCGATGCACGCTCATTCACTGTCAGCTTCTATATGTATGCTGCGCACTGCACTGCAGAGCAATATTTGCTATCATTTTATCTTGAGAAATGATCCCGTTGTTTTGTTCAATTTCATCCTTATATCTTAATGTACTAACTATCTATGTGCATTGGAGTTGGTCCATGCAAGTTTAAAGTTATTTTACAACATGTTTATCTGTGACATTGATATTCATGCCTTTACCCATGCTTCAAATACTCGGGGAAAAAACACCAATGATTCACGTTTATCAAAACACAAATGTTCCAAAATGTTCTTAAGTATGAATTAAATGTCAAAAAAATAGTCTACGATTTAAAAGAGCATCATTTCATACAAATCCACATACAAAGAAAGTAGTATACGAATTCCAAACATTTTATTTTAAATCAAATTATGCATTACCATAGACGACCCAACTAAACTTAATCGTGGCGACATTGACCTCTCCCATAAAATTATTGTCATCTTTTTCTTTCACGTTTGTATTCAGTTAAATGTACGATCTTAACCATGTTTGTTGACCAAACAAGACAACACGTTTTATTTGTGTTCCAGGTTTAAACCGAATTGTATGTAAAACATTTGATTTCTATAGGGAATAACATAATTTTCTTTGTTCCTCAAGGTACTAATTAGTCTGGTACAGTTTATTTTTGTACCCTTGAATCAATCAACTTCTTGTGTGATTCTGATATATCATTTTCATCTAGAATGTTTTATTTTTTATTTATGGAATTAATGGATACTATCTGAAATAGTCGTACAAGTGTAATGTAATCTCCAAATCCACTTCTTAAGAGCAAGCAGTATCATAGACGGCTGATATTACAAACAGATTTTGTTTTATAGATATACTATTTTAATCAGTTCACCATCTATAGTTTCTTACTGTCGTGTATTGACCTACCACTCCATGCCATCCGTGAAGATTATTGGTATATAGTAGATAATTAATGACCCTGGCCTTGACCTTTCCGACTGAGCATAATGTTTTTTATTTCCATCTTTGAACAAGTAATATTCATGGCTTGCTTCAGCTTATTTGTGTGATATCATGGTAATTCCACTTCGTATTCCACTCTCAGTTATCGGGAACATATCATAGTCATCAGGAACATATCATTGTCATCGAGAACATATCATAGTCATCAGGAATATACAATAATTTGTTACAGTCCACCTTCTTCGCCCGATATATTTTCATCTGTATCGTGCTAATCCAGAAGCACTGTAATTATAGCAGGGTCACGTTTGGCATTCTTAGTTTTCTAAAACAAATCTCACATATCATCAATGTATCTTTTTTTATAATAGTCGTTTAAATCTCCACGTTTTCGAAAGCTACAATGTTCCATGTCATCCCAAGCATGCTGATAATCGGAATTTGGTATGTCTGAGTCATTTAAACTTGAATAGAACTTTATATTGGTGGTAATGTTTGTTTCACTGAACCTTTAAAAGCTATGTCCTCAGATATTTAGAGTTCATATGTTGGGGGCAATGTTCTTTAGTAGCGCCCATACTTTGCCACAGAGAACAGTTTTTATGTTAGCTGCCAACCTCCGTCCTCCCCCATCTAAGTCCCCGTTACAGCTGAAAAGGCTCCCGACGGAGCCCCCCCCCCACCCCACCTTCGCTGTTCCCCAACCCCCTTCGCACCGCCACTCAGTTGGAGTTAAGTTAGAGTCTTCTATTGTATCCCTTAAAACTGCATCAACAATATCTGTTATTATCTTATCAGCACATCCTTTGGATAAAATACGTCTAATGCCATTTCTCAGATGTACCAATCTGTTGTTAACCTTTGATTTGGATGAGATATCCCTTATATTCCTTCTTCCTTTTTTTTTTTTTTTTTTTTTTTTTTTTTAAATATTTATAAAACCACATACCAATATAACATAACCGCACACCTTCTTACTCAAATGCACGACTATATTTATATCTGTCTCACTCGTCCAAACTACCACTATCTACAATCTCAAAATGTACTTCGTCTTCCAGTTATGTAAATGGTGGTATTTAAAATATTTGAATATTGTTCAGTTTAGATCCTGACCCGTGTACTTCATGATCATGTGAATTTCTATTTAAAAATAACAAAAACACGTAGTGTTGATCAATATAGAAATTGTTTACTGAGTTCCGTGTATATTTTTCAAAACTTTGTAGTTCTTGAAAATTGTTGCCTTTGTTTATACCCCTGAAATTAGAGCATATTTTGTAATCTCTTCACTGTAGGAATCATATTTTCTATGGCTGGACTGAATTATATTCTGGATTATCTTCTATATTTTTTTCTCCACAATCTCAAATCCTTTAAAATCATTATTGGTGAATTAAGCTGCCACATCAGTAATTCTCTCGCATGCAATGTAGTTGTAAAATAAATAGATTCCGTTTCTATGTGTATCATTAATTGAATGTACAATCGATTCTGAAGTAATTTATCATATATTCTAGATAAATATTCTCTGTTCATAGTCTTGGTTTGCTGCCAATATTGCTTGAAGCTTTTGCCAATTTTATGCTGCATCAATGATGACAGCTTCCAAAAAGTACATACTTTGTTTTTGATGCGACTGTCGGCTGTGAGTCACATTGCTGTCTCATACTCAGTAGCTGACTCAAGATAAATGCATGACCATACATGCAACAATAAACGATACAGAGTGTCTTGCGTGCTTTTCCAAAGCATTACTGTGCATCAGAGCGACCTTATACCCTCGGCGACAGCAATAAATAGTCTTTTAGTGCCATGGAAATTAACGTGAAAGCATGTCTACCTGCTATGTGTGTCTCAGACTACACACTGAAGCGTTGTGTGAAAGAATGTCTACCTGCTATGTGTGTCTCAGACTACACACTGAAGCGTTGTGTAACAATATTACTCGTTGTCGTGCTCTATTTTTAGACCGGGAAACCCTACGTGTATCTAAACTTGATCTTCTTTCAACGCGATTGTCGGCCTTTTCACAATGAACACAAAATCTTAATTTCACGAAATTTCAACATTTTGAATCGGACAAAAAAAATTCAAAGTTCAATTATTATTCAAAACAAATGTAAAACAGTGCTTCTTGAAGTGTCGCCCCTAATTTTAGCTGTAACATTATTAATTTAAATTTGCACGAATCTGTTTTGAGCAGACCCTATAAAGTGTCCGATGTATTTGCGCAGACAATATAAAATCCATGTCTGAGTGAAGAAGAATGTCCATGGAACAAACAAGATCAATATATTTGAAGCAATTGTTGTTAGTTTTCTTTCAGAGAATACATTTTGCTTAAAAACTACAGCTTTCTACGTTTCCGCAAACGCCTCTCCTTCTTCCCTTTTTTGCAACCCTCCCCACTATACATCATGCACTGGAAAAGGGACCTGGACATGATAGTAGTTGTGGGTGGGTAAATAGGTACGGGGTGGCACTATAGGTATCAACGGGAATTTAACATAGGGGGTGGCACTATAGGTATCAACGGGAATTTAGCATAGGGGGTGGCACTTGGGGTACCAACGGAATTTAACATAGCGGGTGTCACTATAGGTACCAACGGGAATTTAACATTGGGGCCTCTACGGGTACAAACGGAAATTTAGCATTGGGGACACTTGGGGGTTAGAAGTATGGGGGAGAGGGACAATAGGACAGTAGGCAATCATGGAAAATTAATCTTTTCTTGAAAAATGGGTGGCCCTGAAAAGGGCAGTTGTTTTTTTTTTTTTTGGTTTAACATAGACATCTCTTGGAAGGTCTTCTTCTTCTAAGACTTCAACGGACTTCTGCTCCGTACATCAAGACACGCTTTAAACATCCTTGTCGTTCAATATAGATACGGCGTTCCCAGATGGCGGTCTCTGTGATTTTAGTAATAGCCCATGAGACTTTTACATACATGGGGAATGCTGGATCGAACAACATCCCCGAGATGATAGTCGATGACTCAACGTTTGTCCACATTTTGTTTCTTCTTCTGGAGTGGTCTTGGAGAAAACCGGTGAAGCTTTATGAGACAAGCGGTCGTATATATACCCTACGAGCGGATTGAAATGAATCGAAATGAACTACCAATCCAATCGCGCGTTACAAGCGGGTCGGTTTTTCTTCTAATGGGAAGAGAGCGGGGGTGTGACGTCATCTTGGGTATAAAGGCATCACAGCGTTCGTAGGGATTTTACTTTTTGGACAGCCGAATGGAGACTACCAAGACTACTATGTATTGGGGTGAGCCTGCAACGAATGCTGTGTTGAACTTCCAACCGGAAGATTTTAATTTAGATTTTCTGTCTCAAGAATTTGAGCCTGAAACTACCACGACAGCTGCTACACCACTACCCTCTTTGCCTGTCATTGAGGATTTTAAAAAGAGACAGCAAGAAGAAATGGAAATTTTTTAAAGCGGCAGAGAGAAGCGGAAGAAGAGTTTCTTCAACAAGAAGAGGAAAGGAGAAAACGAGAAGAAGAACTAAGAAAGTTAGAAGAGGAGAAGGGTGAATAACCGAAAGAAGAGAGCGAGGAAGATAAAACGGTGAGTCTGTTACAAGGCATTTTATCCGAGTTAAAACGTTTGACAAACCTGTATGAGTATTCTTTAACTCAACCCAAGAGAAAAAGACCATCACGGGCCAAACATGCGAAACCCATCACTACTAGTGAGATGCTACCACCACCACCACCACCATTCACTACTACTACTACCACCAAAGCAGCAGCAGCAGCAGGAATTGGACTGGGTCGTGGAAAAGGATTACGACAGTTGAAGTTGATCATGTCAACTCCATAAGTTTGTTTTAACAAAACAAACAAACACCCCAAACGGTCCTTTTCAGGGCCACCCAGATCTCTAGAAAAGAAATCAAATTGCCAAAAAATCAAGTAAAACTTAAAATCCCCATTCCTTGGTTTTGTGTAAGAGTGAGTGAGTGCGTGAGTGCGTGCGTGCATCATCCATACTCTAAAAACAAAACACAAAAACACTTACTTTTCTTCCATTCTGTTCTATTCTCATTTTTTTTACAAAATAATTCACCATGAACATCACATTACACTCCAAAAAAAAAAAAGTTCATTGTTCACTGTCTGCTGTCTCTCTTAGTCTTGTTCTTGAATTTCTTAACAGGAATCAAGGGTTCTTGTTCACTGTCTTCCAGCCATCTAACTTTCTTGCTTTTCTTGACGATAGGTTCTTCTTCTTCTTCTTCTTCTTCTTCTTCTGGGACTGAAGATCCCTCAGCTTCCTCCCTCTCTGTTAGGTTTTCTTGTTTTTGAGGACACTCCGAAGACCAATGTCCTTTTCCTTGACAATGATAACAAGTATCTTTCCCTTTATCTCTCTTTTGGTTTTGACGTTGTGGACATTCTGGAGCCCAATGTCCTTTCTCTTGGCAGATATAACAAGTATCTTGACTTTTATCTCGAGAGGTAGAGGAGGAGGAGTAGTCCTTACTCTTACTGGAAGTATACTTTCTAAGGACTGTCTGCAAATCTCTCACTATAAAGGCAATCTGTCTTCTTGACTCTTCCATCTTTACAGTTTGAAAGTTCAATAACAAAGACTGATTCTGAGGGTAAGAAGGTCTCTCTATATATAGTCTCCTGTGTGAAACTCCATCAGATCTAAATCAGATTTCAAGATGAAAAGATCACGCCCAATCTATGAGAAAACAGAAGAAGAAGAAGAAACGAAGAGGCCACGGCGACGAAGACATTCCGTACCGCCTGAAACACCGCTCGCTGAACTGCTAGCTCAAGTCCATGCTAGCGACTTCGAAGAAGAGATGAGTGAGCCTGAAACCCAAAAAACCCAACCCAAAGAATCCACTACCACCACCAGAACCCCTGACCAAAAAAGACCTACTACCGTGGCTCCCGAAAATTACTATCGGATTCGAGAGACGCAAAAAATAACCTCTCGAAAATTTAAAACCACAGCCTACACTCACACGGTTCACTTTAAAGACTTCAAGTCCGAAGTGCCTCCCGAGAAAGCGGCGGGGTTCATTAGCGATTTGTGGGGATCTGTGTTACAGAACTTGAAACGACAATGCGGAACCAAAGAGGACGATCGATTGAGACTGTCTATTCATCACGACAGTTTGAAGTCACCTGTTTGGATCGAGTTCAGCACCCTGGCAGAATTAACACCAGACAAAGTCATGACCAAAATCGAACACGTTCAACAATCTAACGACAAGTTTACCATCACAGATGGAAAGGCTACACTTTACATGACTCACGTTGCTCCTCCTCGAGGGAGCGGACGAAGCAGGAAAGCGTTACTGGTGGACGACCTTCAAAGTACCAAACACAGTGTCGTCCAAATCGACAATACACAAGACCAGATGTGTTTGACTCGAGCCATCGTAGTGGGGCGAACGTATGCCTGCAAGAACGAGACCGCAGAATGGAAAAGAGACTGGAATAACATTCGACGATCTAACAAATCTAACAAACAACGAAAAGAAGCAGAACTCCTGTTACGACAAGCAGGCATCCCCAAAGACACCGTGTGTGGTATTTCTCAAATGCAACAACTTCAAGACGTCTTGGCTCCTGACTACACTTTGAAAGTACACCCTCAATAAGTGCGCTTAGCTCTGCTGTTTCGAGGCCCCGATTTCCCCGAAGGAAAATACATTCACGTGTATTACCACCAAGAACATTTCGATGCCATCACCAGTATCACAGGATTTCTGGGACACTCTTACTACTGCGAGAAATGTGACCAAGGATTTAATAATCGGGAGCGATACATTCATTGCGGAGCAAGATGTCGGGGCTGTTTAGCGGACAAACCATGCCTTCCTGAACAACACCACGTCCATTGTGAGACGTGTCGACGCACTTTTGTCAGTCCCTCTTGTTACCAACAGCATCGCAAAACACAAGGACACCAACAAAAATGTGCTTGCGACTTATTGAAATTGTGCTCCACGTGTAGACAGCAGATTTGCACCAACGACGCCAAGAGACACGTTTGTGCTGGAAAGAAAAGATGTCCTATTTGTTACCAGATCGTGGATTATGATCATCAATGTTTTATTCAAAAGTACGACAAGACAGAGAAGAAAGAATTAAAGAAGAACAAGAAGACCCAAGTGGATTTCATCTTTTTTGATTTTGAATGCATGCAAGAAACAGGCATTCACATTCCCAATTTCTGCGTGGCTCATCGGACTTGTGAGAAGTGCATTCAAGAAACGATCCACTTTCACTGTCCTCATTGTAGTCGGATTCCAGGAGGACGTGAAAAAATCTTTCGGGGTCCTAACACTTTGTCCGAGTTTGCTGAATGGATTTTAGACCCCACCGACGACACTTGGAGCGAATAGGACATTCAACGTTACGGAGACCGTCATCGCTATGCGACCGTCATAGCTCACAATTTCTCGGGATACGATGGACAGTTTTTGTTAAGATATTATTCGCGACAAGGTACCAAACGCCCTGAAGTCACCATGAACGGAAACAAGCTCATCTACATGAAAGTGGGTCAAGTCAAATTCAAAGATTCCATGAGTTATTTGACCATGCCTTTGAGTCGAATGCCTAAAACATTTGGTATGACAGAAATGGCCAAAGGCTATTTTCCTCACTTCTTCAACACGGAAGCTAATCAACATACCGTCCTACCTCATTTGCCTGACCTCCATTATTACGACCCCGACGGAATGCACCCCGAACAGCGAGAAGCCTTTCACGCTTGGTACCGCGGTCACCAGTCCGATCCATTTGACTTTCAAGAGGAAATGCTCAAGCACTGTCGATCCGATGTGGACATTTTACGGCGTTGCTGTGGAAAGTTTCGACAGTTATTTCTAGATCACGGAGACGTCGATCCTTTGAAAGATGCGTGCACCCTACCCAAAGCCTGTTCCTTAGTGTACACCCAAAATTTCATGCCCGAGAACGAACTAGCCATCATCGACTCCAACACGTCTCTCTTTGCCAGTCGTCAATATTCGGCCAAAGCTTTGCGTTGGCTCCATTACCTGTGCCAAAAAGAAGACAAATGGATACAACATGCCAGAAACGGAGGAGGAGAAAAGAAGATTGGATCTTATTCCGTGGATGGTTGGGATTTAGAAAACCCGCACACGGTGTACGAATTTCAGGGTTGCTTGTTTCACGGATGCCCTACCTGTTTTCCTGACCGAGACCTGAAAAATCCTTTCACGGGAGTCAGCATGGAAGCCTTGTACGAACAGACTTACCAACGACGACTCAAGTTAGAAAGTCAAGGATACCAAGTGGTTGAAATGTGGGAGCACGAGTACGATCGCCGTTTGAAAACCGATCCTGAATTTAAGAGCATCACCGAAAGTTACGACGTGGCCGACATCGAACCTTTGGATCCACGCCACAGTTTATTTGGAGGACGAACCAATGCCACTCGCTTGCTGTACGACGTAGACGAATCCAAAGGAGAAGAAATCAAATACATCGACGTGTGTTCTTTGTATCCTTGGGTGTGTAAATATGCTCGTTTTCCAACCGGACACCCAGAAATCTTGACAGAACACATCGACGTGCAACACATTCGTCAATACGAAGGATTGATCAAATGTAAAGTCTTACCTCCGACCCACTTGTATCATTTCATCTTGCCTCACCATTGCCAAGGAAAACTGATGTTTCCTTTATGCCGTACGTGTGCCGAAACATGCAACCAAGATCACCCCTGTCACCACACGGAGGAAGAACGCGCTTTGACAGGAACGTGGGTCAGCGCTGAAGTGTTTCGAGCTCTGGATCGAGGATACCGTTTGTTGAAAGTGTACGAAATCTGGCACTTTCCAACCACCGCACAATACCAAAAGGACGACGCCACGAATCAGCAAGGCATTTTCTCGGGGTACGTCAACCAGTTTTTAAAACTGAAACAAGAAGCCATCGGCTATCCCTCGTGGTGTCAGACTCCCGAAGACCGAGTTCGATTCAAAGAAGAGTACCGTGACATCGAAGGCATCACTTTGGAAGACGTGGAAAAGAACGAAGGAAAAAGATCGTTTGCCAAAGTCATGCTCAATTGTTTGTGGGGAAAAATGGCACAACGTACGATCTTACCCAAGACGGAATACTTGACCGATCCCTATAAGTACTTTCAACTGGTGGACAACAAAAGCGTACTAGTCAAACACGTCGAAATCGTCCGTGATGATTTGATCTTAGTCCATTTCGAAGAAGAACCCAAGTTTGTAAAACTTGACAAGTTTAGCAACGTAGTCATTGCCGCCTACGTGACAACCCATGCTCGTTTGAAGTTGTACGACGAAGCTTTAGAAGTCTTGGGAGATCGTGTCCTGTACTTTGACACCGACAGTTGTATGTACATCCATCGACCCGGTTGCACACACCCTACCATCCAAGGAGATCGTTTAGGAGCCTGGACGGACGAGCACCCTCAAGACACCATTCTGAGTTTTGCCAGCGGTGGCCCTAAAAATTACGGCTACCAATACCGAGACCCACAAGGACAATTTCACACCCAATGCAAAGTCAAAGGATTGACCCTCAACTATCGAACCAGCCAAGTGGTCAATTTTGAGGTTTTGAAAAATACTTTGCTGTCTGGACAAGTGGAAGACTTTCGAGTGCAAACGTTAGAACCTCACAAGATCGTACGGTTACCTAATCACCAAATCGTCACTCGTCCTTTACAAAAAGTGTACCAAATCGTGTACCAGAAACGAGTGAGACTTCCAGACCACACCACTTTGCCTTACGGACACGCCAATCTGCAGTATAAAAAAGGGACCACTTCCAAACCTAACCATTCATTCTGACTTTCAACGTTGACCGAGCAAGAAGAAAAAAGATGAATAAGAACACTCATGCCACCCACCCACCAAAGGAGAAATCTAGTGTGAACTCTAAGTGCCATCACGACTTGGAGTGCGATGCAGTGCCATGCGAGGAGACGGATTCCGTACGCTTTGGCATCAGCGATTCACACGATGAGACGGATTCCGTACGCTTTGACATCAGCGATGCTGTGCGTGTGCCTCACCGTCCCTCTAACGATGCAGGACGACCTTTACTCTTTATTGGGAATGCTAAACGTACCTGTGAATGTCATACCTACAGGAGTAAAGAATTGACGATACCTGTGGCTTTGCCTGGTTATTTCAAGTTTGAAAAGCGACTCCAGACATTCCAAGACAAGTGGCCTAAATATCTACTACAAGCAACTACTGCCAAAGCTTTAGCCAGATCTGGATTTATCTACTTGGGAGAAGGAGATAAAGTTCAGTGTTTCAGTTGCGGTGTGAGACTTCACCAATGGGAGCCTACCGACTCAGCTTACATTGAACATGCCAGATGGTCTCCGCACTGTCAGTTCTTACCTTTATTGGCCTTAGAAGAGTACGGGTACGATGAGACGGATGACAAGAAGAAGTAATATGTCGGATGATACTTTACAAGAATACATTCGTGGTTTGCCTTTGGAGCTGCGAGAACGCATTTACCAGTATTTACCTAGTTTAGAAGACCGCATTCGTGGTTTGCCTTTGAAGTTGCGAGAACGCATTTACGGAGAGTTTGTCCAGATCCAAGTGAAACGCAAACTCAAATTCATTCCTCGATTTTTAAACTACCGCGACTTCCACCGTATAGTCTGATTCTGAAGAGAAACTATCACAGCTATCGTGAAGAACACAAAAGAGAGTTACTTCTTTCCAAGTCGGATACTTTACAAGAACACATTCGTGGTTTGCCTTTGGAGCTGCGAGAACGCATTTACAAAGAGTTGGTCCCGACTCAAGTGAAACGCAAACTCAAAGTCATTCCTCGATCTGTAAACTATGCTTACTTCCAAAGTATGAGAAGACTGATTTTGGGAAGATTCTATCGCACTCACCTTGGAGTAGACTTTCACAAGAGATACCAACCTTGGGAACCTGGATATAAAAACCCACCACAAAAGATACCCACCTTGGGAATCTCACCATATAAAAACCCACTATGCCTGATCTGTGGTCTTCACTCGTGAAACGTATTCCGTGGAAGGAAGTCAGCGATCGTGTTCAGACTTTAGAGGATTATAAAGACTTGATACAAGAACTGTTTCCATTGAATTTTGGACGCTATGCGGTGTGTGTCTTAGTGACTGCCTTTCTTGGATTTCGTTTTCCAGGACATTCGTTGTGGAGTATTTTTGAGGATCAGTGTTTGTCTTGGATAATTTTGGAGGACCCGTGGTTGTTTTGGACTATTTTGATGAACCATAAAAAAAACCAACATGACCATTCATGCTTTATTGGTACACGAAAGACAAATTGTACTCAAAGTGTTGAGAGTGGTGATGAAGACGAGTGGGGTACCTCCTTGTGAAGAAGACATTAGTCAAACTTTATCTACCCTTCATACCTTTCAAGAAGTGTGCATTGCTAGTGAGTTACACCAACAACTTTACAATTGGAAAGATGTACGTGACTGGAGAAAAATTGGGTTCGATGCTTGGCTACAAGAAGTGGCCCAGTTTGCCAAAGATCTGGCACGTCACTAAGTTTCCAAAAGTGAAATGGGAACCTAAGTCAAACAAAATGACCTTAGAAACAATCCTGGAAGAACCTGACACAGCAGAGAAAGACCACACCGTCGTCGTCGTCCAAATACAACCCCCTGAGGAACACACCCCCTCCTTACCGTCAGAGACATTTCATTCTTCTACCACCACCAAAACAAAGACGAACAGAAGAATACTACCGCCAGTACCTGTGCCTTCCATTCCTAGGACAGTGTTTTGTTCTTGTTGTACATTGACTGGTTTATACAGAACTTTAATTCTTTTAGTGGTAGCCTTAATCTTGTACCTGACCATTTTTGCGGTATGCATTTTTGTCCTTCATGACTTGTAAAAAAAAATATGTTTTGTGTTGTTTGTTTGTTTTTGAAAAAAAAAATAATAAACGTGTATGAAACGTATAAAATGTCTTGGGTGTTTTGTCTTCTTCTCAAAATTCTTCCTACCTCAGTCATGGCTACATCTTCTGCCTCGTCTGCCTCTTCTACTTCCTTTGTGGTCAAAGTGATTGACGAAAAGTTAGATCGTCCAAGTTGGGACGCTTTGTATCTACGCCATCCATTTAACATGTTGATTGCTGGACCCAGTGGTTCAGGCAAAAACGAATTTGTCAAACGTTTGATCGAACACAAATCTCATCTGTTTGATCGTCCAGCTCAAAGAGTGGCAATCGTCTTACACCTTACTTCGTGAAAATCAAGGAGAAACCATTTCATTTGTAGAAGGCATCCCTCGCGAAGACGATGGGATCGTGTCTGACGTGAGTCAAACTCATCTGGTCATCTTCGACGACATGTTAGGAGAAGACGAAGAAGAAATTAAACTTTGGTTTACACGAAAAGGACACCATCGAAATGCCACTATCATTTACATTACTCAAAATTTATTTCAACAAAGTAAAGCCCATCGTACCATCAGTCTCAATGCTCATTACGTGGTCTTGATTAAAAGCCCCAGAGACAAATCTCAAGTGCAAGTGTTAGCCAAACAGTTAGGCACTCCTTGGCTGAATTATGCGTCCGACGATGCCACTCAAACACCTCATTCGTATTTACTCATCGACTTAAAACCGACCACTCCCGACTATTTGAGATTTCGTACCCAATTGTTTCACCATTGGTGCCAAGAAGGAGGTCCTGTCATTTACACGTCCCCTTCAGCCACTCTCTGAAAAAAAACTATAAAAACATCCACTACGTTATTTCTGTCTCACAATCTTCGAGATGACTTCCTTTCAATCTCATCCTCCGGCCAAATTGATTCATGCCTTGTATGGCATCAGTCGCGAAAAAAAATGCACAAGTCCGTGCTCATTTGTTAGAAGCTAGTCTTAAAGAAGTGTTACGATGGTTTACTTTGACGGCACGTCAATTACTGCAAGGCATCATTCACATCCCTCATCAAACTCAACGTTTTTTTCAAAAACATAAAGGGGCGTTGTCACAACTAGCTGATCCTAGAATCGATCCACGGACTAAAAAACAAATCATTTTAACCCCTGGATGGAGCGGTTCTTTAGGAGGGGTCATGATTCGTTCACTTTTGAAATGGGATCCTAATGCCCAAGCCAAAAAAACAAAAAAAAAAAAACAAGAAGAAGAAAAGCCCTAAAAGGAAAACCACAAAAAAGATAGCCCCCAAGAAAAAGAAAAGTTCTGCCAAGAAGAAACACCTGCCACCACTGCAAGCCGTAAGAGAGGTACCGCTGCCAGGACGCAAACGTACACCCGCAAGACACCACCACGACAGCCAGCAGTGACGAGGTCTCCTTCTCCTCTTGCATCCACTTCTTCGTCTTCTTCACCACCCTTCATGATGATGCCTGCCAAACCGGACTTAAGACAAGTGTTTCCTAATTTGATGCAAAAATGGAAACCCATTTCG